>APFE031084498.1:375177-449338 GCA_000404065.3 Pinus taeda | reverse complement strand
CAAAAATGACCCCATTTATGGAACTTTATGGATATCATCCACCATCCATCACATCATATTTAAGAGAAAATTCTAAGGTTCAAGTAGTGGAAGATCACATCGAGCATCAACAACAAGTCCTCCAAATCTTAAAGGATAACCTCACTTTGGCGTAGAATAGAATGAAACAACATGCAGATCAACATCGCGGTGAAAGAAGTTTCAATGTAGGTGATTGGGTATTCCTACGGCTACAAGAATATAAACAAATGTCCCCTAAGCAAGCTAAGAAGGATAATAAATTACACCAAAGTATTATGGTCTGTACAAGTTGTTGCAAAATATTCGTACCATGGCATACAAATTGGAGCTTCATGCAGCTTCCCGAGTGCACCCAGTTTTCCATGTTTCATGCTTAAAGAAGGTTATAGGTGACAAACTCCCGGTTCAAACAATACTGCCAGAACTTGACGAGGAAGGAAAAACCATATTGGAACCTGAAGAAATCACAGTAAAAAGAACTCAACAGCTACGAAATCGATCAATTTCGGAGTATCTCATCAAGTGGAAGAACTTACCTGCTGAAGGTTCCACATGGGAGGGTGAGAATTTTATACAAAAGCATCTAGAACTACTCAAGCATTGAGTACAACACTTTTTTGAAGGAGAGGGGCATGGTAGGTCCCTATAATACTAGTGATTCCCCCATTACTATTGCCATTGTAGCCCTTATTGTTATTGTTGTGCCCCTATTGTCCCCATATTGTTATTGTTGTGCCCCATAGAAACCCATTATTGTTATTGTTGTTCCCTTATATTGTTATTGTTATGTCGGCTTTGATTATATTATGACCCCTTAGACTCCTATATATAGAAAAGAGGTTTTGTCATTTGTTTCATCCAAGAATTGTTCATTTGTATAATGTAAAGGAGGTTGACCCCTCGAAAAGGCTAATTTTGAAGGCGTTGATCTATCTTTTCTTCTATTTTGTGAGCTGGTTGCATAACATACATGAATGACAATTGTTTATGAGATTATGATGTGAACATGTTAGCTAGCTACTATCATGGATATCATGACCTTATTTATGTTTGAGTTGATATGTTGTGAAGTTATATCATGCTAATCTAGATTGATTGTGCAGACAAGATAGCCTCCCATGATATATATTAAGATATGGGTTTGATTATGTCATCTACTTGGTGCTTCAATGGTTGAATATGTTGTCTATTTGGTGTTTAAGTGTTTGGTGTATATTATTCGTCTATTTGTTGTTTGAATTTTTGAATAATTGCATGATATGAGTATGTGTCTATAAGATTGCATGAGGTAATGATCTTGTTCTAAGATGGTTGTGTTAACACATTATGTGCTAAGACAACTAATATGTACTTGAGTGTAAATAGGTGATAGTTGTAGCATTATGTCTTATGAGTATGAGTTGATTGTGATATGTTTGTTAGTCTTGGTAAAGATTGATTTCAAATTAATAGTTATGTTGTCTTGATCTTTGGAACATGTGGTTGACATGTGTGAGAAGTTGTAGGGAAACATGCTTAGTATTAGTTTATGTGTTTATGTACTCATGCGTGGTAATAGTTGATGTGTTTATATACCTAACTGATGTTTTCTAGTTTTAACTAGATCTATCAAGGGAATTGGAGTCCCTTGAGAGATGGCACGAATGCGTTCAGTTACAAGGTAGTGTGTTTAGCACAATAAGGTAAGATAACTTGTATATTGTTATATTTATTTATGCACTAACAATTATGTGTTTATGGCAGTATGATACAAGGAATTGCATGGCAAAGAGGCTACCATGAAATCTTGAAGAAGGCTCAGGTTGAGCTTTCCCTTGGAAGCATTGGGAACCCATGGGGATTGAGTCATAGTGTCTATTGCTAGTTTTGTGTCATCGGTATTTTGTGATTTGTTTGAGCTTGATTATGAATTTTGATTGCGTATGGCGCAAGGCCTTGCCACCTTATTTGTGATGTCATATTGTTATTGGTTTCATGGTTTTCTTCTTGTTTGATTTCCATTTCTTGACTTTTATGTTTTGAGGGTCTTGGGATTTGGTTGGGAAATGAGGAAGTTAATGGAGCTCGGGGAGAGCTGTGTGGTATCCATCAGGTTATATGAGACTCAAATGAAGACCAGTGCATGAGTAAAGGGAAACTAAAGGCAAGAGTATGATAGTCGATTGGATTGGATGGGTCTATTGGGGTAAATGGACGGTGGTAGGAAAATCATGAGAAATGTAAAGTAAATGGATTTGAGGCGTCAGCTGCCTTGGCTAAATGGGGAACTATTATTCTCAATATTGTGCATGTTGTGCATGGATAAAGGGTGTTCTCTTAACCTTGACCTTATGATATATGTCAATTATGTTGTGATCATGCTTATGATGATGTCTCTATATGTATACATGTATGTATGTGTGTGTGTGTGTGTGTATGTATGTATGTATGTATGTAGGTCATTATATGACAGGGTTGTCAGGGATCATGCTTGTGGAGCAATGATTTCTTATGCACGTGAATGGCATGAAGAGGTTCTTGGTCTTATGAGGAATCAAGTGGGAAGAGTGGCCCTGACAGATCTATGAGGTTAGTATCATGTGGACATGAATTTATATTATGTTATTATAATATGTCTATGTCTATGTTATGGCAGGTAATGTTGAGGGATACATCAGCAAAATGAAAGCAGTATGATCTGCGACATGATGGGACAAGCATGGATGGTGGAAAGACACTAGAAGCAAGGTTGCTTGGTAAGGACAATATGGTCTTAAGATGTGTAGTATTGGTGTTATGTACATGTAGCATGTGCAATATTGTGTATATATGATGTTGTGTGCATGTTTCATATGTAGTACTGTGTACATATAGTGTTGTGTGCATATTGCATATGTGGTGCCAGGTATAGATGGTGATATGTACATGTCGTATATGTAGTGCTATGTAAATTTGGTGCAGTGTACATGTTGTATATGCGGTGTTGTGTACATATGGTGTAGTGTACATGTTGTATATGCAATGTTGTGTACATATGGTGCAGTGTGCATGTGGTGTTACGTGCATGTGGTGATATGTACATGTCATACATGTGGTGTTGTGTAGGTGGTGCGGTGTATATGTGGTGTTGTGTACACGTTGTGCAGGTGGTGTCATGTAAGTGTGGTGTTATGTACATATTGTGTAGGTGGCGTTGTGTACAGGTGGTACATGGTACATGTGGTACTGTTGTACGTGGTATTATGTGCATGTCATACATGTTGTTTTGTGCATGTGTGTTACTTTGTATGTGCATTGTGTAGTTGTGGTATCGTGGCACATGTATTCAATGTGTTGTACTCTATGTACGTATATGTATTGTGTTGTACACCGGGTGTAGGTGTATGTGTTGTGTGGTGTTGTACGTTGTGTGGGGTGTATGCGTTAGATGTACATTGTGTGTATGTTTAGGCAGTTGAAGAGAAGGCACTAGGTGCTTGCCGGGTGTGGCAACCGATATGGTGTGTGTATTTAAATGACAAAGGATAAAGGTAGAAGCTAAGGACCATTTAAAGGATACATATCAATATTTTATTTCATATTTATTATGCACATGATCTATGATTATGATTTATGATGGTTACATGTGATCTATGCGTATGGTTTATGATGATTGCATGTGAATCATGATTTTGATTATGATGGTTGTGTTTTGTGCTATTCGGATGTGATATATTTATACATGATGATTTGATCAAAGAGATAGTTTGATTTGTTGTGACATGAAACAACCCTGGTGAAAAGTTCATGTAATAAAAGTTAATAAAGGCAAAATAAGACCACAGTTAAGGGACACTTATTCTAAGTTGAATGTTGGGCAAAGATATCCTAGTGGGCATCACTAGATGTGTGTTTTGGCTAAGGAAATTGGCAAAGGCTAAGGCAAAGGCATTAAAAGGCAAAAATACATTTTCGCACATTTATTTATGAAAATAAAGGAAGTTAGGAGAAAATTAAGGTGAAAGGTCACATGTTGCATGTGAGGAGGAAAATGAAGGAAAATAATGGAAAATGAAGAAATTAGAGGCCTCATGCATAAAAAGGATTCTGAGGATTCGTTCGTGGCTTTTTCCAGTTCAAGTTTGGAGCTTTCTCTTTATTCTCTCTCTCTCTCTCTCACTCTCACTCTCTTGGTCACTCAGAGTTTTCTTGGAGCACTCTAGTTGGAGCAAAGGAAAGAGAAACCAAGGAAAGGAAAGGAAAAGCAAGCAAGGATCAAGGAAAGGAAAACATGATCAAACAATTTCAATGGGAATACTTGTAGGTAACCTTTTGCATGTGTGATTTCCTAGCTAGTTTGGACATGCATGGCTTTTCATGTGTGGTTTATGGTTCTCTTATTGTTGATGGCTTGGTCTTGTGAGGTTATGATAGTGGGTTTCAGCATAGGCTAGCCTTTTTCCAGATTCCATGGTATGTTGGGATGTTTATTTTGGTTTTGGAACTTTGGAATTGCTAGATGGATTTTGGAATCTGGGGTGGAGGTGGTCTCAAGGTTCATTCCTAAAGGCCTAGGAATCCCTTGACCAGTTTTGGCAGGATACACAGTAAAGCCTGAGGGAGAAGTATTTGTTTAGGGCCTAGTGATCTAGGCTTGGATTGCGGTAAAGCCTGAGAGACAAGGAGACAGAAAACTCCTCAAGGATAGTGATGGATTCTGGATGGCATTCCAAGTTCTGTTCGATTATGATGAGAGCATCAGTTTTGGTGTGATCATGGTTGGATGAGGGTGGAGGTGGTTTAACCTCTGGATTCCCTTGGTTGTTCTTGGATTGCTTGTTCTATGAGATCCCACATTCATTCTTGGAATATGCCATGGGGGTGACTGGCTAGAAGAGAGATTTGGTTCATCCATGTCTATGATCAAGTGGTACGTGGAAGTCTCGAACCTGGTCGAATTTGACTATGATTAATAAAAGCTAATTTCTCTGAATTTTGCACTGATTTATATGTGGATTTAATGGATGTCATATATCTGATATTTATATGGTTTATGCTAGTTATAAGCATGGTTGAATGGCTGGTTCATGTCATGGTTATTTCATATATTCACTTGTAACTTTTAAATCGATGGATGCAAGACCTAATTGATGATACAGTAGTTCAATGAAGAAGGAGGTGATCCTTCTGGTTATGTTTCATAAGTTGTTTTAGTCATTTATGCTTTGTCTTGTATACTAAACTTGTAGGTTGTATTGATGCCAAGTGTTTGAAAGAATGTCAGTCCCGGTTGGGGATGCTCAGCCTTAGTCCTGAGGGTGATTTTTTATTGATCAACAATGTTATTATGTTTTTAATGAATTCTGGAAGTTACAACAAGTTATGGGTAGAGGTTGGGATTATGGGCTAGAAAAGTGGCTTAAATCCTAAGGTTCTTGGCACAAAACTGACAATTCTGGTCCACAGTCCCTGGTAGGCAGGCCTATGAGAGCGACTTTAGGTTGCTTGTCACTCCCTTACCCATAGCATGATAGCAAATATGGCTTAAGAGCTGCAGAATAGCAGTGGGACCCAGGGACAGGCTATCTGAGTGGTTAACTTGTCTCCTACGGATTTTGTTGATGATGTTAAATGATTGTATGTGATGTTCTATCGATTCCATTTCCTTAAGGTGACATAGGATGTCGAATATTATTGTAGTACATCTCTCCTCATGTTTACCCCGGTTGGCATAGTTACTTTGGGTAGACCTGAGAGGGGGTGTTACAGATTGGTATCAGAGCATGGTTACGCTCTCTTTGGGTCATATTTGGTGCTATAGATATGGGTGAATGTGTTGGTCATGCATGCATGTCAGTTGCGGGTGTGGCTCTTACACTTGTGTTCCATGTGCTTGTTGCACTACATCATATTGATCATGGTAGTAGTAAGGTTATCATGAGGAACTTGTTGTCGATTTTATGGAATGCATCGTCATGGGTATATGACTTATTATACAATTATATGTAGCCTAATTACATCCTTGTACGTTGGGTTGCATTCTTGGTTATTTGATTACATGCATCAGTCTTGTAAGTTGATTACAAGAATTGATCGCTTATGCTTGACTACATGTGGTTATGCGTATGCGTGGTTGATTAGGCATTGCTTATGTAGGTGGATAGTTGCATGAGGCAATGTGTATACTGGAGTATTGCTTATTATTATGCATGAGGTCATAGCATGCATTGTTGATATGGTCTTGCATTGATGATTGGACCCTAGTTAGCATGATGGTTATGCCTTGATGCACTATTGATATATGTCTATATGTTATTATGGTTATCTTGTACATGCATCATGTTGATTTGATGATCTTGCAGACAAGGTATCCTCCCTGAGTATGCTAAGGTACATTGATTTATGGTGATTTGGTTTAGCTGACATAATATGCCTTGTTGGAAAGAGATCAAATGGCTAGCAAGGTGGTAGACTACATAGAATATCCCTATGCATCGGATGGTCGGTGTGGTGTGGGGCACTCTTTTCACTTGGAAGACACATTGAGAAGCTTGAAGGAAGAAATAAGGAGTTGCAAAGCAGACAATGACAAAAGCATGCAGGCACAAGAGAAACAAGCAGTGGTGAATACGATATTACTTTAGAGTTTGTTAGATTTGCAGCAACAGGGACCTCTTCGGATCAGCCATGGAGATGAGGACAAAACAAATGGGGAATATGGCAACAGGTCTCATAGTAGACATAGGTCAGATAGATGTGACACTATCTGAGATGGCAGGATGTTGGAAACTCTGGATAGGAGGGGTGACACACATAGGTATTACTCTAGTTTTTGTTCTGATAGACATCATTATCGTCATCATTATCATTCGTATAGGAGGAATGGTAGGGGATACTTTCCGGATGAGTTCAAGAAGGCAAAGCCACCTACCTTTGATGGAGAGATGAATAAATCACAATATGTAGAGGCTTGGTTGTTTGGCATGAGGAAAATATTTAGATTGCATGATTACTCAGAAAACATGAAAGCAAGGATAGCCATTTTTAGTCTCAAAGGTAAAGGGGATATTTGGTGGGAAGACGTGAAGAATGTCAATGACATACATGAGGATGATTTGACTTGGCATGCATTTGAAAGGCTCTTCCAGAAGAAGTACTTTTCTGAGAGGTATTATGATGATAGAGATAAGAAGTTTTATGAGTTGTGGATGGGTTCTATGATAGATGAGGAGTATACTAGCAGATTGTTGGAGCTGCTGAGATTTTTTCCGTACCTTAGAGAGGAGAAGGCCAAGGTTCAGAGATTCATCAGTGGATTTCTAGTTTCATACAGAGACCAGATTGAGTTCGATGAGCCTAGATCGTTGCAGGAGGCCATCTGAAAGTTGAAGCATTGTTATGAGTAGTCAAAGCGCAAAGTTGAGACGAAACATGACTTGAAAAGAAATGAGAAAGCTAAGGGAAAATGGCCACCAAAGCAAGGAAGACTTCAAGATGCAAGTGAGAAAGATAATGTAGTTCCTTACAAGAGATTCAATAGAGCTGATAAGGGACATGGAGAGAAGAAAGCAAGAGATGGTGGTAGGGAACCATTGCAATGTTGGATATGCGGTAAGGATCATCGTAAGAGGGATTGTCTCCGGTATCTGAATGGTGGTAGACCCCAGATCTACAGTGATCAGGAGGCGCATACAGTTGGTGATGTTGGTCATAGCATTCCTCGGATTTATGCAGCTATGGACAACAGAAAGGCAGATCATTAGGCATCGATCATTGAGATGGATGATATGATTTTTGATCAAGTTGTTTCAATATTGACTGATCCTGGATCTAACTATAGTTATATTAATCCTGACCTGGTGGATAAGTGTGGTTTTAGAAAGTAAGTGCATGCAGAATCTTGGTTGGTACAGTTGGCTATAGGTACAAATAAGCGAGACCACCATTGTGTAAGAGCTTGTGCATTTGAGTTAAATGGTATGCCTACAACAATGCACTTGAATGTATTGCCATTAGGATTGTATAGTATGCTTTTGGGTATGGATTGCCTATACCTTCACAGAACCAACATGGATTTCTTCGACAAGGCCATTGATTGTGTGGATGATAGCAGGGAAAAGAGGACATTGCAGGGAAAGAAGAAGCCTGCATCAGTGAGGATGGTTATTGCTATGTAGGCTAAGCGTAGTTGCAGAAAAGGTTGTGTGATGTTTGCAGTACACATTTCCAGTGACAAGGATAAGGAGGTTGAGGATGTGGATGTGTTGAGTAGGTACCCAAGATTGCAACAGTTTTGGGATGTATTTCCTAAGGACATTTTAGAGTTTCCACCTCACAGGGAGGTAGACTTTCTATTGAATTGTTACCAGGGGTAGCTCCAGCATCGAAAGCACCTTACAAGATGAGCACACCTGAGTTAGTAGAGTTGAAGTTGCAGCTAAAGGAAATGTTGGAGAAATGATACATCAGACCCAGTGTATCACCTTGGGGCACATCAATGTTTTTTGTAAAGAAGAAAGATGATACTCTTATATTGTGTATTGATTACAACGATGGTAGCTTATCTCTAAGAAGAGATGTGGCAGCTACATGCTTCTGAATTGTGTTACAATGAGGCTCGAAGGCCTATTTATTATTGAGAAACAATGGAAAACTCTAAACATACAAAAAACCCAACCCTAGAAGATGAAGCACCAAACTATGGGTCCCGTTTGGGTAAATTGGTACATCAACGTCCCGAGGTCGTAACTTTGGCATACGATCTCCGTTTGACGCGCACAATACCTCGTTAGAAAGATCTATCTAAGGATTACAACTTTTGCATGACCAACATGGTTTTTTGAACATGTTGGTCCCAGTTTTCCCAAAAAATGTTGTTTAGGGCCTCAAAATTGCTCCGGAAGTTCAGGACCTAAAAAAAACTACCAAAAATAGTAAATTGTGCTACAATTAAGGAACTGAAAAATTGAAAGAGACAGTTGTGGGGGTCCAAATGGGATAGGCAGGTTCCCACCAACATCCACCTGAATCATACAGGTAACTGAATAAGGTAGCGATCAAGAACAAATACCCTTTGCCAAGTATTGATGATTTGTTTGATCAGCGAAAGGGAGCAGCAATGTTCTCAAAGATCGATCTGAGATCTGGATACCATAAAGCATGCATCAAGGAAGAGGATATATTCAAGACTATGTTTAGGACCAGGTATGGGCATTATGAGTTTGTTTTTGTTCCATTCGGTTTGAATAATTATCTAGCTACACTCATGTGTTTGATGAATAGTATGTTGCATCCTTATTAGGAAAAGTTTGTTATTGTATTCATTGATAACATACTGGTATATACTAAGAAAAAGGAAGAACATGTTGAACATTTAGCAACAATGTTGAGATTGCTAAGAGAGCATCAATTGTATGTTAATCTTAGCAAGTGAAACTTCTTTTAGAATGAGGTACACTACTTGGGACAGGTTGTCTCCAAGGAAGGCATATTAGTAGATCTAGAAAAGATAAGGACCATTATGGAATGGTTAGCTCCTAAGAATGTAGATGAGGTGAGATCATTTAAGGGATTGGCAGGTTACTACAGGAGGTTCATTAGGAAATTCTCACGCATTGCATGTCCTATCACATCATTGTAGTGGAAGGGTAAGAATTTTGAATGGACGACAGAATGTGAAGATAGTTTTGAGAAGCTTAAGCAGTTGTTAACACATGCACCACTACTAAAGATTACGAATTCAGACAAGGAGTTTGTGGCGTGTACAGATGTTTGAAAAAGGGGGCTTGGTGGAGTTCTCATGCAAGAAGGACAGGTAGTGTGCTATGAGTCACAAAAACTGAACGAGACCAAGCAGAACTATCCAACGCATGATCTTGAGCTAGCAGTGATTATACATGCATTGAATATGTGGAGACATTATCTTCTAGGCAGGAGGTTTACATTGATGAGCGATCATAGTGGGTTGAGGTATTTGTTTGACCAACCAAATCTAAAAATCAAGTAAGCTAGATGGTTGACTAACCTTAGTGAGTTTGAATTCGAGATCAAATACATCAAAGGGAAGGAGAACCGAGTTGCAGATGCTCTTAGTAGGAAGGCATAGGTAAATCATATAGCAGCTATAAGATCCTATGGGACAGAGTTACAGGACAGGATCGTGCAGGCAGGACAATGGGATGAAAAATACATGGAGATTAGGCACATGTTAAAGCATAGTATAGGTATAGGTACAAGCAATAAAGATGTAGACTATCATCTCACGAAAGATGGTTTGGTGAGGTTTCATGACAAGAACTATGTGCCGAATTGTAGCAAGCTCAAGAAGCTTATATTGAGGGAGTTTCATGTGAAACCATATTTAGGTCATCTAGGATATCAGAAGACATTGACGATGAGGAATATGTTTTACTATTGACCGAATGTGAAGAAGGAAGTGGCTAAGTTCGTGGCTAGATTTTTAGACTGTTACCAGGTAAATGTGGAATGCAAGCATCCAGGTTGTCTACTAGATCCTATTGCAATTTCATAATGGAAATGGGAGGTTATTTCCATGGATTTCATCACAGGTCTTCCAAGGACAATGAAGTAACATGAATCTATTATAGTTGTGGTTGACAGGTTGAGAAAGGTAGCTCACTTCATTCCGGTGAAGACTACATATTCAGCCAGTGAAGTAGCACAGATGTTCATCAGAGAGATAGTGAGACTACATGGTGTTCCAAAGAAGATTGTGTCAGCCAGGGATGTAGAGTTCACTTCCAAGTTTTGGAAGGAGCTATTTGCAGGCTTGGGTATAGAGTTGGCCTTTGGTATTAGGATCTTGGGAAGATATGTTGAGGATGCACGTGATGCACCAACAGAGGAAATGTGAAGAGTATCTACCATTGGTGGAGTTCACATACAATAATGGTTATCAGGAGTCCTTGAGGATGAGTCCTTTCGAGGCATTGTATGGATAGAGTTGTAACACTCCCATCAACTGGAGTGATCCAGTGAATAGGGTACTTGTTGGACTCGACATATTGGTGAACATGGAGTAGGAAATGCAGGTTTTAAATAAGAATCTAAAGGTAGCACATGATAGACAAAAGGGTTGTGCAGATCATCCTAGGCTGTTCAAAGAGTTTCAGGTTAGGGAGCATGTGTATTTGTGCATCAAGCCCAAGAAAATCTCTTTGAGGATTAGTTGATGTGTCAAGTTGGCACCATGGTACTGTGGGCCTTTTGATAACCATGAGAGGATTGGACCAGTGGCATATCGACTTGCACTGATTCCAATAGTGAAAGTCCATGATGTTTTCCATATTTCATTGCTTAAGAAGTATATAAAGGATGTTGATCATTTATTGATTGATATTTATTGCAAGTGGAGAAAGAAGGAGAGTTCCAGTCAGAGCCTTAGTGCATATTGCAAAGGGAACATCTCATGCTTAGGAACAAAGCCATAGAGCAAGTTAAAGTGTAGTGGAAGTACTTTGGGCATGAAGAAGATACGTGGGAGCTGGTGGATCAGATGTGGGCCCTATATCCTTCATTGTTTTCTGGTTGAGGCAAAGAAATTTTGGTTTGATGTTGGTTTACGTTTGGCATTGGTTTTGATAATGTTTTGATATTTGTATATGTATATGTATATGGATGTAAATACCACCATGAGCTAAGTTATAAAGCTCCAATAAGCGGTATGGCTATTATTTTGTCATGTTGTCATGATGTTTTTCTTTTGAGTAGGTCCTTCATTATAAATACTACAATGAGTTGAGTTATAAAGCTCCATAGGCAATATGTTTGCTTTTCAGTGGTTTTCTTGAGGTCATGGTGTGGTTTAACACTGAGGATAGTGTTCCCCAAGGGGGAGGATTTTGTAATAGCCCTGGAGAAAAGTTCATGTAATAAAATTTAATAAAGGCAAAATAATACAACAGTTAAGGGACACGTATTCCAAGCTGAATGTTGGGCAAAGATATCCTAGTGGGCATTGCTCGATGTGTGTTTTGGCTAAGGAAATTGGCAAAGTCTAAGGCAAAAATACATTTTGGCACATTTATTTATGAAACTAAAGGAAATTAGGAGAAAAGTAAGGTGAAAGGTCACATGTTGCATGTGAGGAGTAAATTCAAGGAAAATAATGGAAAATTAAGAAATTAGAGGCCTCACACATAAAAGGGATATGAGGATCAATTCATGGATTTTGTTAGTTCAAGTTTGGAGCTCTATCATTATTCTCTCTCTCTCTCTCTCACTCTTTTGGTCACTTAGAGTTTTCTTGGAGCACTCTAGTTGGAGCAAAGGAAAGGGAAATCAAGGAAAGGAAAGGAAAAGCAAGCAAGGAGCAAGGAAAGGAAAGCAGGATCAAGCAACTTCAACATGAATACTTGCAGGTAACCTTTTGCATGTGTGATTTCCTAGCTGGTTTGGACATGCATGGCTTTGCATGTTGGTGTATGGTTCTCTTGTCGTCGGTTACATGGTATTGTCGGGTTATGACAGTGGATTTTAGCCTAGCCTAGCCTTTTTCCGGATGCCATGGTATGTTGGGATGTTTATTTCAGTTTTGGAACTTTGAAATTGCTAGATGGATTTCGGAATCTGGGGCAAAAGTAGTCTCAAGGTTCATTCCCAGAGGCCTAGGAATCCCTTGACCAGTTTGGTCGAGATACACAAAAAATCTTGAGGGGGTAGTCTCAGTTTAGGGCCTAGTGATCCGGGTTTGGATTGCAGTAAAGCCTGAGAGATAAGGAGACACAAAATTCCTCAAGGATAGTGATGGATTACAAATGGAATTCCAAGTTTTGTTTGGTTGTGATCAAAGCACCGGTTTTGGTGTGATCACGGTTGGATGAGGGTGGAGGTGGTTTAACCTCTGGATTCCCTTGGTTGTTCTTGGATTTTTTGTTCTATGAGATCCCACATTCATGCTTGGAATATGGCAGGGGGATGACTGGTTGAAAGAGAGATTTGGTTCAGCCATGTCTATGGTTGGGTGGTATGTGGAATTCCTGAACCTAGTCAAATTTTCCTATGATTAATAAAAGCTAAGTTCTCTTACTTTTGCATTTATTTATATGTGAATTTAATGGTTATCATATGTATGATATTTATATGGTTTTATGCTGGTTATAAGCATGGTTGAATGATTGGTTCGTGTCATGGTTATTTCATATATATTTACTTGTACCTGTTAAATGGACGGATGCAAGACCTAATTGATGAGATAGTAGTTCAATGAAGAAGGAGTTGACCCTTCTGGTTATTTTTCATAAGTTATTTTGGTCATTTATGCTTTGTCTTGTATGCTAGACCTGTAGGTTGCATTGATGCCAAATGTTTGACAAAATGCCAATCTTGGTTGGGGATGCTCAAGCTTAGTCCTGAGGGTGTTTTTTGATTGATCAACATTGCTATTATGTTTTTAATGAATTATGGAAGTTACAACAAGTTTTGGGCAGAGCCAATATTCTGGGCTACAAAAGTGACTTAAATCTCAGGGTCGTTGGCACAAAACTAGCAATTTTGGTCCACATTCGTTGGCGGGCAGGCCTGTGAGAGCGACTATAGGTTGCTAGTCACTCCCTTGCCCATAGCATGAGAGCGACTATGGCCTAAGAGCTGCAAAAAAATAGTGGGACCGAGGGATAGGCTGTCTAAGTGGCTAACTTGTCTCTTGAGGGTTCTGTTGATGATGTTGGATGACTGTATGTGATGTTTCGTTGATTCCACTTCCTTAAGGTGACAAAGGAGCTCGAATTTGATTGTAGTAGCATCTCTCCTCATGTTTACCCCGATTGTCATGGTTGCTTTGGGTAGACCTAGGAGGGGGTGTTACATGACATGAAGTAAAAAAGATTGCAAGTGTACCTTATTAACGAGATAACAATGAGGTATGGTTTGAATTTATTTCAATTCATTTTGTGTCTAATGGAAATTATGTGATTGGTACATGAATGCATGAACATGCTCGGTTTGGGCGGTTGAGATTAACTGCAAAAATTAGCAGCAACAACAACAAAAGGAATTGGAACATGCAACAATATGTTGGTAAAGCACTTTAGGAGCATGGCCATTGTGGGACACTAGTACCCAATAATGTCCATTGATTTCCATGAGCATGGTGTGACAGGTATGATGATATTGAGGTAGGGATATGACTTGGTTTTTGGACCTTTCGATGCAAGGAAGAGGGGTTACCCGAGGGACTTTGCAACAGAGAAGGGGATTCTCGTAGAACTTGGAAGATGTGTGATTGCATGGAAGGGGGTGACCAAATTGCCTGATGGACTGTGTAGCATAGAAGGGAAGGTTAGGGATGTATGTTTTTTGTTCATTTCATTGCTAGATGAAATTAGATGCACAATGGGAGTGTGTCGTGGAACAATGAGCGGGTAATTGTTCACTAAGAGGACAATTGGCACAGGATTGTAGCGCTAGACATTGGATATAGTTTTGACTTTGGTAGTGGATTTTGGACTTCCTAGGAAGGAGGTGAATCCTGGTACTACTTTTGAGGGTGGAGGTGTGAGTCTTTGGATTCCCTTGTTATGGATGCATGCATCGTCCCCTTTTATTTGCTGGTTGAGAAAATGTGCATATGTGTATATGTGTATGTTATTGTAAATATTGTATCTTGCTATATTTATAAAGCTCCATAGACAATATGATTATTTGTTGGTTGAAGTAAATGTGCATAAGTATATGTGGTTATTGTAAATATTGTAATGATTTATGTTATAAATCTCCAGTAAACGATATGATTGTCATGTTTTCAGTAGAGGTCATTGTAAATACTACAATGAGTTGTGTTATAAATCTCCGTAAGTAGTATGTTTTGTTTTCAACGATTTGCTGGTTTATAGGTGTCATTGAAAGCTGAGGACAGTTTTCCCCCAAGGGGAAGGGTTTTGTAACAACTATGGTAAAAATTCATGTAAAAAAAATATAAGACCAAGGTCACGGGACACATATTCCAAGCTGAATGGTGGGAAAAAACATCCTAGTGGGTGTTCATTTGGTTTATTATTGCTAAGAAAATTGGCAATGGCAGTGACAAAGGTTTTGGAAAGGCACGAGGCATTAATTGTCATTCTATTTATGAAAATAAAGGAAATTGGGAGAAAATGAAGGTGAAAGGTCAAGGGTTGCATGTGAGGAGGAAAATGAAGGAAAATAATGGAAATTGAAGAAAATAGAGGGCTCATTAATAAAAAAGCTTCTAAGGACCAGTTTGTAAAGCTTATGGTAAGATTTAGCCTGGACATCTCTATTCTCTCTCTCTCATACTCTTGGACACAGAGAGTTTTCCTGGAACACTCTTGGAGGAGTGTGGCATACTTGTTGTATGGAGAAAGAAGGTAAAGAAAGAGTAGGAAAGTGCAAGAGGACATTGGGATCAATAGCTACAACAAGATTTTCTTGCAGGTATTGCGTTGCATGTATGATTTCCTTGCTAGTTTTGGCATGCATGGCATATACATGTGGTTATTTGGTTATGATCTCACATTGGCATGGAGGATTGCTTGGATTGACAGTGGTTTTTCCTAGCCTTTCCATTTCTTGGATAGGCATGGTGTTGTGGGTTTTACTTTTGTTTTCTATTTGGTTCTCATATTCCTTTGGCTGTGGATTGAGTTACTAGTTCTTGGAAGCCTTGGTTGGACAAACGCTTTGGAAGCCCTATAACAGCTTGGGTTGAGTTACTAGTCCTGGAAGCCTTGGTTGGAAAAATTATCTGGAAGCCTTGGTGGTTTGAGTTACTAGTCCTGGAAGCTCTAATTGGACAAACTCTTTGGAAGCCCGGCAATAGTTGTGGGTTGAGTTACTAGTCCTGGAAGTTGTAGTTGGAACAAACAACCTAGAGCCCTAGAAAGCTTGGGTAGATACAATATGGTGATGCTTAGTGATGTCTGACAGTGAGGTGGAATTATTGGTTGAGCGTTGAGGTGGTTTGGCCTTTAGAAGCCCTGGTTTGGTTTTATTTGGATCATTCCATGAGATCCCATATTCATGCTTGGAATATAGCACAGGGATGACTGGTGGGAAGAGAGATTTGGTTCAGCCTAGTCTATGGTTGGGTGGTTCGTGGAAGTCCCAAACTTTGTTGCATTTTTCATATGTTAATAAGAGCTTCTTTCCTCTCGTATATGATGAGTGAATATACTAGTTTATATGTGTTTTTTATGGTTGTTATATCCTTGTTATTTATGTTGGTCATATGTTGGTTATGAGAATGTTTTATGACAAACTTGATGTATGCCTCTCATCATGTTTTGATTTTTAAATGAATGAACAATGAATATGTGACCTAATAGATGATAATGTAGCTAATGTGATAAGGCATCAATGATTCTTAGCGATTGTCAGATAAGTATGAGACCCCTATGCTCAAATCTGTTGTTATAACCTGTAGAATGCATATTTGTGACATGTTTGAAAAAATGCCTGTCATAGCTAGTAGGGGCCTAGTCAAGTCTTTATTCAAATATTTGCACTAGTATCATTGTTACGATGTTATTTATCATTTATGAAATTTTCATGAATTTTTGTGTAGTGGCCTCAGACCTGACCCTAAAAAAGTGGCACATAATCTGGGGTTGTTGGCTATGAACCGACTGAAAAATTCACCAGTCGTTGGAATACCCTTGCTGTGAGAGTGACTGGAGGGTCGCAATTGCATGCATGCCCATGTCATGGGAGCAATTGAGGCTCTAGGCTAGTAAAATGCTAATTTGTCTCAGGGTTTGATCACCTGGAAGGGTTGGTTGGCTCATGAGGGATTTCTAGAATGTGTAAAAGGTCATATTGGTTTTGTTGTACCGGTTCCAATTCTTTAACTGTACATGGGGAGTTAAATCACATCATAGTAGCCTCTCATCACATGTTTACCCCAGCAGATCGGTCAACTTGGGTAAATGTGGGAGGAGGCTGTTACATTATGAAATATTATTTATTATAGATTATGAATCGGTGAATTTATATTAAAATTTCCTTATTGAGATTACATGCAAAGCGACTTACTTAAAAGAAATGAAAATATTTTTTTATAAATTATAAAGTTTACTTTAGTTGAAACTATAATTGTAAAACCCTCGATGAGGGTGAGCCCCGAGAAAAATCAAAGGAAGGGTGGAATAATTACCACCCCACACGGCACAATAAATGCAGGTGGAAGGCGGTAGAGAGGCCCCCTTAATCGACCCACATAAATCCCTGGAAATGAATTTTGGTATAATGGTCAGAATTTTAAGAGCGAAGGCAGGATTTGTAAGTTGGATGATGAATTGTAGGAGAACTATGAACTGGATAGAACTGATGGAGAGTCTCCTCGGAACAAATGTTTGGTTCTCTAGGGAAGAGGAGGCTCACAACATTAGCAATTCTAGTTCGACGCCTTTAAATTATTCAAGCACTCAATTTATACATGTAACCTGGGACCCCATATTGAAATTTTCCTTTTTTCAAGTCGAATTGATAGACTGTTGGTTATGCATGCTTTATCTATGGTGTAGGTAGTGGTGGACGTTCAAGGCGGGAGGTGGCACACTATATGCTAGTTTGTCTCTAAAGGTTCTATGGTTGATAATGGCCACCTATTTCTTCTTGTTTACTGGTACAAGTGGGTTTCTCTTGCCCATTATTGATTCCTCTCCTTGCTTTGTTTATTTATGGAAGAGTGGGGCACTGGGGCTAGTGCATGTTGGTTGGCCTATACAAACAAGATAGGGGTATAGAGATGATTGGAATTTATATGATGTTTTATATAGTGTTCATTCTTTGAAACCAAATCTAGATAAAAGGCGTGGAAGGAATTTGACTCTTGAGGCCTGTAGGAGCTTCCTCTGCCACTGCAGGGGCAGAGGCCTATATAACATCAAGGATTCACGGTTGTGGTTTTGTGGCTAGCCCCTGGGTGCAGTCTTTGCAAGGGTACAAGGTTAGATGACTGACACCGACATGATGTTGTAACTCCAATGTCGTCCACGACAGGGGGAGGCAACCGCAAACAAAATAACATGGACGAGGAAGGTGAGTTAGTTGTGCCACGTGGGGATTCTCCTGGAAATGTTGATTTTCCAGCCCCTTCTAAATCAATTGAGGCTTAGATCTACCTCCTTCAACACTCCATTGACCAACTCTCACAAGCACATCATTTGGACTATGCAGACCATGTTAGTTTCTTCACGGACAACCTACACAATCAACAGTGCATTATGGACTGTCAAACTTCTCTTAGGTGGAACTAATAGCATCTCTAAGATTGTATGGATGAGTTTGAGACTCGTATGGCGCACATGGAATCCCACACCCATGACGCATTCTAAAGGTTGGATGAGTTTGAGACTCGTATGGCGCACATGGAATCCCACACCCATGACGCATTCTAAAGGCCAACGGCTCAAGAAATTGAAGTAGTTGATCACATTGCAGAAAATGCACCACAATGAACATAAGCTTTGTTTAGTTTTTTTATAGGTTTTGTGCTTAGTGGGCAGTAAACCACAAGAACACTAGTTTTTTGAAGCTATTGTCATCTTTATTTTGTATATATCTAGAGGCCAACAAATCTTGTTGGAGTGAGGCCTCTTTTGTTAATTTGAAAAACTCCTCAAGATGTAATCTTATTCTGAATTAATAGAAATATGTTGACTTACAAAAAAAGAGAAACTATAATTGTAAAATTACCATAAATGTTTTTCTATTGCTTAGATAGTTCATTCATATTCATTATAATCTAATTAGTAAAATACTTCAATATTCACAAGTAAGGAATAATTAAAGGTAAAATATTTTAGTTAGTTCTTAATAAGAGGAAAATGTGTAACTCATTCACTTTTTAATATAAAATATTAATAAATAATAAATTATTCAAAAATACAATTTAAACAATGAAAAATTACATTATGGTCGACTCTATATATAGAGATAGAAAACCACTATAAATCCATCTTAATCACAAAATTTTCAATCACTAAAAGAGATTAAATATTTTGCTATTGTGGTTTAAATTTATCTTCTTCTTTTTTAATAATAAATATGAGTTAAATAATACAAAAATCAAACTATATTAGATTTAACTTTTTAACAAATAATATATTTGTTATTTCTTAATGGACAACTCCAAAAATATTATTTTTTCCACATACTTATCACGAGATAGTCACTAAAATTCTTGTTTTCACATTTCTCCTAACTAATATTAAATCATGTTCATAACAATAAAGACATGTCTAGTTTAAATAATTTACTTATAAATACATAAAAATAGATATTTATTTTTCATAATCTAAATAGGAAAGGAAAATGCATCACCGAGTATATTAGAAAGTAAGATAAATGCCTCTTACTCACCATCACATTATTTATCATTTAATTCTTAGATATAAAATATTTATTAATTCAACTTTTATTTATAATTACCATTCAAAAGAAAAGTCAAAATTGTTCCATTATCCATGAAGAAAAAAATAAAACCTCTCATGCATCCATGTAAGCCCATTTGTTGCTTTTAGGGTCCATTCAAAGATGTAATGAACATTTTATACATGTATAAGACCTCATTTTAGTTTACGTAATGTTGCAAGAACTGGAATTTAAAAATAGTAAACATGACTTTACCTCTCATGTCAAGAATTTAATTTTACCAAAACTCTTCAGCAATCAATAACTGGCATCTTTACAAAGCAGCATGGAGAACTGAAAGCCTGCCAAAGGTAAAACTCTTCAACTGGACCCTGCTTCATGGTAAAATCCTAACAGCAGAAAACCTCAGGAAGAAGGGTATTCAAGGCCCCTCAATTTGCTGCATGTGCAGGGAGGCAGAGGAAAGTAGTAACCACCTTTTCATTGATTGTCCAGTAGCTAGGTCTTGTTGGAAACTTATAACCAGCCCTTTAAATATTGGAGATCTCCCCAACCAGATCTCTCTCCTCCAGAAAGGTTGGGGGAAAAGTTTCCCTTACGCCAATACAAACATGAATCTAGCAAAAAGGATGTGGAGCAGCATCCCCTCAAACCTCTGCTGGCAGATATGGATAGCCAGGAACAAGTGCATATTCAACAACAAGAAACCTAGTATCTCTAGCATTCTGGCCAAAACAACTGCTCTCATAACAGAAACCGTGGAAGAAAATGGAATCTCCCAGGCAGACTCGGAATTGACAGATGACAGGGTAAAAGAGTGGATGCGGAGATTCAATTATGAAACAAGAGCAAAAAATAATGCAATCACAGGATTCGGACATTCGGGCTGGAAATTGAGAGGGACCAGGGATGAAGTCAACAATTGGATCCAAAAACAAAAGAGATACACACTCCATTTTGATGGGGCTTCAAAAAATAATCCAGGCAGAGCTGGAGCTGGGGGAACTATCAGAGATCCACAGGGGAAAACTATTGTCACTTATGAGTGGGGATTAGGCACCATGTCAAATAACAAGGCTGAGGCATACAACCTCCTTATGGGGACCTCTATCGCCAAGAATCTTGGCATCCAAAATCTCCTTGTTATGGGCGACTCTTCCATCATTATAGCAGCCATGAACTCAGGGAAAGACTTTAAACAAATAGCCCTAAATAGAATCAAAGGCAGGATCATGGATCAAATCAGGTGCTTCAGCAAAGTGACATTCAAGCACATCTTAAGAGGCAACAATGTGGAAGCGGATGAGCAAGCAAATAACGCTGCAGGAAGACCCACGGGCCAGGTAAGGGAAAATGATGAGATTTATGAAAAGGATATTCCATAGGCAGGCCCTCATCCCCTCATCCCAGGTCATCGGTCACCTCAGGCAACAGTACCAATGTATCTGGCCCTTCCCCAACTTCCCTTCATCATCTCTAATCCTCCTCGACTGCCCAACCAGGTACCACAGGACAGCATACCGCCCTCAGGGCCCGATGAATTCAGGTAGGCTCTGGAATCTCTCCCTGACCAGCGCAGCCATTTTCAGAAGGCGTGATCGAGCCCATACTGGTGGCAGGCACCTCGAGCATTTTAAAATCACCTCAAAGGATCTCTCCTCTATCAAGAACAGATCTTCTCCTACTCGAATCAAGAACCAGCAGGTCACCTCCGCTTCTATAAATGACAGTGTGAACCTCAGAATTTCTACAGCTCGAGGTTATGCAAGACAGTTGCGTTGTGAACTCACCAAGCGCAGGCATCAGTTAGTGGGCTCTAACTCTCACCAGGATCACGAGCTTCGCCCCTCGCTCCTGGTAAACGTTGGTTTCCTCTCGGTTTTTTTAATTAAAGCTGACTTATTGTTCTGTTTTCATTGCAAAGGCCAATGTATTCTACTTCTCCACCAGTGCACTGCGCTCTTCCCTTCCCTGAACCGCACTCTCTGGAATACTGCCCCTCCTTTTGTTCCTCCCCTTCTCCCCGCTCTCCTCCACTACCCTTATCCCACAGATCCTCTTATTGAATCCAGCTCCATGGAGAACCAGGACCAGATAAACGCCCAGGATCCAGCCAACATGCCAATCGACAGACTCTTCAGTAGAGAATGCACCATGTGCAGAACTCATACCATAATGATCAACAGTTTCGTGAAGCATTTTAATGATCTGAAGGATGACTACGAAGCTGACAGTAGATGGAAGAGGAAGAAATTGGAGAAACAGAAGGAAGAGATTGAAAATCTCAAAGGAAGGTGCAGCCACTTGGAAGAAGCCATCGAACAGATCAAAGCACTCTCTCAGAGCTATCAGGCTGAAGCCTCCGCCAAGGTTAGTGCAAGGAGGGATCCCATGCCGGATGATTCGGTCACACAAAAACTCCCTTAAAAATTTCCATGGTTTGCAAATTCTGTTGGTTAGGAGGCGCTTTTGTAAGGCAATATAGCCATTCTCTCTTCAATTTCAGTCATCATAGAGGCAGAATCGAGGAAAATGGGTCTGCGCACCCAGTTTTGATCCTCTTCGCTCTAATCTCCGATACCTATGTACTAGAATTTTGATTTTGGGTTTTATAATATGAAAGTAACTGATGTCGTTAAAAAAAAAAAAAAAATTAATTTTATATATTAATACACAATTTTTTCATTGTTAAAGTTCTGATAGATTTATCATTACAAGATTTATATTGATTTTGAAATAAACAAGAAGAAAATACATGTGAGCTGATTAATGAACCAATAAGTATCTAAATCTAGAATAAATCTTCAATATTGTTACATTCACTATTTTCCCTTTTTGGTTATATTCTTCTCATTCTCCTATTGAGAAATATTGTGACCTTGTTATTATTGTAGATATTGTAGACCATGTTTTAAATTGCATTTATATTTACGGAGATATGTTGCATAGTGAAAATAAGGGAGGTTAAACTTTGATGATGGACGTTGTAGTAGGCTTTTTAGTACACATATATAACATAGATATAATTTTCCTTCTCCATTTTCTATCACTTTGTGAGTTATTTTAAATTGATACTCACAATGTCATTTGAGAAAGGAGATAATATGAGTATATTTAGATTGATATCTTAATAAAATATAGTTATAAATTGATAACTCATGCTTGGAATTACAATCTTTTGATCCACATACTTATCACACAATAGTTACTAAAATTCATGTTTTCACATTTCTCCTAGCTAATATTACATCATGTTCACAATGATAAAGACATGTCTACTTTAAATAATTTACTTATAAATATATAAGAATAGATATTTATATTACATAATCTAAATAGGAAAGAAAAATGCATCACCAAGTCTATTAAAAAGTTAAATAAATGTCTCTTAACCATCATAACATTATTTATCATTTAATTCTCAGCCTTAAAATATTTATTAATTCAACTTTTATTTATAATTTCCATTGAAAATAAAAGTAAAAATTGTTCCATTATCCACGAAGAAAAAATTAAAACCTTTCATGCATCCATGTAAGTCCATTTGTTTCTCTTATGGTCCATAAAAAAAGGTAATCAACATTTTATACATGCATACGACCTCCTTTTACTTTACATAATGTTGCAAGAACTGTAATTTAAATATAGTAAACATGACTTTACCTCTCCATGAATTTAATACTAGCAATTGCATCATATGTTGCAAAAGAATGTCGTAAGGAAATAGCATGTGGAGAAAAAGCATAGATGGAGACATGTGTGATATGTTACAATTTGAGTGAGAGAAATAACATGGTGTTAAAATTAAAGTGAACTCCTCCTTATCTATGTTACAATTTGAGTGAGAGAAATAACATGGTGTTAAAAGTAAAATGACCTCCTCTTATCTATCTTATTGACTTGAGTTGCAATATGTCAATTGAGGGAATGCTTAGCAATTTCAACATTGTACTTGCAACTTTAGTTTTGTTTTATACCCTTCTAAGGAACTGGGTAGCTTGGTGATTTGGAAATGGATGGTTGGTGAATGTAGGTATGGATCCTTGATTGAATGTGGCCGTTCTATGGTGTTGATGTTTTTTTAAGATGCAATGAAGCCTTAACTTTCACATCCAGAGCCACAGAATTCATGTTATAGACCATAAATCCATTACCAATATGTTTGGACACTCAACTACATAAAGATAGTATAAGCAATCTATCCCACTCAAGGGGATAAACAAGGAAAGACACTCTAGATGACATTGAAGTATAAAAAATAAATACAAACAAAAGATTACTTTGGGAGAAAGAATTGAAATCCTACAAAATCTTTACTTTCATAAACAACCTTAAACCCCAACTAAGAGGTGAAAGCATGTATTGTATATCACTGATGCAAAATGAAATTGAAAACCGTGTAGGAAAATTTTCAATCGTAAGAATGTTTATGTTTGCAAACAACAAAAACCCCAACACAAAAGCATGTCTTTCCTTAATTCCCTTTTAATGAAATATGCAAACTTCTCTTGTATCCAATTCAACCCATAGCAGATAAATTAAAAAAAAAAAAAAGACTAAGTTTCAAGACATTTCATATGATGTTTGTTCATACAACCTTGTCTTCAATTAATCAATTTAATTAAAATGGTGAAAGGGTATAACTATTAAGAATATTTTAGAACATTCAAAGGAGGTTAAATCCTTACCATCCACCTAATAATTATTGATAATCAGAGTGAATTTATGGAGACAGTATTCCAAAATAGACATGCCTATAGGCATAATTAAATAAGCAAATCAATTACTATCAATGATTTTATGCATAAATAAATTAGTATTAAAAATACATAAGTTAAATTAATATTTATAATAAATCTACAAAATATTTTTTTATTATTTTTGTAATAAAGTGCATGAACCTCATTTATGAAAATCAACACATACTTTTAGGAGGAGATGTCATGGTAGTAAGGATTTATTGTGAGGAAGATCCAAAAGGAAGAGAAAGTAGATACCTATGTATGTTAAATTAATTAAATATTAATTGTGTTTATATTATTATTTTATTTCATAGATTTGTTTTCAAATAAATTTTTTCTTAATTTTTTATTTTTATTTTTCTGGATGTGGATTTGGACATGGACATAAGAGAATTTACTTATATTAGGATAAGCATATAATCTACATACCCATCTTTATAACAAAAATAACTAACATAAATAATGACTTCTATTATACACCTACATACATATCTAACCCATACACATATGTATCCCTCATAGTTCAAACCCATATTGTATATAAAAGACACACTTAATGGCTCGTGTAATTGGAAAATACACCTAATTTATATGAATAAAGCATGTAATCTATGCAACTACTCAATTAGATAACCATGTACATGGCCTAAATTTTTAACCTATGCATTCAAGACCAATGTAAATAAAAGACATGGTACATAGTTTTAAACTTTGTGTTATTTTTTGAAGCAAAATCTAATGTTATACTTTCCATTGATAATGTCACTATACATAGTTTTAAACTTGGTGTTAATTTTTGAAGCAAAATCTAATGTTATATTTTCCATTGATAATGTCACTATTAGTAATAACCCATGAAATAATGCCGATCTTTTATCAAATACAAGTTACAAATATAAATGTGAGAAAAAGGGTTAGCTATGTAACTCAACCACCCACTTAATAATTACTAATAATTAAATTAAAAATTTAGAAAACCTATTCTAAAATAATCATGCCTATAGGCATAATTATTATCATTATTATTATAAAAAATTAATATATAGTACATTAAAAACAAAAACAAAAAACAAAATAAAAAAATCAATAAACTTAACAAGATTTTTAATTATGGAAATTTTTAAATAAGTTGTCATGACAATTATTATTATAAAACATTAATATATAGTACATCAAAAAAACTTAACAAAAATTTAACAAGATTTTTAATTATGGAAATTTTTAAATAAGTTGACACTATCAATCAACACCATGACTTATCCATATTACACTCTAAAAAACCATATTTAATTTAATTTAACTTTATAACATTTTTCAATGAAATTAAAATACTAAATACAAAATATCAATTCATAAAATAGTTATTATATATAATTTAATTTTATCAAGTTTAAATATAGTGAAAAAATATGATATCTCAATTTCTTTTAACTATCAATTTATCTTTAAAAATATGATATTTATGTACAATTCCTTATATGATAGTAAAAATATTAAAAAAAGAAAAGAAAGTATAACATGAACTGATAAACTCATGTTTTGACATTTTCAAATATTTATATTAATAAGTCATTTTAAAATATAATACCGTAAATAAAAATTGCTTATGTTTGAAGTTTTTTCAAGAGTACATATAATGGAGATGTTATAATGTATGTAAATAACTACAAACAAAATGGTTTAAATAAATTCCTTTGTAAAAATTTTCAGGTGGCCAATACCCACACTGAAAAGTGTAAAATGATTTGAAATATAAACTCAAGCATAGATTATATGTGAACAAGAACATAAACTAATAGAAGTGAGGGTATGAGGAAATGCACGAACAGGTCGTCACCTTCAACAGTAAGTTAGGGAAATCAAATAAGTTTCAAAATGGATTTTCTATATGGAAAAAATGTTAATCTAAATGATTTATTGTTAACCTTCAGGTCTCTAATTTCTCTGCTTCACCTTCATTTTTATACCCGATATAATACTTGAACCCAATTTACATTTGAAAGTGAAATTCTCTTTCTGATTTTGGTATAATAATGTCGGTAATTCATTTCTCTAAAATAATAATCATATAAACAAATGCAACAACCCAATTATATACATAAATGATTTACTCTCCTCTTACAGAAATAAAAAATATAAATATCTAATAAAGTTTTCTGTCAATAAATTTCACAAATGAAAAATTCAATGAATGCTTTTGTAAATGCTTTCTTGACATTAAAATATATGTACTGATGGAGTTTAGAAAATGCGCAACAAGTTTATGAAGGAATGCCTAAAACACATGAACGACATTCTTTCACCATTGTATTTTTTATTAAATTTAATAATATTGTTGGGCGGACAGGATATATGCCTAAAACACATGAACAACATGATTTCACCATTGTATTTTTTATTAAATTTAAAAAATTCCTAGGCTGACAGGATATTCCGTAAGTCAATGTCATAGGCTAACAATAGGGCTATATTTTGAAATCAAACAAGATATTTGTGTGCCCATGATTTCTGGCTAAAATAGTTTACAATGCTGGTAAGGAGAGAGAATATGAAAGTTGTTGAAAATGAAAAAGGAGGCGGCTGCTACTACCCAATGAAATTTCCAACAAAGGATGTAGCTTCTTCTAGCGCTGTGAAGAGATGGCAGGTGGAATTCAAACAATTACCATGCTAAACTAAATTCATAAATAACCATAACCATAGTTTGTGAAGTAATTCAGCGAATTAAAATAGCCATTTTACCAAAATTGTGTAATTTATCCAATCTTAAAAATAGTTAAAGAGAGACAAAATAAAAAATAAAAAAAAATTTGACAATAACTATTATTATTCAACAAAACATAGGCTTTCTTTCTCACTACCTTTGTACAGTGAGAGCAAAGAACTTCTTCCCCCAGGGTGCCAATAGCTTTTCGAGAGAACTTGGCCCCTAGTCCATAATTCTAATATTTGTCACAGAAAAGAGCCATTCTGGCTGTGATGGGTGACCGTCATATGCACAGAGGGTTGTGGAGGAATTTAGAACCACAATTGGAAGCCTGCCAGCATATTGAGGGCAAAGGATTCATTGCAGGGCATCATCCCTGGGGTTCGATGAGTTTTCCAAAATAAGAATTCAATAATATTTTTCTTGGATACATCTTCCATAATCTACCCAGATACACTGTGAACATCCGGATTGGAATTGAAATCCCTCATATATTCTTTGGTTCCATCCACTCTGTAGTGTTGGAAGGCCAACCATGTTCATTGAGCAGGGTCCATCCCATCATGCATTGTCATGGGATTCGTCTCACTAGAATTTGATTTAAGCTAATATGGGCGCACTAGAATTTGATTTAAGCTAACATCGACGCACCAGAATGGAACAATTGTCAAATACGGCGATCGCCTATAACGAACTTTTGTGGATGAGGGTCACTGGATTCATGCCCTACTAACCAAGGTCAGATCTGTTGCCACCTGGTCAAAGCGGTTTGCAATTCAAATCAATGGCCTATTAGAATCTAATCGTCTAACATGAAATCGAACGACGCAAACAAAGGACACGAGGGCAACAAAAGAGTTGTTTTCACATAAGAACGCCTTACGGTGTAATTACATATTAATACACAATTTTTTTCATTGTTAAATCCTTTATAGAGTTATCACTACATGATTTATATTGATTTTGAACTAAACAAGAAGAAAAAACATGTGAATTGATTAATAAACCATAACTATCTAAATTGAGAAAAAAAACTTCAATATTGTTTCTAAATTCTTTTTTTTTTTGGTTATATTCTTCTCATTTTCTTATTTGAAAATGATTGTGACCTTGAATCCCTATTATCATAGATATTATACACAATTGGCAAGGGGGCTTCACTGATGAACCAATATCATACAACGTGGGTTCATATCGGGAGATATATATTGATGAAAAATGACATAATATATTGGGGGATATATAGGGGTAAAGGATTTTTATATTGGCAAGTATAACAAATAGAGATCAAAGTTAATGAAAAAATATAAAGGGGTATAAAAAATGTTAATGAAAAAATGGATACCTACAATATCCAGAGAAAGTAGGAGTCTTTTAAATTGGGAAAGTGTATTGGGTTTGTATTGGTAGGATGTTAAATAATGTGTTTTTTAGAGGTATTTTCCAATATGTAGTCAAATTAAGGGTATTGTTTAATATCTTATGAATGTGCGTGATATGTTAAAGGTTCATTAAGTAAAACCTTTGTGACAATTGGAAATACTTAATTTTAAGTGCAAAATTGTTTCCACTAAAAAAACGTGTAAAAACGTTTGCGAATCTTACCAAGTATGTAAAATGCCAACAAGACGAATAAAAAACAATATAATTAGTGAAATAAAGAAGAAGAAAAAACACAACAATAACATAAATGATATAAAACAACTTTCAATAGAAAATGTATACTATGAACTACTGTAATCATGTGGATGTGACCTAAAGGATAATTTGAGATGAATATGCCATTTATGTCAAAATAAATTTTCAAATAGTTTTTAAACCCTATCGGTGCTCTTATTAGGATGAATCGCATTAATACGTTTAATTCGTAACAATACTAGGGAATTCAAATAATACCCACACCAATTTCTAGCATTTCAAAATATTTTTTTTTATCATATCAGTGCTCTTGTAAAAAACCACACTGATGCATTTAAATAAAAACATTAGTTTGCACTTGTTTCCGGGATTTAAAAAATAAAAATGAATTATGCCATGTCGGTGATCCTATAAAAACTACAACGCCAATGCATTTAAATACAAATTGCATCATTGCATTAAAATATTGACCACATTGTTCGGTTGGGGTAGCTCATTTGGCAATTACCGTGGAAACGAAGTCTCACCGAACCGGAAGTCTTGGGTTCAAATCTTGTTCTATCCCCTGATCGGGGTGAGAAGTTGGACATGATGAAGATGTAGTCCTACCAAACTTACAAAAAAAAATATTAGCCGCACCATTTTAGGATTTCGAAAAAAATAAAAAATAAAATAAAAATAAAAAATCTATGTCGTTGCATTGATAAAATTTGGCGCCCCGACAATTTTAGTGCACTTTACCTGTAAATGCACCAGTTCTCTTGACTATCGAATGCAACGATGTTCAGATTAAGCCAAAAAAATGTGCCTTTTTTTAACTCGAAAAATGAGTGTTCTCTTGACTATCAAATGCAACGATGTTCATATTAAGCAAAAAATTGCCCCTTTTTTTAACTTGAAAAATGAGCGGCAATTGATATTTCAAAATCCAATTTCATAATAAATTTTAAATAGTAAAAAAATATTCACTATTTCATTATTTTTCCCAAAATTTCAAGGGAGTGATTTACAAGAGTGACATACCAGGAGCACTTTTTAGGAACAATAAACTTTGGAGCAGCAATAAACTTTGGAGCAAAAAAACTATTTAGAAGATCAGAAACTAAAAGGTATGGTGATTCACTCAAAACTCTGCATAGTAAAAATTTTAAATTTTAGTCTTGATTTTACTAATAAAAAAAATTACAATTTCTATTAAGGTTTAATTAAAAGAGAGATCATTCGGAAGGGAAACATAATGGGAGCACTATGGAGTAGCAAAATATTTTGGAATCGCAAAAAGATCAGAATTTGAAAGGTATGATGATTCACTCAAAACCCTGCATAACAAAAATTTTAAATCTTACTATCAATTTTTTTTACAATTTCTGTAAGATTTATTCAAAATTTAGGATTTTTTTTATACCCTGTATATAAAAAAATTACTATTGATTTTACTGGTAATTTTTTTTACAATCTTTGTTCCTATTTAGGTTTAATTAAAATTTAGAAAAAAATAAATAATAAATAAATAAATACCTAAAACCCTTGCTTCTTGTTTATGTGACTACAAAATTTCACCTTGAGGTTTAACTCCCTCTACCACTTCATAATTAGGGATTTTCATTTTAGGCAATTTAGATTTAATGGATTTGTTTACTTACTATATATAGGGTGTTTGACATGTAAAATAGGGGGACCAATTATTGAATTAGATCCAAACCTTGTTGGCCCTGTCCATTTTCTTTAAAAACAATGTATGTTTTGTGGTGTGCCCTGTGTAATATAACACACCGGTGCAACCTGTGTAATACATCGCACCGGTGTAATATAACCATGTTGGCCCTGTCTGGTCTATTTATCAATTCTCCTGGTGTAATAAAACTCAGCGACATGCCTCTACCAAATAACATTGTTAAGTCATTGCGATGCTTTTATCGTTACAAATCGCTTTGTCATAGTTTAAAATTATTTTTCATTGTTGATGTTGAACAATTATACCTCTAGTGCATTTAGTAGATTAAATGCATTGAGACATTTATTCAAATAAGCACACCAATTACGAGAGCTCTTTTTGGCTGAAAATTATTTGATTTATCTTTAAAATATATTTAGTGGATTATGTATTGAATGGTATAGGTTGTATATTGATAAAAAAATGTCTGAGAAGTTGTCGAGTAAAAAAAATATTAATTGACACAATGATAACACATCCAAAAAAGCAGAGAAGGAAAATTATTTATAAATTCTTTACAAAATTAATATGTTTGAACTATATGTAAGTTTAACTAATATGTATTGGTTAATGTGTGTCTTGCAAAAACCAAAAATGAAGAAGGCCGATAAGATTATTTCTAATTTAAGTGCAGAAGAGTGTAAAATCCTGATAGAAAAATTGGAGAACGATGAATCAGGTGAATGAAAAAATACTACTCAATATGAGGTTTTTTTTTTAATAATATACTTAAGAATATTATAATAATATGTTTAAGAATATTATATAATATGTTTAATTTATTAATTCATATATGTTTAATGTTATATAGAGAGAAACAACGAAGGAAAAGATCAATGTCATTCTAAGAAAAGAAAAATTATAAAACATGTAAATGACGATGAATTGGTCCTCATCTAGAGTGGTGTTGGAGGTTAATGAAAGGGGGGATTTTTTTTACAAAACTATGAGGGATATAGTGGAACAAACATATAGACGCACTTTCCACTTACAGTACAAAAATCAATCTGATGATTCCAAGAACCAAATTATATCTAAATTACAGGAAGCTTTTCCAGGGTAATGGTCAATGAGACCTGTCAGACTTGCAATGAAAAAACACACAACAACAAAAAAGAATCGTTCAAAAGGTAATATTCCTAATTAAAATTATTTTCTAGAATTATATGTATATATTACTACAAACCATTCATTTATTAATATCAATTTTGTTATATTTAGTTTTCATATATCAATACAAAAATAGTTTATTACTTTTTTCAGGAAGACTATGAAAATCCCAAATGATCAACGAGTTGATATGCAAAACATACCAATAGAAATGTCTAAAAAAGTGTACAAGGAGACGGTCAAAGAAATTGACATAATTGCATCATAGGAGGAGCCATCTCAACAACAAAGTGCTTCAAATGTATGTAATCATGATTGAATTTGTACATATAAACAAATAATTTAGTGTTAAATATTAATTTTCAAGTATTTTCTTGTAAAAAAAAACCAAAATGGAACTCGTTCAACACATAAAATACGATGAAAAGGAAGAAAATGATTGATATCAAAGTTTGTGAGTAATTGTTAATATTTCCTTATAACAACCCAAAGTTTCATTTTTGTATATTTTAAGTTGTTTTATAATGATAATCATTGAATGCCTTCAAATAGGTGATAACATACAAAGAAGGGCCATCAGAAGAATTGATTGGCATTGGGTTAAATATGGGTTGTAAGTATATGTTGGAATATCAAAAATTAATTGTGGAATTTGTAAGTATGATCTATGTTGTTTTACTTCTCTGAGTTTATAATTTAAAAAAAAAACAAAAAAAAGCATTTATATTAAATATATGACTTATAGTGGGGTATAAAATTTGCAGGAAACAAAGAATGGAACCATGCCATTAAAAGAGTTGTTGCAACAAGGCATGTGACTTGGATTTGAAACCATGTGTACAATTCATGAGTTACTTCTTTATATGGTACATTGCTATTCGAGTTACATTGATGTATATCATTTATTTCAGTTTTCATTATTCTCATCAATGTAGATACGCTAATTACACTTTATTGTTATGTTTCCAAATGGAACAAGATCAAGAACACGAAAACAATTGATGCAAATCAGAAAAAACATTCTTCCAAATAAACCAAATCATGGAAGTAATTCAAACACTGATAGCAGTTCCAACAAAGAATGATGATCTGTTTGGATATTAATGCAACCTATTGTATTTTTTGAAATAATTGTCTGTGAAAATCAAACATTTTGTTTAATGTAATGGACATAGTGTTCCAATTGAAAGACAAGGGATTACCAATAATAATCTCATTTTATATTACAAAGAGTCTTTTATTGATATATAATAAAATACATTTTAATTAATTCTATTGTATTATCCAATGTCGTTGTGAAATGTTACACCACTGATTAAATATATGGATGATTAAATATTATAATGAAGAGATTTGAAACCTAATAATATTGCAAATTAATCCAAACATCATATACAAATGCACTAATCAAATTTTAATTTATATGAATATTGTTTTAAGATATATGTTAATTTTTTGATGAATAATGGATTTAAATAATCACAATAATTGCACTGTCATAGGTTGATGTTTACAAAAAAAGAGAAAATCTCATACGAAAAATCAGTGCATCCATAACATAAACACACACCGGTGCATTATGTTATATAAAAGCACCATTACAACATATTTTTTGCATGACCAATGCCTTTTCGGAAAGTGATAGCATCGAAGCGTTTAATTCTTTGAGCATCGGTATTGTTTGCAATTAATGCCACGTCACATTGTAATTCTTAAACCACCAATTGTTTCATAGAACTAATACCTTGGTGCTAAAAAATATTATTTCCAGCCCTGGTGCATTATTAAAATTAAAAACACTGGTTCTTTTATATACGTAGTGCATCGATGTGTTTATACAAATCATACACATCGACACTGCAAGTTTAAATAAAAACATCGGGTATACAATATTTTATTGCCTACCACAACATTGTTCCTGGAAAGAACACTCCTGGGCATTTTTTGATGTATATGCACGAGGGCAGTATACATTTCAGGCATCGATGTTATTTGCATGAAACACCTTGATGCTTTTAGTTATGTATACAACACCAATGCCTTTATATATTTAGCGCACTGGTGTTATTGTTCCATGAAGTGCACCGATAAAAAAACATCCGCTAAAACCTTTGACCACCCAAAATTTTTCAGTTGTGATGAAGTTTTGTTATAATCTCCGCTAAAACATTCTATTACAAATAGATTGTTTTAGCGGATGTTTTTTTGACGAATTTTTCCAATTTTATAACACTAAAAACCTCTATTAAAACCTCCACTAGAAAATATTTTCCTTGTAATGATTAATTTATGAAGATACTTATATTTTATTTAACTTATAATGATTAATATATGAAGATACTTATATTTTATTTAACTTATAATTATTTAATCTTTTAGCATAAGAGAGTTAAGTGTTTTTCTGACAAAGTTGAAATGGAAAAATACAAACTTAAATGGTGGCAATGTGCTGGGTTTTTTCATAAGGTTGAAAGGAAAACTATGAACCTTTGGTTGACTACTTCGAGGATGACATCTCTGAAATCTAGGTTTTCACTTATCCTCCAAGCATTGCATCTTTTATTGGTTGTATATTCGAAAAACTTTATGGCTATGATGTGGTTTGCTAACCTTAGTCCTTTGTTAGGACCAATCTCATCTTGGGAGTAGACAAAATTCAAGGATTTAAAGACCTCTCTAACATTGGGTTTACTTTGAACAATGTGACTCATGTAATTCGACGTGAGGGTGACATGGAGGGTGGTGGATATCATGTCTCGCAAGAAGGTCATTGAAATTTTCCTTGAAGATCCACAACACTCAAACCAATGATGTGGAAAACAATTTCTAGTTACCAAGTTCTGCTCCCTAGTGCAATTAGCCAACTATCTAGTTAGGGCTTGTAAGATCATGTTTAGATCAAGGTTTTTTACAAGGAGGGATTACACTCGTAGCTAAGATTCGAGGGCCATAAAGCATTGAAAGGTTGTTAAAAAGCATGGGGGAGGTGTTTGCTGGGAACAAGATCCCCCAAAGGACATTTTTGGGGCTAAAAGCCCATGTTTTTGTCAAATTTTGTAATAAACTTGTAAAGACTCCGCATTTTATGGTTGTAGAGCGCGAAGGTGTCATAAGTCATAAAGGGTTGTCCGACCTTAGTTTTGTAAAGTAAAGTCGACTGTAAGAGATCTACCCATGGTCCGCAAACCATGGGATTGTATAAAAAGAGCTAAGCTCTAAGTAGTTTGAGGAAAATAATAGAGTAATGGAATGAGGAAGATAGTCATAGCTTTGAAGTAAGAAGTCTAAGTTTTGGGTCGTAGCATAGGTAGAGGCTCTGCAGCTGAGTGCGTAGAGGCCTAGGGTAGAAGTCCGCAGCTGAGTGCGCGGACCTCTGCAACTATGTGCACAGGGTGGGTAGAGTCTGTAATTACTTGAAAATATCAATAAAGAGAAGTATTTTGCAAATTCTATGTCTTTGTTCCTGTTAATGTATCTTGATATGTTATGTGTGAATTTCCTTTATAATGCTTATGTGATGCGCGAATGTGTGTAATTATGTTGGTTAACTGAATGCAAATAAGGATATCTATTTACGCATTGCTAACTGTGAGAGTCTAATAAGGTAAGTAAGATTCTTAAGATAGCTTGAAAATCTGTGCAATACACTGCCTTAACAACATGAAAATGTTTAGATCAAAGGTTAGGGTTGCGCGAAGGCCAAATGTACCCTTTCGCAGAGGTATCGAAGGGAGGAATAAGGGGTTAGGAAGACAGAGCCCTAGAACTAAGTGGCCTGCGTGAAGGCAAGAATAGAAGGAATAAAATGACATCACAACCATCTTAGGGTGCAAAAACTTGGTTCCAGCATCCCCCCATACTGCTTTGGGTGAGACTTCAATCCGCACTCCGCAGGATGATGTCGAAAGGGCCAGTAATGTAGGGATTTGTTTGGCTAACTAACATTGAACCTGGGTCAAGCCCCCACAAGCCAACAAATGGTTCTATTGCCGGGACCAGAATCTGCATAAGAGATATAGATCAGAGACTGGTTGGATAGGAAGATCCACGAATTCGTGGTGCAGGAGAACAGAAACATGTGACAGACAAAGGAACAGTGGCTAGACAAGTACCCATATATAGAGATCCACAAGATCTTCTTATGTTCCATTCTGGTTGAGCTATACGAGTGGATTGCGAAGCTAGTAGACAACCAAGGAAGGTCGAAACTTGATGGTCCTATTGTGTGGAACCCGGAGCTGGTATAGAGATTGGAAGCATCCGAGGACAATATCGCCCATGTTGTCGATCATTGGCTCGATTGCGTCATAGGAGGATTTGTGATTGAATTCGCGGTTGACACCTCAGTCAGCTACAACGAGGCAAAGCGACACTTTTTCAAAGGACCACGAGGAAAGTACATGAAATATTTGAATACCTAGATTAAAATGTTATTGTGCGAAAAATGGGTTATGCAACTACTTTGATGTTCGGGGCCATGCAAAGCGGAAAAGCCTACAGGAACGAAGGAAAAAAGGGTCTTGAATATAGCCCATTGATTTCACCTCCCCGAGGTGACGAAGAAGGGATAGCGTAGGTTTCTCTGCGAAGTGCTATTCAGTTAATAAGACAAGGATTCCCACGACTGCCACCTCCACCCACACAACCTTCAACTTCACCACCATCACCTGCTACTTCACCGTACCACCTCCACCTCCACCGCTATTAAGCATGGCAAATTCAGTGAATTTGCCTTTGTTCAAGGACTTGGGAAATGAGGACCTGGACCAGTTCTGGTTCATTATGAAAGTTGTATGGGAAGCTCAAGGCATTACAGATGATAACATGAAGAAGAAAACCCTAGTTAGTGCCCTGCAGGATCGCGCGCTAACCTGGTACATCAAGTACTCTAATGATAACCCAAATGATGGAGTGGAAGACATCCAAACTACGCTGAACAAATAATTCAGTAGGCCTAAATCTGAAGCATAGTTGATTTTGGGGTTCAAGGAAATCGCGATGCAACCAAGTGAGACACCTTGGGAATTAAATCAGAGATTGAAGTGTAAGATCCATGGAGATAATATGAATTTAATGGACAGACAACATCGCAAATGGTTTTTGGCTTCGCTCTTGCCACACCTGAGGGTTGCGCTGTCACAATAGAAGATAACGACTCATGCAGAAGCCTTGGAGATTGCAATGAGATTGCATGAAACCTTGATGCAAGATCTAAATCTGGGGGTTCAATAGATCCATGCACAGTTGAAAAATATTTGCCTTGAGATGCAAAGTTTGAAGCAGGACAGAACACTCCGACCAGAGGTGCACAAAGAGGTATGGTGTCTGAAATGCAAGAGTCAGGGGCATGACAAAGACCATAGTCCGGTCTTTACGAACTATATTGCAGGAAGAGGACTAATTCCTTTGAGGTCGAAAGCTCAAGCAGGACCGAGCGCAGGGCCTGCATTGTGGTGCACTATTTGTCAGATAGTAGGAAAACATGCCATGGATAACTATGATTTGCTGCAGAAGTTTGTACAGACACCACAACAACTGTTCTGCAACTTTTGTAGGTCGGTAGGGCATGATGAGCGTAATTGCAAAAGTTATGAATTGATGATGGATAGAACTCCCGCCTATAGGGTCCATGCAGAAACGCGGCCCCCTAACCAAGGCGCGGGGATTATGCGAATAGGCTTTCAAGGACACAGACGAGGTCGAGGAGGAAGAGTACCTGGCAGAGGTCAGGGATAGTTGATCTACTACAATTGCGGAGGACCGAGTACTATACTTGCAACTGCACTAACCCAACACATCCGTCGTGCAAGTATTGCTCTCTATTTGGTCATGAAATGGAAGACTGTCCTATGTTGATAGCAAGGATATGTGACAAAGGGGCGCTACCACCTTAGCCGACTCAGAACCTACAGATGATGAGGTCTGAGCCGCACGAAGAGGATCAAAATGTAAATATAGTGCTCCGAAGTGGAATCGCAATGGGAGGTGATAAGGGGAAACAGCCTAAGGACAACACATGGGTTCGCAAAGCTTCGATGAAGGAGACTAAGTTTGATTTGGAGTGCGCACGTGAAACATTCATGGAGGTGAAGAAGAGCTTCACTAAGGCCTCCATCTCAGGAAACAAGGATAAGCCTGATTAGGATATGGATCCTTCTATGCTTACAACCTTCTTGGAGACCTGCATGAAGCTACTACCTGATTGCAAGGTTGTGAAGGGGCTACAGGAACTTATAAAAAGATGCGTTGAAAACACCCCAAGTGAGCCACACGTAGTACGAAAGATAGGCAAGCATAAAACAACGACGAGACGGGAGATGAGACTGATCGCGCATATGGGAGAGTATGAAATGGATCAGGTTATTTTGGACCCGGGGTCAGATGCGAACGTCCTACTGAAGCAGACTTAGGAACGGATGGGGAGACCTGCACTGTAATGGTCTCTGATTCAACTCAGAATGGCGAATCAGTAAAAGATCATCCTCATGGAACGACTGTAGATATTGAAGGTGCAAGCGCGCTAGATGACTTTGAAGTAATAGAAATTGTGGATGACAACAACCCCTATCCTGCACTCCTTGGAATTGAGTGGGCTATCGATATGAATGGGTAATCAACCTAAAGAAGTGGAAGATGATATTTGAGAAGAAATCGCTAGGTGTAATAGTACCCCTAGATCCTACTGAAGGATCGTACTATACTGAACCAGTCCACGATTATGAGAGCGATGACGATCTAGATTGTATCTATAAGATTACAGCGCGAGACCAAGTTGGGTGAATCCAACAATGGATGGACGAATTACATGGGACCGTAAGAGTTCATGCACCTCAGACTCTGATGAAGAATTAGAGCATTAGCAGAATTGGTTACATGAAGTAACTACACTGAGTTGTAACATGATGACCCAATTGCTGCACTATGTGTCATCGAAGGTAAGGAATTTGCCCACTTATGATGGCCTAAATGATGTAGATATCTTTATGGATGCATTTGAGAGGGAGGTACTAGAAAAGCAGCACTTCCAGGCGTTAGATTGGGCACTGCGCGCTACGCCCGCAAGATGGTTGGGTATGCACAAGGGAAGTTTTGATGATTTTTGTGAATGTAGGAAGATGATGAGAACTCATTTTGGGAAGCCGAAGGTGTGAATGACAGATAGGTATGATGGGTAGGATGATCCATGCACACACTTGGCCAAATGGGCTCAGGCTTATGGAGAGAAGCCCCAACCTGAGTGGGTGCACTTGTTCTATCACACCCTGGATGTCATCCGAATGAATTGGTATGTAGAAACAGAGCTTCACCACCGTACAGGTGAGTGGGATATTTTGCATGAGGGATTCATAATGACATTCAGTTTTGAATATGGGTTTGATTGTATTGATGAGGTGCTACAAGAGGTGAAAGCAACAATCTTTAGGATACCACAGGATCCTTTGGCCTTGGTTCAGCCTGAGTGGGCCACTTAGCTGACTCATGTGCTACAATGCTATAATGTAACTACTGAAGAAGAGGACGAGGATCCGTGAAAAATTAACATCCCTGAAACAGAAGGTCACCGCGAGGTTGAAAGACTGCAAGTTGAGAATCCTGATATAACCATGCCACTGAAAACGAAGAAAGACAAAATTCGTATGGAGGCAGAGCTCGAAATCGCGAAGATTGGAGATTACTAGGATGACGTGACGGTGGATAAGGTCATTGAATTTCTCCGCAAATACCAGAATTTGTTCCCTACCAAGTTTACAGATCTAAAAGGGATAATTGGGGACCTAGGTGTTATGAAGGCCATGTTGAAGCTCGATGCAAAGCCGATTAAGCAAAGGCCTTACCGTCTCAATTCAAAGTATAAGGAAAAGGTCCGCTTAGACCTAGACAAGATGCTCGTGGCAAGCATCATTGAGCCTGTGGAAGAATCTGACTGGGTAAGCCCAATCGTGGTACAAGAGAAGAAGAAGAAGGATGAAATAAGGATCTGCGTGGATCTCAAAAAGTTGAATGACGCTTGTGTACATGATCCTTTCCCAACTCTATTCACTAATGAAGTGTTGGACAATGTACGTGGCTAGGAAGAATATTCCTTCACTGATGGGTTCTCGGGGTACCACTAGATCAAAATCGCGTCGAAAGATAGGAGCAAGACAACCTTCGTGACTGAGTGGGGTTGTTTCCAGTACACTATAATGAAATTTGGGTTGAAGAATGCACCTGTGATTTTCTCGCATGTAATCGTTGTTGCGTTCAAAGAGTTTACTCATAAGTTCCTGGAAGTATACTTTGATGCTTAGACTGGGTTTGGGCTGGTGAAACGCCATGTAGTAAGCTTGTGCCTGATGCTGGATACATGTTGAAGATACCAGATCGCGCTCAATCTGAAGAATTGCCTATTTTGTGTTCCTTTTGGGACCGTGCTGGGTCATTTCGTTTGCAGACAGGGGCTGATGGTAGACCCCACAAAGATCCCAGTGATACTGAACTTGGAGGCACCAAGGAGTGTGAAACAACTGCTCGCTACCCTAGGACATACGAGATACTATAGAAAATTTATCAAAGGCTATGCCCAGATCACCACGCCTATGGAAAAGTTGTTGAAGAAGGATGTCACATTCTGCTAGAATGAGGACTGTAAGAAGAGCCTGGATGTATTGAAAGAAAAGATGGTAACTGCGCTGATCCTAGTATTCTTGGATTGGAAGAAGGAACTTCATGTATATGTCGACACATCATGTATAACACTGGGAGTAGTATTGACACAGGCTGGTGGAGAAGACTTGGACTATCCTATCATGTTTGCAAGCAAAAGGTTATCCAAGGCAGAAAATAACTATTCCACCACCGAGCGCGAAGGGTTAGCTATGGTGTATGCGCTCTAGAATTTTAGACACTACTTGTTGGGAGGCCACTTTAAGATGTATACAGATCACACTGCGTTGAAGTACCTGGTCAATAACCTGTGTTGGGGGGGAGAATCTGCAGATGGTTGTTATTGTTATAGGAATACGATTTTGAAGTTATTCTGAAGTCTAGACGACTGAACGCGAGACCAAACCATTTGTCGTGCATCGAAACAAGGGAATAACCCACTAATTTGGAGGAGGAATTGCCTAACGCGCAGCTATTTGCAGTGCGTGTCACAGATGGTGATTTTGAGGATATAATACACTTCCTAACGACAGCAACTGCCCTGGAAGGATACACTGTCTAGCAAAAGAAGGAATTAGTGGTGTGCGCGATATATTTCTCTGTCATTGTTGGGCATCTATACAAAATGGGGTCTGATGAGATATTGCAATGATATTTACTTGAGTTTGAAAGAAGCAGCATCCTTTCGGATGCTCATGGGGGCACCGCAGGGAGGACATTATGCAGGGAGAGCGACCGCACAGAAGATTCTACATGCAGGGTTGTGGTAGCTAACCCTCAATCAGGATTCAAAAGAGTACTGCAAGGCGTGTGATGTGTGTCAAAGGACTGGCAGACCATCACGGAGGGATGAGATGCCTTTGGATCCACAGATGATGTTGCAACGCTTTGAGATATGGGAAATATATTTTGTGGGACCCATTTAGCCCCAAGGAAAGACGGGAGCAAGGTACATTATCACCGCAATGGAGTATTTGACTCATTGGGCGGAGGCACAGCCTGTGAAGGATTGCACAAGCACAAATGCTGCAAAGTTCCTTTTTGAGTATGTACTAACGTGATTTGGCTATCCAAATATCTTGATGAGTGATTGTAGTACGCACTTTCTGAATAAAACGATGAACGCGCTAACGTAGGAATTTCAGGTATATCACTAGAAGAGCACACCTTATCACCTACAGGCTAATGGGATGATGGAAGCATTCAATAAACTGCTATAGAATGTGATGACCAAGGTTTGCAACAATCAACGAACTGATTGGGACCTACGCATACCTGCAGTACTATGGGCTTATTGGACAACGTGCAAGAAGAGACTGGACAAACTCCCTTTAGGTTGGTCTATGGTGTTGAAGCGGTAATGGCTATGGAATATATTGTGCCTAGTCTACGCATAGCGACACTCACAGGTATGACGGATCGCGGAGCTGTAAAGGAAAGGCTCACATAGCTGGATGAGCTTGAGGAAGAGAGATTTTTGGCTGGATTTCACCAACAGGTCCAAAAGCAGCGCGAAAAAGCATGGCATGATCAACACATTAAGTTATGCACCTTTAAGGTAAATGACTTGGTTTTGTTATATGACAGTAAATTTGATAAATTTCCAGGGATGTTCAGGATGCACTAGTTAGGGCCCTATGTCATTAAGGATATTACTGATGGAGGAGCAGTACAACTGGTCAAATTGAATGGAGATCCCTTCTGAGGAAAGGTCAATGGCAGTCGATTGAAGCCATACATCGGTGGTCCGACCATGTGACTAGGTGAAGGTAGCACAGTCTTAGTGCTCCAGGCTGCTGAAAGGAGGCACAAGACTATAAACTACACTTCCTGGGTTGGGGAGCTACGCAATTGGAGTATTGTGCGAAGCAAGGAAGTGTCACAGGGTTCGCAGCAACGCGAAGGGAGCTACACTACCCAGGGAGAAATCACGCAGGTCAACTAGAAAGTGACTGTTAAAGTCACTCTTCATGATTTGACGGTAGAAATGTGGCCAAATGGAGCATGCGGTTAGGATTTAAGACGAAATTATGGCTCAGATCTTGGAAAATATGCCACCAATCCGGAAGTAATGGACCAAATTTGGGGGTGAACAGTTGGATTTGAATTCAAAATTCCCTATAAATTACACGTGGTTGTCCAGCAAAAAACACTTGTCATTTTGAGAATTAAGTTGTTGAGATTTCAGGCGCATATGAATTGCGAGCACTATGACCTTCTGATAGCCAGTAAAGTATTTGAGACATTGCCAAAGGAGACACAAGAGTTCTTACAGAAAATCATGTCGGTGCCCACAGAAGCTATAGATACCGAAGGAGAGGAGTCGGTGCCGAAAGTTGAGATGGAGGTAGAATTAGCTGCTCTAGACGTCGCTGAAGTACTTGCTGAAGTCCCCAAATCACCAAGGACACCAAGACCAAAGCCGACGCCAACCAAGGATACCATGAAGGACAATAAGGGCAAGCATCCTGCCATACCGGTGCGTGCATCACTAAGGAGAAACCCACCGAAGCCCACTACACAAGAGAAGGGAAAAGCTATAAATTTGGAGCCGGAGGATGAAGACATTGAAGACATCTCGATGGACGATGAGGAAGTGGGAGTCAAAGTAGAGGAGGTTGAAACCCAGGGTGCGGACCCTATTACTCGGTTGTCAAACTATGGCCCTCTGCGCAAGTCTAAGACCAAGGTGTCAAAATACATCGATGAGAGCAAGACCCCCTTGCAAACCCCTCTGCTTCTAGATGAGATTGTTTTTGACAAAACGTGCTTGGCACGAGTGTCGTTGCTGAATCTTGAAGACTAGGAATTGGCCAATCACGAGAAGTTCCCACACATAGCGACCGAGTAGCTGATGCGTTGTATCATTGTTACGAACTCTGGAAAGACCGCATTGGAGCCACGGAGGTGGCTCCAAGGAGTAGACAAGGCAGGGTTTCTCAACCTGCTTTGGGTGTCACACTACAACTACACCCCGGTGACAGTTTTGGTCATCAAGCAACTGATGTGCTTGGTGCATGATGGATGTCTATGGCTGGAGGAGCCAATACCCACCACGGATAGATTGATTTGCCGCATAATTTTGTTGTCGTATAAGGCGAGAATCCGACCATGACATTTAGCAGAAAAGGTGGTGAAAAAGCTTTCGTGGAGTCTATGAAAGAAAATTTTAAATTGGTGAAGAAGCCACGCATATATGCTATATCTAGCATTTGCGACCCTGCTATGAAGGTATCCACGAAAATCCTAGCAGGGAAAGTGATGAGGAAGTGTCGCGCCAATGAGGTGTCGACACTTGTTGTTGCGCTAGCAGTGCAGTGCATTGAAGGAGTCCAGTTCAACTAGTCGGACTACCTTCGTGAAGAATTCCTAGCAAACTGTCGCGAAGCACAGGAGCTCAGCAAGACTTTCCACTACGCGTGGCTCTTGCTATCAATTCTGTTGGTAGTGTGGGAGCTGCCAGAGGACAGATAGTTCCCTTCGGTCACGCTAAACCTCCCAGAAGCAGTGAAGTACGCTTTGCTGTGGGAAACCAAGGACGCGCAACAAGTTAAGGACAGAAATATCTTTTAGAACTTGATGGAGATGAACATCTACATGGCTATCAATCACAAACCGCAATTGTCACCTACAGTGTGTGCCAACCTGCAGGGCCACACCGAATTTAAAGCAAAATTCCATCATGTATCCTTCAGCGCGGAATTACCCTGCGCATAAATGGTATGACTCGCCTTATCTGGCAATAGATGACACCATTAACGCAGTAGTCGATCAATGGACGGCAGAGTGGCGTGCCACCATAGACTTCGTGATGGGCGGGAGAATGTCAGCCGCGCAGAAGAAAAAGGAGGAGGTCAAGCTTAAGATGACACAACTGGTCGAAAAGAGGAAAAAGGAGGCCGCTGATAAGGCCCAAGCATGAGGCCGTGAAGAAGATAGGAAAGCAGATAGGTGGGACAGAGTGAGGCTCTGACAAAGGCGCGAGGTTGCCTTCACCTGAGACAGAAGAGGAAACAGAACAGCATGGCACGAACCCTCAGGAGACGTCCACCCACATTAAGCGCCCAAGAGAGTTGGAGAAGGGAGGGCCCAGAAAGAAATCAAAGATGACCAAGACATCACTGGACCCTATCACGCTAACAGAGGGTAACTTGCATGATATTGGTGACACAGTGCGGGATATCACCATGGAAACCCTACAAAAATTTGAGCAGCAGTAGCAAATCATGCTAGGGTCTATCCAGACAAGGTTACAAGAGCTACAAACCCACGCGTCGCAGGCTGTCACAATGTCTACCAACCTGGCTATCGGCACTTCAGTGGCTGCCGATATGCTACGCGCGAAGGCCTCCAGTGCAATAGTGTTTCCTGATGGAGCACTGACCACAGAGAAAGAGGCTGAGAGGCCCACTGTCAGCACCCTAAAGGGAGTAGAGTTGAACCTAGCAATGCTCCTGCGTGAAACGCTCCACCTCTTGTAGGATGGAGTGATTGCAGAGTCGAGGGCCCGAGAGCACCGCGCCCTCCAGGTGATCAGTGAACAGTGAATCAACAATGAGCAGATAGCACTACAGAGAGATGATGCCATCGAAGTTGAGGCCGAGGTGACCAATAAGAGTAAGCGCATTATGTTGGTTGTTGAGGAGGCATGTCGAATGGTCCCAAAGTTGGCCATTTTGGAAGAGGAGCCAGTCGCGGTGTGCATCCGCAAGCTGGCCATAGGGGTGCGCAACACTCGTACTGAGATGACAAGGGTTTAGTTGGAGTTGAACCTGCAAATCATGGAGTTATGATTGAAGGCCCAGTCTTCAACTCCACCAGAAGTGAAGGAGCAGCGGGTGACCGCTATCACAGAAGTAGTAGCGGCAGTGGACAATGCAGTAGAAAACTGCACGCAATTGTTTGAGCAATCATTTGAGGTCATGACCAACTTTCAGGAGGACCCCAATGTACATAGGCTAGAGACAAAAGTGCGCGAGCTACAACAACGATATGATGAGTTAAGGGCATAGCACGAACCGTCGCACTGACACAGAGACTAGCCAAGCTGCAGGAGGCCAAGTAGCTAAAGGAACAGGTGGATGCAACGTTGCACAAGGAAGCAGTGCTGAAGGCAAGACTGAAGCCCTAGCTGGAAGAGGCTTACACGGTGACAGGATCTATCGAAGGCAAGCTTGCGACTCTACAAGTGACACAACAAAAGCTTCAGGCAGACAGCGTAGGAGTAGTGACCGAGCAGATGGTCGAAGATGCAAAAACTCAGTGCACAGTCGAAGTTGCGGTCATACGGGTTGAGCTGGAAGGGCTTCGTGCAAAGATCTTCATGCCTGCCGAGTGACTCGAGGGCAAGTCACGATGTTCGTGTTGAGGGCCTGTTGGGAACGAGTCCCTCAAAGGACAATTTTGGGGCTAAAAGCCCATGTTTTTGTCAAATTTTGTAACAAACTTGTAAAGACTTTGCATTTTGTGGTCGCGGAGCACGAAGGTGTCATAAATCATAAAGGGTTGTCTGCCCTTAGTTTTGTAAATTAAAGTTGAATGTAAGAGATCTACTGTATAAAAAGAGTTAAGCTCTAAGTAGTTTGAGGATAATAATAGAGTAATGGAATGAATAAGATAGTCATAGCTTTGAATTAAGAAGTCTAAGTTTTGGGTCGTAACGTAGGTAGAGGCTCTGCAGCTGAGTGCGCAGAGGCCTAGGGTAGAAGTCCGTCGCTGAGTGCGTGGACCCCTGCGGCTGTGTGCGCAGGGTGGTTAGAGTCTGTAATTACTTGAAAATATAAATAAAGAGAATATTCTGCAAATTTTGTGTCTTTGTTCCTGTTAATGTATCTTGATATGTTATGTATGAATTTCCTTTATAATGCTTATGTGATGCGCAAATGTGTGTAATTATGTTGGTTAACTGAACGCAAATAAGGATATCTGTTTATGCGGTGCTAACTGTGAGAGTCTAATAAGATAAGTAAGATTCTTAAGATAACTTGACAATCTGTGCAATACGCTGCCTTAGCAACGCGAAAGTGTCTAGATCGAAGGTTAGGGTTGCGCGAAGGCTATCCGTACCCTTTCACGAAGGTATCGAAGGGAGGAATAAGGGGTTAGGAAGACAGAGCCCTAGAATTAAGTGACCTACATGAAGGTAGGAATAGAAGGAATAAAACGACATCACGACCATCTCAGGGTGCGGAAACTTGGTTCCAGCATCCCCCCATACTGCTTTGGGTGAGAGTTTAGTCCACGCTCCACAAGCTGATGCCAAAAGGGCCGGTAGTGTAGGGATTTGTTTAGCTAACTAACGCTGAACTTAGGTTAGGCCCCCACAAGACAACAGTGTTTCTTTGGTGGTATGCCAAGATTTCGACCTAGACAAGGTGTTGGATTTATTAGAATTTCCCTTGGTTGGTAAATTCATAGGTTGAAATGTTTCGTATCAAGTGGATGGATCATTCTTGGGTAGGAAAAATTCATTATCTTCTAGTGTGTCATCTCCTTGCAAACGGTTGGTGTGGGTTCATTTTCCATTTGAAAGAGGAACCACTCAGTTTTTAAAAGGTGTATGGTTCATGGACTCGTCCCCATTATCCAGCAAACCTTGGCATTCACTTTTTTCTGCTACTACAAAATCATTGGGTCAAGTCTTAGTCTAGGTGAAATTACCATGGCTACCCATGGAGTTTTGGTATGTACTTGTGATTTTTGCCATCATTTACAAGTTGGGGAAGTTTGTAGTGGTGATGACAATTTTCTCACTTGTGGGTCACAACCAATAGCTCTCTTTCCAATGGAACTGGATTCAATGATGGGAATTTGTGAAACTATTAAATTAACTCAAGGCTCTTGGTGCTATGTTCAAAATTTAGATTATGTCCATGTTCCATTTTGATGTGCACATTGCCATCTACATATACACATTGCAGTTGATTTTCCTTGAGGATTCACAAACAAAATATCGTGCAAAAATGTATATGAACCCAATCTAATCCCTTTGAATTCAATACCCATCCCAACAATAGAAGGAGGTTGCTTACAATAAGGGGAAGAAATCTCACTGATGTTTCATGGTGTGTGAATTTTCATTTCCATGAATCAAAGGTTCCAAAAACATGTCCATTATCCAAGAAATTTCTTGAATATGTGCATTTTCACCCTTTGTATAACATGATCCATTAGAAGACAAAGGATACCTCGTCAATCCACATTCTAGTAAGTCATTTGTATTTCCCCCTTCTAATGACATGGGGAAAAAGGATATTGATTATTCTACTCATTTTCCTTCAAACATGGGTGGATGGGGGTAGGGAGCATTCCTTCATTAGACTTCAAGGGAGAAAGTTTTTCGAGAACCCAAAGGTGACTAGTCTTGATGCTTTGTCGAAACCCTACTAGGAGGATCCTCACAAAGAGTCCTCAACTTGTTTGATGTCCTCCTCCAATAGTAATGTTAAAGGTAGGTATTATAATATAAAGCCTTGGTGATGGCCCCCTAAGGCTCTAGATCTCTCTTGGAATCTTAGTGTTGACACCCTGCTGGACCAAAGCACGGTCTTGGTTATAAAAAAATCTACCCTCATATTGATGTGGGAAAGAGCCATTAAAGAAATCAATGAAGGAAGGAAACTCTCTATATTCAAGGCCCTTAAAGATAGATAATCCTATGTAAGGGTGTCTAAATGAATCTCCTTTTAATAAATGTCAAGCATCTAAAGAGCCAACCCAAATTAGTGGCCCTAAAACATTTGATGGAAAAATAAAAGGCTGATCTAATCCTCTCTAAAAAAACCATGGGTTTCAAGGATTTTATTATTTTAAGATTAAAGTATTTTTTGAATGATTGTAACTTTCTAGATGTATATGCTTTAGGTTTATTAGGTGAACTTATTTCGAGGTGGAAAACTACTTTGAGTTTAATTAACATCTTTTCTAGACCCTTATGTCTATTCAAAAAACTTTTTGTGAAAGGGCCATTCTACAATATTTCGATGTTAAACATGCATGGTCCTTACAATGATAAGCATGAATTCTAGGAAAGGATCTTCAAATCTCAACTTTGTCATGTGAAAACCTCATCATAGGTGGAGATATCAACTTTGATATGTTCCAATAAGAGGTTTGGGAGGAGTCGACTATGGTTGTTGCCCTCACAAGTTATTTTCGAAATATGTTGGAGAACAACAACTTGGTCGATATAGAACCTTATGAAGTCTTACTAACTCGTTTCAATAATAATGGGGGGCCATCCAAAATATCCAAAAAATTGGATAGGTTCTTGATCTGTAATGCCCAAAAAGGAAATAATAATGCTAAACAAGCAAAATACACATATGACACAAAAAAATTCAGAAAATAATTAAACACCCATAATATTGCACCAGAACTGTGCCAAACTTACTCATATTATTATCAAAGGAGAGTACAATGCATGGAATGTGTGCACCTGGCTTGCCAAAGAAAGCTAGACAATTTCAGGGGAGAAAAATGATGCCTGGATGCAAAGGAAAGACTTCTCCTCAATGTTCTGCGCTAGTCTTAGAAATTCTGCAATTGCTGGCTGGAAGAAACCCTTGTTTGAGCCTCCAAAAGTGCTCAGAAAATTATGTCAAATTAATTTTCAATTGTCCACCATAAACCCATAAAGGTTTGGCTTATCTCCAAGCCAAATTCGAACCCACAAAATGGTGCAAACTCCTCAGCTAACTACCAATTTTCCCTATTATAAGAATTGGGATTTTAGGGTCGAATATCTCCCAAAAAATTCTAAAATTTCAGCCACGGAATCCTCTAACAAAATCCACAAAAGCCCAGAAATGGTTTGGTTTAATTTTTTCCTACCAAAATCGACCCCCAAAAGGCACTATGTAGTCCCCAACAATTATGCATGATCTATTGCAAAGATATAGCTAAAAAACCCACCTCCAGTGCTCATAAAGTTCTGCAAATTTATATTTGAGGTCCTTGTCAAAAACCCAGAAAAACTCATAAATGGTTTGTCTTGGTTTTTACCTTCCAAAATCGACCCCCAAAAAGCCCTACGTCCTCCAAATCTGTTGAAGCACACTGCCTGCAAATACACCAGAAAAATCCTTCTCATACACTCCGGAAAGGTAGAAATAAACTCCACCAATACTTCCCTTATTTCTCCCGACAAGCAATAGCCCTCTGGAAGAATGTTGCAATCACCACACTAGATACACTACTATGTCCTCTAGAAATACGCACTGCTAAGGCGAACTGAATATAAATTCTAGAAATCTCTCTACAAATATCATCCAGATGATAATGGATGAACCTCTTTAGGGTGGAACTTGAAGTCCCCCGAATAAAGGGTGAGTTCTCCGCTTGGAAAACTCTTGCTAAACAACAAGTGACCCGGCTAAATAGCTCGAGCAACAGAATCAAATTCAATAAGCCAAGAATGATGAAATGAGGAGTGTTGCCTTCTTTTTATAGATTCCATGTAGCCTTTTTCCTCCATTTTCCCTCCTTCGTGGGTCCCTCACTAAGCCGTCAATTTTCCCTCTCATGCAATTCGAACTATTGGCTTAGGAATTGTTTATTTTCCTTGTATGAACAAAACCAAAATAACTTACTTCTGACTCCTAAGTCTCCTAATAAAATTGAACGAGCCCCATCTCCTCCAAAATTGGCCCCAAATTGTAGAAATAAATCTTGTTCCAAAATAATTTAAGGGACATTACATGATCAATAATGAGCTATGCTCCATACCACCATCCTTTTATGTTGGGTTGACGAGTTGAGTATTTCTAATCATGTTAAGTGTTGAGTACATGTTAAGTGTTGAGAAATCTAGAGGGAAGTAGTTATTATGATTTCTCTTTCTATGATAACTACTTGTGATATATTTTTACTTGTTCTTACTTATTAGCTTATTATGTTCATTTATCATCAAACAACTACCAAAAACAAGAAGAACAATAGTAAACAAGTACACATGATATAGGTTGCAAGCTAGGGCCAAAACCTCTACACTTAGGAGGAAAACTCATAAATCCCATCTCTTCTTATAGATTCTTCAATTGACGCATTCTGAGACCTCTATACCATGACCAATACCCTTCCAAGACCAAGTATGTCCTCTCTTGATGATGTGCTTTCATTGTCCAAGTCAAATTGAGTCAAATGTCTTCCAGCAACACAATTTCGACCCCCAAATTCAAAATTTTGGCCTCTATTGCAAGTCTAAAATTTTTGGCCCCGAGCAACTACTACTGCATCCACATGTGTGAGAAAAAATTAGCCTTCCAAGGCCTCCCAACAACTTCACTTGCTTTGCTTCCTTATCTAGGGCTAGAAGGTGACCTAGTAGGCCCTTCATCCAACAAATTTGATCCTTCTCCAGTGAATATATAATTTCGACCTTGAAGCAACAAACTCTAGCCTTCCTTCTTCGTATGTGTGAGATAGAATTAGCCCAAAAGCTTCTTCCTTCATCCTCTTCCTTCTTCGATAAACTTTTTCTACTCCTTCTCTTGAATGAGATGAGAAGTGAATGCGTCTCAAGGAGGTCGAGTTCCCTCCTTTATATAGGCTTCTTAAGGTGGACGTGGCTCCTCAAAATAGGTTGACTTCTCAATTGCCAGGCCAACTTGGTCTTGACGGGTATTTTTGTAGAAATTCCCGTTGTAGATCAACAGATTATGCAATATACTAAAACACATTACAAGATCTACTTCTTCAACACTTTGAGGAAGCTTAATCGAATTGAGCAAGATCAAGAGAACACATATAACTGAGAATGAGAAATCAATCACACATAACACAGAAGATATAACCCGCGAAAGCCTCAGCCTAAAACCCCAACTCTATATTATCATACAAGAGGAAATATAGTCCAGATTACAAAAAGAATTAGCTCACAAGCTATCCCGCTCTCTCTGCAATCCCTCTGCTGCTCATAGACAGTCAAAGGCCTCTCTCAAACCTTCTCCTCTGCACTCCAAGCCTCATATTTCTTTGCGAAATTTTCCTTGGGGTCTAGTGCAGCCACTTGTGTGAATTGGCCCCTTCACACACTCACTAACATCTGATCTAACTGCGCAATCCTGAAGGAGATAAATCCTCATCATGCATGAGCTTCCTTTATAGGAAAAATATTCATCCAACTGATAGTACATTGTCCCTTGTCTGATCTCAACTGGGTCTCTGTCTGAATTGACATGCATGAGTTATTCATGAGAGAATCTTCAGTTATCTGAAGTGCAGCAGTTATATGCAAGCATGCATTAACTAACTAAACTCACATTAATTTAAACAAATTGTTTAAATCAATCTAACTAGACTTGACTCAGTTAATTGAGCCAACTAATTACAACTCAAATTTGAACTCATCCTTATCTCTTTAAGTGATGGATAAATTCCTCAATTAATAGAGAAACTGTTGCATGTCCTCACATAGACTTCATGTTTGATTTTTCACAACTAATTAACTTATTGAGAATTAATTAATTTATTTTCAAACAGCTGTTAAGTTCAAATTCGAATTTTACTTCCTATGTTTAGTCCAGGGCCTGACTGAAATAGGAATCCATCCTGAACTGCTAAAAATAGAATGTTATTTTTAACACTTCCATTTTTCATTCCCTATTGCTCAATCCAGCACTAGTACCTAGACTGCTATTTATAGTAGTGCTATTTTTAGCACTTCTATTTTTAACATTTCTTGTTGCTATTTTCAACACTCCCTCTCAACAAGAAAGGCATTCAACTTGAACCCAATCCTGTACCTTTGGAATGTTCTGCATGCAACACTTCTACCAAGTGTGGTTGCTCTAGCAACTCTAGAAACAAAAAAACTCCCCACTGACCTCTCCGTTGGGCTAGAAACATACTCTGATGCTGAAGCTCTACCTGTTGCTGACAAGTGCTCCCTCTCTGACCTTTGATCTGCTGCAACACTCCATGCATCTCGCACAGTTGCACACCTTTCTATGCCATCCTGCACTGGTGCAACTCTCCTGTGCCTCTCGCATTGTTGCAGCCTGCTAGCTCTACATGGTCCTGGGACTCCTGCACTGTAGCTCTCTCTGCCACTCCATCTACATCTCTCTCTACCCAATGCCAGTCCTTCTACTCCTCATCGGGGCTCTTGTAGCAAAGTCAAATCAAAGAGGTTGGGTACCTCAAGGATCCTACCCCTATTCCAGCCTTCTTGGGACGATCACTCCACATCATCCCACCTCCTACCTCGAGGTATGGATGCATGTAATCCCTCTGCCCACTTGGCTCAAAATTTCCCCCTACTGGAGGTCTCTGCATGAGTGAATTCCTCCACTCCGTCTCCTCTCAGCTTCCCCAGTTGTGGCTACTCCACAACCTCCTGAAGCTATTTCACCAATCGTGGCTCCTCCACAATCGTCTGAGACTTCTCCTGTGGCTGCATGTTGAGAGGTAATTTACTCTCCCTCTCAACCACCAAGTATCTAACCTTTGCCTTGCTTCTCAAGGCTTTGCATGCATCTTGTACCTCAAGTGCATACACGTTTTTAGCTAGCACACCAATCTCTTTCATCTTTACCGCCGTCATGAAATTTCCTGGAAAAAGAGTTGATGTTAAATCAGCGATATCTCCCTCATTCGAACACTGATTCAGCAGATTTCTTTTTTGAATTTGGGTATTTTTCCACAAGGAATCCATATTTGCTATTTGTTTCTAAAAAATTTGCACAAAATTTTCATATATGCTCTGAAAACTCACGGCCCAAAACTCAAAACTTTGAAATCTCCTCTAGTATATTGTTCTCCGCTTTGATCACCTTTGCTCTGATACCATGTACAATTTTTCTATAAATCAGCTAGCTCTGATACCATGTAGAAATTCCTACTGTAGATCAGCAAATTATGCAATATACTAAAACACAATACAAAATCTACTTCTACAACACTTTGTGGAAGCTTAATGGAATTGAGAAAGATCAAGAGAACACATATAACTGAGAATGAGAAATCAATCACACATAACACAGAAGATATAACCCAGGGAAAGCCTCAGCATAAAACCCCAACTCTGTATTATCATACAAGTGGAACCGAATTACAAAAAGAATCAACTCACAAGCTATCCTGCTCTCTCTACAATCCCTCTGCTGCTCATAGACAGTCAAAGGCCTCTCTCAAACCTTCTCCTCTGCCCTCCAAGCCTCCTATTTCTTTGCACAATTTTCCTTGGGGTCCAGTGCAGCCACTTGTGTGAATTGGCCTCTTCACACACTCACTAACCTCTGATCTAACTGCGCAATCCTAAAGGAGATAAATCCTCATCATGGATGAGCTTCTTTATAAGAAAAAATATTCATCCAACTGATTAGTACAATGTCCCTCTACTTTGATCTCAACTGGTCTCTGTCCTGAACTGACATGCATGAGTTATTCATGAGAGAATCTTCAGTTATCTGAAGTGCAAACAGTTATAGCAAGCATGCATATAACTAACTGAATCACATTAATTTAAACCAAACTGTTTAAATCAATCTAAACTGAACTTGACTCAGTGAACTAAGCCAACTAATTACAACCAAATTAGAACTCATCCTTATCTCTTTAACTGATGGATAATTCCTTCAATTAATAGAGAAACTGTTGCATGTCCTCACATAGCCTTCAATGTTTGATTTTTCACAACTAATTAACTCATGGAGAATTAATTAATTTATTTTCAAACAATTGTTAAGTTCAAATTCGAATTTTACTTCCTATGTTTAGTCCAGGGACTGACTAAAATAGGAATCCATCCTGAACTGCTAAAAATAGAATGCTTTTTTTAGCACTTCCATTTTCATTCCCTGTTGCTCAATCCAGCATTGGTACCCAAACTGCTATTTATAGCAGTGCTATTTTTATCACTTCAATTTTTAGCATTTCTTATTGCTATTTTCAACAATTTTGACACTTTTAATTATAAAAAGAAATTTCTTTACAAGTTGCAATGTGATCGATGGGGTATTCAACTAATGACAATGACACTTTTGACTTATTGACCTAGGGCAAACCCTAGAAGCACTCAATGGGTGCATGAACTCTAAATAAAAGACCTTACGCATGAAACCCATGCTCCAAAAATAACAATAATATTTTTTCTTTCATTTTACAAAATACAAGAATCAAAAGTACATTTCATATTTATGAAGACCGAACCTAGTTACACATTTTTCAACATTGAACCCTATATAAACCCCATATTAACCCTCAAAATGATTATTAATCCCTAGATATTGAGTTTTTACATTTCTATTGTTATATTGTGATGTAAGATAGAATTTCTATTGTTATATTGTTATGACAACTAGAACCCTTGATTGTCCCATTTCATTATAACTGTACCCTTTGTATCCTATACATATACTAAGGAGATTTAACCTTAGGATTGTCAAATCTTGTCTTATACATTGTATTCATTATGAAAAGAGGTTTCCCTCTCTAAGTGAATTGCAATTATTGGTTTCTTATCTTTAATAAGGTGCATGGTTGATAACATTTAGTATTAGAGCATACAAACCTAGGGTTTTACTGCTTCAAATAGGCCATCTTCAAATTTTCACAATAATTTATCTAGGACATCCAGATGGTGAAAAATTGAGAATATTGTGAGAGATATCAGAGGACATATGATTAAAATTTTAGATTCATGTTCACTATACTATTGGACATATATGTTGTGGAAGTTAGGGTTTGTGATCAGTCCTTAAATAAGCTTCAAACAAGTCATCTCAGCATTTTTGCTATAATTATTTTCAAGGACATTTCAGGCTGTGAAATTTTGAGCAAATATATAAGACACCATGGGAACATATGGTAAAAATTTTATATTATGGTTCACAAGACTTACAGAGATATACTTTATGGATGTTAAGGTTTTTTAGTGGTGTAAAAGTTAGTTTAAAACAAGTGCTTTCGAAATTTTTGGTATAATTTTTTTTTCTAGGAGGATCCAAACTGTGAAATTTTAAGAAAATTAATAAATCATCTCAAGGTACATTTGGTAAAATATTTAAATTCTATTCTATAATTTCAGAAGATGTACCCTATGGAAGTTATGGGTTGTGAATGATCTTGAAATCAATTTCAAACAAGTGGCCTTGGAATTTTCACTATGACTTTCTTCTTCTTTTTCTTTTCTTTTTTTTCTGGGGAACTTTAGAATATGAAATTTTTGGATATATAAGAATACATATTTAAGTACCTCAAGTAGAAATTTTAGAATTAGATTTGAATAATTAAATACATGGCGCACCTTAGAAGATTGATTTTGGGAAGAAGTCAAAATTAGGCAAGTTTTGAGAAAGTTATCATAACTTTCACTTGGAACATCAAATTTTGGTCAAACTTATATAACTACAAAGGAGACATATCAAACTATTACAAGCCAAAGTTTCAAAATAAGGCTTAAATCTCAAATATGTGTCAACACTAAGCTCAGTCATCTAGATAATCTCCAAAAGAAGGTTTTAAAGGTACATACCTTACAAGTGACATTACTTTTGATTAGGCGATCCATGTTTTTGGTGACTTGAAGTTTGCATAAGAGAAGTACTATTATTTTTTCTCACATGAATCCAAATAAATATCCAAAAGCTATTATATGAATTAAACCTCCTAAAGTCTCATCTAGGATACATGAATAAATAAAATATTTCTAGTATCGATTATCCATATCGAAAAGTCATATTTAAGCAAATAAGTGATACTATGAGGGTTGATTTGTCATAACTAACAATATTAGTTAGAAACATGGAGAAAAAGAAGGGGGAAATAGGGAAAACCCTAAAATGAAAATGATATATGAATTAAAATAAAGAAGAAATGAAAAATGCCAAGGAAGAAATAGAAAAATCTATCAAGGAAGAAATAAAATAATTACAACCATTTTATTAAAGGATTTCCCTAAAAGGGATATGGAGATCTAAGGAAATCACGAATATAAGGAGAATCATGGTGTTGAGACTCAATCACATATGGGGAGTATTTATCACAATTAGAGAACACAAATAATGAATCACAAAACCATAATCGTGACTTTTCAATCCATGATCCACATCAAGAGGGCTTCAAGTCAACACTAAGGAACGACCACATTCCATATGAGAAAGTTTAACATTAATGACTTATAACATGGATATTCCAAACATATTAATACTTTGATTTACACTAAGTGATATCCTTATTGTATCCATATTTTTAGAACAAGATTAACATATATAAAATCAATGGATTTGCAAATGGAAAAATGATTCTATTGTATATTGATCAATTTTTACATAGGAATTGATAGCACATTATGGGGATATTGAGAGAGATGCATTATTTAGTCAATGAGTAAATATTTGATAAAAAGTTCCAATTACAGAGCACGTTTGACAATTCAAGGTAAAGAAAATTTCAAAGGATAATTTATTGGACCTCTTTTTGGGAACTTTAAAGGAATGTATCGAACATGAAATGCATCTCTTGGAACCTAAATACCTAGAACATGCTTTAATCTAACCAGGAAAGGTGAAAGTAAAAATATGGCTACTAGAAAATTGGTCACTAATAATGATAGAAAACATCATCCTCTATCTCCTAAACCGAAAAGGTTGACAACTCAACAAATGGATGAAAGAAGAGAAAATAGAATATGTTTCAACTATCAAAAAAAGTACAATGAGGGGCATAAATGTGGTGACAATAAATTATTCTACATAGACTATGAAGATGAATAAGATCATGAGTTGGAATCACCACAAGATCTAGATATAGAAGACACCACTCCAACAATATCTTGTCATCCGCTAACCAACATAAATACTCCTCCACAAACCCTCAAGATAGAAGGATATATCAAAAAGAAAAAGGTAACAATGTTTAATTCAAGTAGTACCCATAAATTCATTAACTACAAATTGGTAAAACCTATTAATTGCTTTGTCTTTCCAACACCAAAATTTCCTACAAGGAGTTATATCAAAAGGATGCCCCTAAGTCGACCAAATATGCCTCATGACCTACATTTGTACTTGAAGAAGCTCACTATGTATCCCCTCCTTTATCTAAGGATGTTTTTTCTTCTATAGAAGTACCATCATCAAATGTCTTCCCTTTTTTAGTAATTTTGGATCTACTATATTTCTTGTAATTCACTTCTTTTCCACATCACCACACACATTTACAATTTTTCCTGGATATTTAGATCTTCCTCTAAATTCAAATCTCCCACTTGATGACATATTCTTATTTCTATTATGGGAGCATTCTCTTACAGATAAGCCATTTGTGTTCTGACTTCTGTTTTATTTTTTCTACTTCATTTCCCCCGATAATGAAGATGAGACTATTTCATCGAAACTTAGCTTAGTTTCATTGTTATCTATGGAAATAATCAAATTGTCCCACAAGTCTGGTAAAAAATGCAACAAACCAATGCATTTATATTCATCTAAAACATTAAGATAAATAGATAATAGATAACTTACCACAGTATTGAAGGTGTTTAGATGTTATATCACCGAGTCTCCATCCTTCATCTTTAGGATATATAGTTTTTCGTAGGAACAATTTGTTAACTGATGACTTAGATTGATATAAAGTCCCTAACTTATTCGACAATGTTTCTCTTGTACCTTATCTTGAAACATTTAGTAATACTAAATGTAAGAGACACAACCATATTGTGTTGTTTTGCTTTTAACCCAACTTGGTCTAGTGTTTTTTTGACATCTGTATCGGTATAATACCTAACCCATAGTGATCCACTAATCTTTGTCCATAATAAAATATCCCATTATAAGATTCCATGACTAAAACCTTTTCCCATTGAATTTCTCAATCTCTATCTTTGAATTACCCGACATTTCCTTTCACTATAAGAATCAATTTTGGAAATCTCCTACCATAATAAGATCTACCAAATTCCCAATCCAAACCCCTTATCCACAAAAGTGTCCCCTCCTTGAAGCTAAAATTGTTTTTATGCCAAATGTATTTTTTAACCCTGTACACTTAATTGTTGCAAATACATTCTTAATAACCAAAAAAAGATGTAATTACATGCTGATGCAAGAGCATCTAGCTGATAGGATAAAGACAAAATGAAGGCGGTATGGTCTCTGAAGGGGACGGGGGAGTTAACTCACTAAACAGATAACGTGTTTGTGTCTTTTATCTTTTACTTTTATTTTATAAAATAATCTAAGTTAAATTAGCAAACAGTAATTAGGAACAGTAGGATTAGTTGGTGTCACTGTTTTAAACAGTTAATTCACTTTTGTAAAACAAAAAAAAAAAAAATTTGAACGACAATGGAAAATTCGGTACAAGAAATAACAGATGTAACTGATCGAACATAACTAACAGCAGTTAGTAACAGTTTCCAAAACAGTGTTTTAAGAAGGAAACAGAACACAGTGTAAAGGTTCAGTTGTGAGAGAAATAAAACAAAAAAAGAGGAATTATAATTTCTGTGCATTTTTCCTATCCAACGTCCAAAGGACCGTCTAAATTGTATGAAATTGCACTCGTGTATGTTCAGGATAGTTTGTTGGCGGTTTTACACACACATGCTTATGATGTGATTAATATCATAATGAGTTTGTAAACTGAATATAAGCAGACAGGTCGCGAACAAATCAGAAGAACGTGCAGTGGAAACCAAATATACAGCCCCTCGGACCACGTACACAACTAAACAATAAAGAGACTGAGCCAGCAAGCCATACAAGCAATCAAATTCCACAAATCGCCAGGTATGTGAATGAATGACAGTAACAATCCCATATTAATTTAATTCAGTCAAAAATTAGCATTCTGGTTCATTTATACAAATATATATAAATCTTGTTCGAAACAAAAGAGAAACGAACTCGTTCCACAATTACATCGTTCATGCCTATGACCAAGTGGAATTGAGCATGACAGAGGGTTAGAACCCTCGACCCATTACTGTGACCAGACAGAGAAAGAGCCCAACGGCAACCTACAGCGAAACTGGGTACAAGCAATGACTAGAAAATCATAATACACAGACCCTAACAGTGATAACCCAAGGTCGAACAGAGTAACCAGGAAACAAAGAGCGACACTACCCGTGTCCAGTCGAAGCAACCAGATTTTCGGACACCGAAACCCTTGAGCGGCCACACCTGCAACAACGACAAGCAAACAATATAAGTGTCGATAGTATAATGGAGCAAAGACTAGCAGCATAGCCGAACAAACAACTATCAGTGCTTACCTGACGAAGGCAAGCCGCAGCCATAACAGTTCCACCAGATTTCCCCTGGTCACGAGGAGCCAAAACATCAGTGACTGTGGAAAACGGAACAGGTGATGATAGCGGGGAACGAGCAAACTTACCCTGTGAATGACGGAGAAGTCGGAGAAGCTTGACATTGTATCTCGCCAGGCCGTGAGAAGTTGATTTGGAAGCAGAGATCTGTCACCAGAAGCAGCAGAACCAGCAAACGACCGGAACAACTATGGGAAGCACAGGTACTAGAACTACATACCAAGGAGAAAGAAGTGTAGAAACGCAACAGCCAGTATCATCACATAACAGCAACCGAAATTTAGCACGCATAGGAAGGGAACCGAAACCACAAGACGGACACAACCCTTAACGGATAGGTGGGAAAGATTATCAGGTCGAAGCCCTGAACCAAGGGGATGCAACCAGAGGGTTCCATAATGAAACCGTGAAGAACCACCGAGAGCACACAACTCGCAGAACCGGGAGAATGACAGAGTGAATGACTTAGGCGCGAGTATTGAAAATGCCCATACCAAAACAGGCCCGAGAAATCCTAAGGAGGGACAACTGTCAACCGACCAGAGACCAACGTCCCAATCACCGCCCCCATCATTAAATACAAACACCGATGAAACGATTTACATACATAAAAATCTCTGTCCCATGTTAATTGTCACAGTACTCTCGCATCAGGACACGTTGGAGGCATATTACGTGGGTTGGGCCCATCAAGTGGTATCAGAGCAAGGAGTCAAAGGAAATGGGATATGGAGGTTCAAAGACGAGGACGTGGACGAGGTGTGCGCAGAGCAGCAGACGAGGGCTTGAGAGAAGAATTAAGGGCCCTTACTGCTCGCTTAGAAACAGTGGAGGCCGGAAGGCAAAGAGACCCAGAACTTTGGGACAACAGTGAGGAGGAGGTAATAGCTGCGACAGACGGATCAGATGAAGAAGCCCCAGAGATAAAACTGTTGAAATCAGTATTGCTAGCCAGTAGCAAACCCATGCTGGATATTCCTAACTATGATGGCAGTCTATCCGCAGATGTTCTACTGGACTGGATAAGCGAGTTGGGTAAGTATTTTGAAAATGAAGAGATCAGTGAAGATAAAAGAGTGAAATTTGCTGCAACCAAACTAAAGGGACATGTCGCTTTATGGTGGGATAGTGTCCAGGCAGACAGAAGGAGAACGAACAAACAACCGATAAATAAGTGGCCAAGGATGGTGGCAAAGTTGAAGGGTAGATTCTTGCCCAAAGATTATCAAGTTGAAATTTACCGTCAGGTACAGAATCTAAGACAGAAGGGTATGACTGTAAAGGAATACACAGAAGAGTTTTATCGTGTAAACTTGAGGGTTGGTTATACTGATGACACTCTAGAGAAGACAGCGAGATATGTGAACGGGTTGAGGCTAGAAATACTGGATGAGATCAGTATTCTTTCTCCGCGGAACATAGAATAAGCCTTTCAGAGTGCTGTAAAGGCAGAGAAAAAGATTAATAGAAAACAGAACAACAGGAGAGGATGAGGAAATGGTAGAGGACGAGGACAGTCCTACGGCAGAGGGAGAACTGCCGGTAACATCAAAGAAGGCAGCAGCTCCAAGACTTTAGGAACAGTAGAGAAGGGTGATAGCACGAGAGGAGGTCGTCCATATCAGCGGGGAAGAGGAAATGGCTGAGGAAAGGGAGAAAACTTCCGGTGCTACAGGTGCCATAAATGGGGGAACAGATCCTTCGAATGCCCGGAAGGAAAGCACGCTGGCCAGAGGGGAACATTTGTTGCACAGCCTGAGGAGGCTGAGGCACTGCCCCAAGAGGTGGAAAATGTGGCAGAGACTGGAGAGGCTTTGATCCTCAATAAGGTGCTATTAAAGCCAGCCAAGGAAACTGCCGAGCAGACTCAACGGAAGGCATTGTTCCGTACAGTTTGCAAATCACACGGGAAGTGTTGCAAATTGATCATAGACAGTGGGAGTACAGACAATTTAGTTGCCACCGAGATGGTGGAGAAGCTGGGATTGAGGTGACTTAAGCATCCCACACCTTACAAGGTGTCATGGCTGCAGAAAGGCCACCAGTTATTAGTTGATGAACAGTACGAGGTTGAATTTCACATTGGCAAGTACCAGGACAAGGTTGTTTGTGATATCATGCCAATGGACATGTGCCACATACTGCTGGGGAGACCGTGGCAGTATGATCGGAAGGTGGTGCACGATGGGAAGACGAATTGCTACAAATTTGTGAAAGATGGAGTCAAGCATATGCTTGTACCCATCAGGGAGGAGGATACAACAGAAGCGAGTGGAACAAAATCTTTATTAGTAGATGGAAAACAGTTTATTAAACAGATTGAGGAGAATGAAGTGAACTATGTTGTCGTGAGGAGAGCTAGGACTATGTTGCTGCACACAGAAAATTTTGAATTGTCTGCAGAGATTCAAGAGATGTTAGAGGAATTCAAGGACATTGTTGTTGACGACTTACCGGATAAGTTACCTCCCAAAAGGAGTCTTAGCCATCATATCGATTTTATACCAGGAGCTAGACTACCAAATAAAGAAGCATATTGAATGAGTCTGAAGGATAACGAAGAGATTCAGAAACAAGTGCAAGAGTTGCTAGACAAGGGATTGCTAGAAAGATTGAGCCCTTGTGCGGTGCCCACAGTACTCGCACCAAAAAAAGGTGGAGAATGGCGGATGTGTATGGACTCACGAGCTATTAATAAAATCACCATTCAGTACAGGTTTCCCTTACCCAGAATGGACGATATGATGGATTGTCTCAGCGGGGCAGCTTATTTCACGAAGATTGATCTGAAAAGTGGTTATCATCAGATCAGGATCAGAGAAGGAGACGAGTGGAAAACAGCCTTCAAGACCAATGAAGGGCTGTACGAGTGGCTAGTCATGTCGTTCGGTTTGAGCAGCGCTCCCAGTACTTTTATGAGGTTGATGAATGAGATGTTAAAAGAATTTATTGGCAAGTTTTTAATAGTCTATCTTGATGATATTTTGATTTTCAGCAAAACGAAGGGAGAGCACCTTCAGCATGTTCGAAGAGTACTAGAGAAGTTACAACAGAACAAACTGCTGATAAACCTGAAGAAATGTACTTTCCTGCAGAAAGAACTAGTGTATTTGGGGTTTGTAATTGCGGAAAATGAATTGAAGATGGATCCAGAAAAGATCGCAGCAATCGTCAATTGGTCGTCACCAAGGAGCTTGTTTGAGGTACGTAGCTTTCACGAATTGGCGAGTTTTTATCGAAATTTTATTAGGAATTTCAGTGAAATCTACGCATCGATTCTAGACACCATCAAAAAGGCCAGTCAACATTTTTGTTGGACTAGAGCAGTGGAGAACGGTTTTCAGCTTTTGAAGCGGAAGATTACAGAGAGGTCGATTCTAAGGCTACCAGATTTCAACAAGCTTTTCCAAGTTCGATGCGATGCAAGTGGGACAGCCATTGGTGCCGTGCTCAGTCAGGAGGACAAGTCAGTCACATTCTTTAGTGAGAAATTGAACGAGAGTAGGCAGAAATATTCCTCGTATGACAAGGAATTTTATGCCGTGGTCCAAGCTTTAAAGCATTGGAGGCACTACCTACTGGGCAACGAGTTCGTGTTGTTTTCTGATAATTTAGCGCTACAATATATAATGCAACAGCAAAAATTAAATCATAAGCACGCCAAATGGGTAGAGTATCTGCAGAGCTTCACCTTTGTGCTAAATCACATCAGCGGGCAAGCCAATAAAGTGGCAGATGCATTGAGCAGAAGGGCTTTGCTCTTACAGGAAAGTACAATACAGGTGATGGGATTCGAACACTTAAAATATTTGTACCAGACCGACATAGACTTCAAGGAAGCCTTTGAAGCCTGCCAAAATCCTGTGCTGAGAAATACAAGTCAGTGGTTGGACTACCACCTACAGGAGGGACTATTATTTAGAGGAGGACATTTATGTATCCCAGACTGTTCGATGAGAGAAAACATTGTACGAGAGAAACATAGCGGGGGTCTAGCCAGTCACTTCGGCATAGACAAAACTTTGGAGCAGCTTGGACACTTTTATTACTGGCCCAGAATGCGCAGGGATGTACAGCGGTATGTAGACAGGTGTAAAGTATGCCATCTAGCAAAGGGACACAGTCAAAATACTGGACTTTACACACCACTACCTATTCCGAGCAGGCCATGGGACTCAGTCAACATTGACTTTGTCTTGGGACTGCCTAGAACACAGCAAGGATACGACTCAGTGATGGTGGTGGTTGACCGATTTTCAATGGCGCATTTTATCCCTTGTCGAAAAACTACTGATGCCACTTATGTAGCTCACCTGTTTTTCACAGAGATTGTTAGATTACACGACCTACCCAGATCTATTGTTTCTGACAGGGACGTAAAATTCACAGGACACTTTTGGCGCACCCTGTGGAAAAAGTTGGGCACACAGTTGAATTTCAGTTCTGTGTATCATCCGTAGATTGATGGAAAAACGGAAGTAGTGAACAGGAGTTTGGGAAATTTGTTACGGAGCTTGACTGGGGAAAATTCACGGTTATGGGATCGTGCTCTCGCTCAGGCGGAATTCGCTTACAACGATTCACCAAATCGTAGCACCGGACACAGCCCATTCCAAATCTTGTACGGCATGCACCCTCGAGGAATACATGAACTGCGAGATTTGGGAAAGCTGGAACGGAGAAGTGCGAATGGAGAATATTTTGCTGAAACGATGAGTGAACTACACGAATGGGTAAAACTAAAGTTGCAGGACAACGTGCAGAAATATAAGCAGCAAGCAGATCTGAAGTGAAGAGAAGTCCAATTTAATGTTGGAGACAAGGTCCTTGTACACTTGCACAAAGAACGATTTCCTAAGGGCGCCTATAATAAGCTAAAATTTAAAAAGATTGGTCCCTGCAAGATCTTGCGTAAGTTCTCAGCCAACGCTTATGAAATCCAGCTACCACCTGACATAGGCATATCACCTATTTTCAATGTGGCGGACCTATTCCCATATATTGCCAATGAAAAGGAAGACAGTGTGGTACAGCCAGAACGGGACACCCAAGTTGGAGACAGTTCTTGGATGAGGCATATGCCTTCGGTTAGCCCCATGAGATCGAGGGGATTCTCAATACCCAGGTAGCCAAGAAGACATGCAGGAAGGAGTATCTATGATACCTCCTCAAGTGGAAGAACCATCCAGTTGAGGACAATTCGTGGCTCGACGCGGCGCAGATACAGAAGGCTGGTTATTCTGGGAGGAGCTCATCGAATGGAGCCATGATTTTCTCTTACCTCGGGAGCCTGATGCAGGAGCATCTGGCAGACAGGATAAAGACAAAATGAAGGCGGTATGGTCTCTAAAGGGGACGGGGGAGTTAACTCACTGAACAGATAACGTGTTTGTGTCTTTTATCTTTTACTTTTATTTTATAAAATAATCTAAGTTAAATTAGCGAACAGTAATTAGGAACAGTAGGATTAGTTGATGTCATTGTTTTAAACAGTTAATTCACTTTTGTGAAACAAAAAAAAATGCAGAACAACAATGGAAAATTTGGTACAAGAAATAACTGATGTAACTAATCGAACATAACTAACAGCAGTTAGTAACAGTTTCCAAAACAGTGTTTTAAGAAGGAAACAGAACACAGTGTAAAGGTTCGATTGTGAGAGAAATAAAACAAAAAAAGAGGAATTATAATTTCTGTGCATTTTTCCTATCCAACGTCCAAAGGACCGTCTAAATTGTATGAAATTGCACTCGTGTATGTTCATGATAGTTTGTTGGCGGTTTTACACACATAGGCTTATGATGTGATTAATACCATAATGAGTTTGTAAACTGAATATAAGCAGACAGGTTGTGAACAAATCAGAAGAACGTGCAGTGGAAACCAAATATACAGCCCCCACGTACACAACTAAACAATAAAGAGACTGACCCAGCGAGCCATACAAGCAATCAAATTCCACAAATCTCCAGGTATGTGAATGAATGACAGTAACAATCCGATATTAATTTAATTCAGACAAAAATTAGCATTCTGGTTCATTTATACAAATATATATAAATCTTGTTCGAAACAAAATAGAAACGGACTCGTTCCAAAATTACATCATTCATGCCTATGACCAAGCAGAATTGAGCACGACAGAGGGTTAGAACCCTCGACCCATTATGGCGACCAGACAGAGAAAGAGCCCAACAGCAACCTACAGCAAAACTGGGTACAAGCAATGGCTAGAAAATCATAATACGCAGACCCTAACAGTCATAACCCAAGGTCGAATAGAGTAACCAGGAAACAAAGAGCGACACTACCCGTGTCCAGTCGAAGCAACCAGATTGTCGAACGTTGAAACCCTCGAGCGGCCACACCTGCAACAACGACAAGCAAACAATATAAGTGCCGATAGTATACTGGAGCAAAGACTAGCAGCATAGCCAAACAAACAACTATCAGCTCTTACCTGACGAAGGCAAGCTGCAGCCATAACAGTTCCACTAGATTTCCCCTTCTCACGAGGAGCCGAAACATCAGTGACTGTGGAAAACGGAACAGGTGATGATAGCGGGGAACGGGCAAACTTACCCTGTGAATGACGGAGAAGTCGGAGAAGCTTGACATTATATCTCGCCAGGCCGTGAGAAGTCAATTTGGAACCAGAGATCTGTCACCAGAAGCAGCACAACCAGCAAACGACTGCAACAACTATGGGAAGCACAGGTACCAGAACTGCATACCAAGGAGAAAGGATTGCAGAAACGCAACAGCCAGTATCATCACATAACAGCAACCGAAATTTAGCATGCATAGGAAGGGAACCGAAACCACAAGATGGACACAACCCTTAACGAACAGGTGGGAAATATTACCAGGTCAAAGCCCTGAACCAGGGGGACGCAACCAGAGGGTTCCATAACGAAACCATGAAGAACCGTCGAGAGCACACAACTCGTAGAACTAGGAGAATGACAGAGTGAATGACTTGGGCGCGAGTATTGAAAACGCCCATACCAAAACAGGCCCGAGGAATCCCAAGGAGCGACAGTTGTCGACCGACCAGAGACCAACGTACCAATCACCGCCCCCATCATTAAATACAAACACCGGTGAAACGATTTACATACATAAAAATCTTTGTCCCATATTAATTGTCACAGTACTCCCACATCGGGACACGTTGGAGGCATATTACGTGGGCTGGCCCCATCACACGCACATTAACACATATATTTTACCTTAGAAACCTAATTTGGAAAAATCAAAAATATTTTTCAATATATTAATCTTTACAGTATTAGAAGGCGATACATATATCTTGCAACATCCATAAACCAACAATCCACTTATCCTAGATTAGAATATAATCATAGTTTCTTAACCAAAATTACAAAACCATGGGCTAAACCAACATGCCCCACAAAATTGTTGAAAGTAAAAAATGTGTGTGAAAAACCACCGAGAAAGAACACAAAAACTGCCCAATTTTTTTTATTTGAGGGCATTATTCTCAAACCTCGTATAAGATGTTTTTACACCCTTGCAAACCCACCAAGTAGGGGGGTATTCAGCCGCCATGTGACACCCCCCCTCAATGCCCAACCTGTGGAAGTAGTCACGCAAAGCATATAGTGCATATATGACACCCCTTACCCACTCATGAGAAGAATTACAAAATAACCTATTGTTGCTCCACAAGAACTAACAATAGAATACCTTATTGTTGCCACAAAAGAACCAACAACGACATAAAAAGAAGCATGTTGTTGCTTCCCCAAAAGAACCAATAATAAAGAAAAAAGTAGCTAATAGGGATAAGCCAAAGCTATCACTAATAAAGAACATGTTCTTATAGCCAATGTTTTCTTTAGTATCTTCAAGATGAACACTAGTCCACATGATTGAACCAAAAGCCATACGACATTTTTTAGTATCTTATTTTCTAGTTCTACTTTATTGTCATTGGAGAATGCATCAACCTTTCATGGAAGGATACAATATTGCATGAGGACATGCAACATTATTAGTTTAGTGGGGAATGGACTATTGTGCACTCCATATTTAATGCAATATGGTTATATATGAGGAGAACGTTTTCATTTTGGGTGAGTAGGGATTGTTGTGCATTCCATCCTTAACAAAACACTATTTTCTTATTATTTCCATTTAATGGAAAAAATATTCAGTTTGGTGAAGAGAATGTTGTCACCTAGAGAGGAATAGGTTGCTCCACAAGAACTCATAGTAGAAGAAGCTACTATGTAAGTCATTCATATATAAATATATTTCCATTCAACAAACCATAGTCTGTGGCATAATTAAATCCTTGAAATTTGGTACATACAACAACAATTTTCATTTTTCAATAGCAAGGAATTTTGATAGCAATGATTGTTCAAAATTAATGATATAAGGAAGCCCCATTACTGCGACACACGAACTAATAATAAGAAGTCCTGATGTTTCTACACAAGAAGTAGTAGCAAGATATAAAACATTGCCATGTCATGACATTTAAATTGTTATGATTTCCTACGGCTACCCCTATTATAACACTATTCTTGCTACTTTAGTTTTTATATTGTGCCAAAAAGGATTTGTTTATTTATCGAGATATGTGCATTAGGTGGTCATGAATTTTGGTTAGTAGAAGCAATAATATAGGATAATTATGCTTGCAAAATTTCATATAACAACAATTTGTAGTTTGAGAGAAAATGTGAGGACCTAACTGGGGTCCTCTAACCAAAACTAAATCTATTAGCTAATTTCACAGCAAGGAAAAATAGCATGCTTATAACACAACAATTATTTGACAATAGCATATAAAAAAAATTTGATTTACGACATATTTAACATGTAATGAATTTTTTTTGTAAGAATTTACATAAAATAAAAATAAAAAGTGGAAGAATACCTAAAGTGGTGGATTTGTTGCAGTGTTGTTTCTGGGAACACCCAAGTGAATATGCCACCTTGCTAACTAGGAAAGCCTATTTTACTCCGTAGCACAGGGAACCTCCAAAGTTTCCCTAGCCCTTCGAACCCAAGTCCAACCGTGGCCTTAGTGTATCCAAAATAGATCTGTCACCCTTCAATCATGACCAATTTGTATGAGTTCTCCCTCCTTCCCTTTCTCTCAATTCTCTCCTCCTCCCTCCCCCACTTCAAACTCCAAATACAAAAAATAAATAAATAAACCAAATGATCCCCCATCCATTCTCCCTTTCTCGCCTTATGCCTCCCTTTCTCATCCATCCTAACCACCTATTATCAGGATCATGAATTCCCCCCATTCTTCTAAGTCAGTTCCTTGAATTCCCCCCTAACACCCTCCTTGAGCCACGCCCCTCCTTATCACTCCACCTACCCATTTGTCCCTTTAATTAACACTTGGGTGGTTCATTCCCCACCCACTCCTTATTAATTCAATAAAATATTACAATTCAATACAATAATATTATCATTGAAATGTCAGTCAAACCTGAAGAATCTTATTAATTTAATTATTAAATGAATCATGTCTAAAATATATTCATTAATTATAAATTAGGTTTTAGGGTTAATTAATCATTAATCATGATTAGCCATTAATAAAGCTTAAGGCTAACCATGAGTTTGATCATTAATCAATCTTAACCATTTATTTAATCATCTATCATATTAAGCTTTATAATACTTATTTGTGCCAGGTGTGGGTATGTAGCCAACATACACATACCTCATACTTATACTATAAATATTTATTGGAACAAGGGAAAAAAATCATTCACTCAACAAGGAGGCTAATAAAATAATGTAAGATAATAAGATTAGGTAGGGGCGTTACACACACCTCTCCTTCAGAAAATTTTGTCTCAAAGTTAGAGTGAAAAGGGTACAAACAATTTGGAAGTAGTATGACAATAAGGCATAATAAAACTAGAAGAAAGATATGGTAATCAATTTAAGTAAGTCAAGCAAGGATGTCACTTCCCACCTAAAGTCTCCAGCTAACATATAGACTCATATCCTCCCTAATCTACTTCTGCTCCCATCCTATCCATCCTTTGTTGTAATATCCTATGGCATCAACTATACTGATCTAAGTATTGAGAGAACCTAGATGGTGAAAATGTCAACTATATCGACCTAACTTTCTCAATGGGAAATTGGAAATCGTCATCACACATCTAGGGGATCATGTCCATCACTGGCCTCCCACAATTCTAGGCCTGGAGGTTACACAACGGGAAATGTGTCCAACCCTCCTTAAAGAAATATGGTCAACACCCTAATATGAACCACACTATGGTGTTGGTTAAATACTAGTCATCTAATAATCCAATTAGGCAGTGATGTCACCTTCAATATGCATCTTATCCTTGTTGGATGTGTAGGCATCGTCGAAATCACTAGCCTAGATCTTGGATATCACATAGTCCCTTCCAAATTACTAACTAGTTCTCATCTAAGCATATACATAACAACAAAATAAATATATAGACAAGTGATCATAATTATCATGTTATTAAGTAGAGTATCCATGTACCCCATTTTTTTCCAATTAATATTAGTATGCTAGAAATAAATCGTACATCAAATAAATCATAACTTTGATAATTCATACACTAGATAAATCATAACCAAATAATCCATATATTAAATAAATCATACATCAAATACTTTAATCAAAAAAACATAATCCATCAAGTGTTTTATATAAGTAAGTTCATTAGTTGTGGGTTTAAAAATTATGATAATATTTTTACAAAATGGTTGTTAGTTCGTTATAATGATGAGCATCTTGACATTACACTTGACGGGGTGGAGATGGAGCGATTCCACATGACTCGTACCTGCATAGAGGCGAGTTAGGGTTTTCTTTTAGGTTTCACTGCATATCGACAGCTCCAGTCATGCCCTCTCCCCTGCAACCTGATGACATCAACACCCCTTCCATAGTCTCCCTGTGGATTTCGTTCAACATTGTTTGTTGACCCGGCAGGTGGCGTGGTTTCCTCACTGTTTGTCAACTAACAGAAGCATGGAGATGGATCTGGTGGATTATTCAGAGGATCCCTTCGCATCGGTCCCCATCTGGATGACCACACCCCCCCCCCGATATTGGATGTGTCTTTTCCCTCACCTCCATCTTCCCTTGATGGGTTCCCCTTGGCAGTCACCTTGTCGTTTCCTTCAGACCCCAACCCCTCGTGTCCGGTGGACCAACTGCCTGATGTCTCCCTCCCCTAGCCAGATTTTGTTACCCCTCCTCTCTCTCTCTCTAACATCCCTACACTTCCTGGCATCTTGCATAGACCCTGCTTCCCCATTTTACCAGTTGGGTTATTCCATTTCTCCCCCTGTTGGCATTTCTTCCCTCCCCTCTTCCTCTATGTCGGCATCAAACCCTCCGTTATTCCCTCTGGAACATCCTCTGTTCATCCGCATAACTTTGTATCTAGCCCACCATCTTCGAGGTTTTTTGAAGGGACTCCACTTTGTCCGACAAAAGGAGACTTCAAACAATGGGTGGAAGAGCTGTAACATCCTCCTGAACCCTCCTTGGGTGATCGATCTGGGAAGAAAGGGAAGAAATCAAAGTGTGTTAAGGCTAAGAATCAGGACGTATCTCTTCGTTTCGGGGAAGATATCTAGATGGGGGAAGTCATGTATACATCAAATTGGGTCTTTGTTGGACGTGTATGGAGGCATACCTATTCATCTGTTAGGCTTCAACAATGGATCTCGGAGATATGGGGACACATTCTATCTAAGCTACCGATTGTTACCACTCTAGCGCAAGGCTGGTTTGCTCTTCACTTTCAACAAGTTGATTACACATCATGGGTGCTCTCCAAGTACTAGCACATCGAACTTACTCTAGTCTTGCTAAAGAGATGGAGCCCTTTTTTTGATCCGGAGTGGGAGAAACTGGGAGTCGGTTCCCGTTGGGTGAGACTTCCTAGCTTACCTTTACATTTCTGGTCTAAAGACATCTTCAAGTGCATTGGCAATGCACTAGGTACATATCTAGATCATGAAAAATCCTATATTTCATCTGGAAAGATGACTCTAGCTCATATACTAGTACACCTGGACACACGGGAAGGGTTGGAGGAGAAAATTACCCTCTACTAGAAACACTTCACTCGCATTCATTTTTTGGACAATGAAAGGGTACCCTTCTGGTGCAGATGCTACCACAACGTTGGGCATATTTTTAAGGAATTTCCCTTGGTAAAGAAATCCACCGCAGCTGGGCATCCGTTGGTGGAATAGGAGATTGAACCGAAGCACAAGCTTGTCTCACTCCTACGGGCTCTATTCCCTTGTCTTTTGCAAAGGCACAAGAGAAGAAGCGTGACACCTCTCAAATCTGGCCTCCCTCACCACCTCTCATCAGGGCTCGGGAAGTGGATGTTGCTGCTCTTTCTTTGGGTAATTCCAATCTTTTCTCTTTTGTCAATCCCCCCCTTTTCCAATTCCCTTACTTCTTCTGCATCTATGTTTTTTTCCACTTCATCTCATTGTAGCTCTGCATTTGCATCTGCTCTACCCCCCTCCCTTGACATGCCCCCTTGAATCAAACCCTCCCCTATCTTCTCTTGTACCCCCCCCCCCTTGACATGCCCCTTGAATCAACCCTCCCTAATCTTCTCTTGTACCCCCCCCCCCCCATCCAGACTCAAACCTGATGGCCACTCCCTCGGAGGCTTTCAAACTCTCTCTCCCCTTCCCATTCCTACAACCTTCACTCCTTGAATCACCCTCTGATTCAAGACCCTTGTGGAATAGGAATTATCGCCCCCACTACTTCCTAAGTCTTCTCAGGGTCACCCATCCTCCATTTCGAAGGCTATTATACAAGTTGGTATTGATGTGGTTGTTGGTCAACAACTAGCTATTAATCGGGTTCTTAGAGCATAGAATATCCTAGTGCCTTCTCCCCCATGAAGTGGCTCTCCCTTAACTGCTGAGGGTCAGCTAGTCCCGCTAAAAAACTAGCCTTTCGAAGACTCTTGGAGTCAGAGTGGGTAGATATCATTTTTCTATATGAGACACTCGAGCTTATTGATCATATAATTCCTGCACTTGAATCACTGGTACTCGGATGGAATTTTCACGCTCTGGATGTGTGTGGGAGATCGAGGGGCATCGCCTTTGGATATAATCCTAGACTAGTCAAGTTATCCAATATCTGGGGAGGGTATGGATACATTGGAGCGGACATATATTCTTCTGACCTATGTTTAGATATCTGGCTGATCAATGTATATGGCCCCTGCCACAATAGGGCTAATTTCTGGGAGCATCTCCTCAGTTCTAGTCCCCTTCAAGATGATAACATCATTTTGAGTGGTGACCTTAATTTCTCAATTGGACATGCTGAATCTTGGGGTCATAATGCCCATATAGACTCCCTATCTAATACATTTGAAACACTCCTTAAGAATCATGGGTTCATTGATATACCCATAGCTCATCTTCACCTGACTTGGAGGAACCAAAGGACTGGGGAAGAAATGTTGGCTTGCAGATTAGATCATTTCCTCGTCAAGGAGAGACTCTTAGGGAACATTCGTAACTATAGACAATGGGTTTCATCGAGGGGTTTATCAGATCACTCTCTCGTTTTTCTTGAAATATGTGGCCTCGATGATAAACCAAAAGAACCTTTCAAATTCATTGCAACTTGGCTGAAGGATCTTGAGTATCTTTGTATCGTATCTAACTTTTGGAAGGCTAATCCTCCCAGTATGGGCCGATCTATCTCGAAGGGGTTCTCACATAACCTCAAGCATATTTCCATGAAATGGGCCAATACCAAAAGATTGCATGATGATAACCCTCTTCGTTCAATTGACGATGAGATTGCTAGCTTAGAGGATGAGCATGGCAGAGGCTATATGTCTAATGACTCTAAGTCTCATCTCATATTCCTTGAATTTGAACGGGATAGAATCTTGAAGGATAGGGAGGAATCTTGGAGACTGCAGAGCAGAGATATTTGGCTAAAAGAGAGTGATGATAATACTAAATTCTATCATAAATTTTCCAATGACCATCGTGCTATCAATACTATTTGGCAGATGACTAATGATCATGGACAACAAGTCCAATCACTTCAACAATTGGCTTCCCTAGGCTCATCTCACTTAAGAATCTTTACAGGGCTGCTCACGAAGCATCATTGGCCAAAGTTATAAGAGTGGCTGGTTTATTTCCTCGCTATATGGAATAGAAGGACGTCGATGATCTGCTTAAGCTTGCCTCAATGGGGGAGATGGAGAGCACTCTTAAATGGTTTAAGAAGGGTATAATCCCAGGACCAGATGCTTGTCGAATTTTGTAGAATTTTTCTACAAATCAGCTAGCTCTGATACCATGTAGAGCTTTTTCTACAAATCAGCTAGCTCTGATACCATGTAGAAATTTCCCACCTGTAGATCAACCTGCTAATGCAATGTACTAAAGGAAAACACTTGATCTACTTCTACAAACAATTTAGCGGAAGCTTAATCAACCATGAGCAACATCAATAAGAACACATATAACTGATAAGAAGGAACCAATCACACATAACACAGAAGAATTTACCGGGGGAAAGCACTTGCCTAAAACCCCATCTCTGTATTATCATACAAGTGGAAATATAGTCCGGATTACACAAAGCCTTAGCTCGGAAGCTATCCAACTCTCAGCACAATCCCTCTGTTGCTCATAGACAGTCAAAGGCTTCTCACAAACCTTCTCCTTTGCCCTCCAAGCCTCCTATTTCCTTGTGCAGTTTCCTTGAGGTCCAGTGCTGTCACCTGTGTGAATTGGCCTCTTCACACACTCACTAACCTCTGATATAACTGCACAAACCTGAAGGAGATAAATCCTCATCATAGATGAGCTTCCTTTATAGGAAAAATATTCATCCAACTGATAGTACATTGTCCCTTCTCTGATCTCAACTGGGTCTCTGTCTGAACTGACATGCATCAGTTATCCATGAGTGAATACACAGTTAT
>APFE031084498.1:321667-368448 GCA_000404065.3 Pinus taeda | reverse complement strand
ACACTATTCTGTCTATATTTCGACATGTAAATATGCTATCATTATCAGAACCCCCTATGGGGTTTCTTTGTACTTTTAATTTTGAAGGGCGAGTCGCCCCAACCTACTACATATGCTTCCTTAAGCATCTATAACATGTAATTTTCAAATATTAATGGAAATTATGATTTTTCCTTAGGGGAAAAAAGTAAGTTCATTTGTCCAACTAAAATACATCAATATTACATAGTGTTCATAAATAAAACAACATGAAAGTACAAATAGAGCCTCAACATAGGTAGCTATCTAGGTCGAAATGAGAATCACAAATGGTTAAAAAGAGAGGGGTAGTCACAATGCATAGTCTCTTCATCGTCCTAGATAGCAGATCCTGGGCTATACTTGTCCCACTGGACCTTAACCTGGTCTACAAAGCAATGCTTCAGATTTCAAACCCTATGATCCAATATGTGTAATTGTTTAACCATTATTGTTCCCATGTCCGAGATCTGAAATTCGATCCAATCGACTTTGTGAGAATCATCAAAAACACAATGTCGTAGAACAAATACATGAAAAACATTATGAGTTTAATGCAAATGGGGTGGTAGCAAAAGGTGAAAGGCAACACGTCCAATTTTTTCTTTGATTCTAAAAGGTCTTATAAATTGAGGTGACAACTTTGTCCCTTTCCCAAATTGAATAATTCTTTTTTTGAGTCGAATATGAATAAAAACTCGGTTTCCCACTTCATAACTTTGATTGGTCATATGTGCATCAACTTAACTCATTTATCTATATTGTGCTTCCTTTAACCTTTGTCGAATCTTACTTGTTCCTCCATTTCTTGAACCAATTATGGCCGGACTATTACTCTGTCCTCCCACCTTTCCTAACTCAGTGGCATCATGCATGGAGTCTGATATTTGGATTGATAAGGAGGCATCCTAATTGAATTGTAGTAACTGCTATTATAGGAAAATTGTCCCAATGATAAGTACCTTTCCCATCGAGAGTCTGATTATCCATGATGTACATTCTAAGCATGTCCTCCATAACCTGATTTACTCTTTCATTTTGCCCATCTATTTTAGGATGATATGCAATACTCAAATTTAGCTAAGTCCCCAACCTTGACTACAAACTTGTTTAAAATCTAGATGTAAAGTGAGTCTCTATAAGAAATGATTGTTGTGGGTAACCCGTGTAGTAATCTAACTTCGCTTATAAAAACTTGTGCCACATCGATAACATCATGAGTGTCTCTCACTAGGATGAAATGGGTACTTTTGGTCAATTTATCAACTACAACCAATATGGAATTGTGCCTTTCTGAAGTGAGTGGAAAACCCACAACCAAATCCATAGAAATGACCTCCCATTTAGACATAGGAATGTCATATGGTCTTGGGAGTCCTGATAAGTGGCAATTATTAGACTTCAGTCACTGACATTCAAGATACTTAGCAACAAACTAGACTGCATCATGCTTCATGCCCACCCAAAAGAAAAGTTTCTTCATGTCTTTATACATCTTCCTCATGCTAGGATGTGCAAAGTAGAGTGCTCTATGTGACTCTTCGAGGATGGTTCTTCGTATACCCCCTTCCTTAGGGATGTCCATTCTCTCAAGAAATCTCAATAGTCCATCTCGTTGAAGGAAATAACCTTCAAACTTTGGTTCTATCTACTCACCACTTTGGAGCGCCAATGTAACCTTCATATACCAATTATCTTCAAAGATTTTTTCCAACAAAAGCTCCCTCAAATTGACCCTCAAGGGAACCAAGGAGAAGGTCCATGGCCTCCTACTTATTGCATCAACCACCATATTCTCCTTTCCCTTGATACACGAAATTCCAAAAACATACTCACTCATGAATTCACTCCACCGCCTTTCCCTAGCATCCAAATCCCTCTGAGTGAAGAGATGGTTCAAGCTCCAATGTTAATTTTTAACTCAAAACTTCTCCCGATGAGGTAGTGTCTCATAGTTTCAAAACTATTATCACTGTTGTTAAATCAAATTCATGTTTAGGATACAACTCTTCATGTTTCTTCAACTTCCTAAGTGCATAAGTTATTACAAGACCTTCTTGCATCAACATTGCTCCCATTCCTTGCTTCGAAGCATCTATGCAAATAGTGAAGTCCTTCTCCATGTTAAGCACTCGAAGGATCTGTGAATTAGTTAGTAATCTCTTTAGTTCAGTGAATGTAATGTCATATTCATATGTACATTCATGCCTAACCCCCTTTCATTGTAATGTGGTGATGGGTTTTGCAATCTTTGAAAACTCTTCCATGAATCTTAGATAATTACTTGCTAGCCCCATGAAGCTATGCACCTCATGAACATTTTTAGACACTGAAGAATCCATTATGGAATTTACCTTTTCCAAATCAATTTAAATCCTTTCTCCTAAGATGATGTGCCTAGGGTAAATAATTTTATTTTGAAAAAAATAATAATAAATATAAAATAAAAGTAAATTTTAAAAAATTAAAAATAATAATAAATAATAATTTAAATATATATAAATATAAAATAAATAATAATAATAATAATATAATAATAATAATAAATAAATAAAATAAAAAAAAAATAAATAATTAATAATAATATAATAATAATAAATAAATAAATAATAATAATAATAAATAAATAAATAGTAATAAATATAATAATTCAACACTTTTTTTTTCCGCCTCCGCAAGCTTTGCAACTGCTGCATGCTCTCACGGGTTGGTTGGTTGCGCTAGGGTTGCACCCCCTTTGCCATGGATGAGCTGGGCTCATCCCAGGCTCCTCCCATCAGTCTTTTGTCCTCTCCTAAGGCTGAAGATGTCGCATTCAAGACTCTTTTGGCTTCGATGCGAGCCAAGAAGAAACTGATTGCTTCGAAGTTTGTTAGAAAGCTGGAAAATATACCGGAAGTCTCCCTTCCTCCGGAGGGGCCGATCAAGGTGGCTCTATCACTGGCTGAGAGGGCCCTGGTAGGACAGTTCACTGGCCTATGGCCTTCTCCCAAAGCCATGGAAGCCTGGATCTGCAGGAACTGGAGACCGTTAATCAAGCAAAGTGTTACCTCGTATTTTCTAGGGCGAGGCTATTTCCTATTCAAGTTTATTTCAAAAGAAGACAAGGATCTAATCTTCAGGAATGAGCCCTATTTTATGGGCCCTCAAGGTCTCTATTTGAACAGATGGACTCCCGATTTTGATCCAGCTGAACATGTTACATCGGTAATTGCAGTGTGGGTAAGACTTATGAATCTTCTTATACATTGTTGGAACTGGGATTCTCTCCAACATATAGGCAACGAGCTAGGAAAATTCATAGATCGCGCAAGTACCGAGGATCAATATGACTGTGCTAGGATCTGTGTCGAAGTGGATATAGAAGTGGGGTTGTCGGAGGCTATAAAGATAAATGTAGGAAGCTGGAATCATGTGTAAAAGCTTGAATACGAGCAACTCCCTTTCAAGTGTCATAAGTGTCAGGAATATGGACATTTTTCCAAGCACTGTACAAAAAATGAAGAGGCTGCGCAAGGAAAGGAAGAAGGATGGAAGCAGGTGAAAAGATCAAGGGCTAACCCTAAACCCTCAAACCTCTTGGAGCTACAAAGGGAAAAGGGCAGCGGCCTTCTTCTAGTGGTCAAGAACAGCATCCACAGGCACAAGAGAATGTGTTTGCCCCCCTCTCCTCAGCCTCAATTGAAGTGCAAGAAATAGAACAGCAGCAGAAGGAGGCAAATGAGAAAGAGATCCTCGAAAACTCCAGGCAGGTGAGAGTGCAGTGGTAAGCCCTAAGGGAAAGGCCACAGATATTAAAGAAGAAGACCAAGATTCAGAAGAATCTAAGGGGGAAGGAGAAATAGGTGACTCCCAAACATTGTCCCATAGATCGACAAGAGGAAGGAAGTCTGACTGGGAAAAAAGAGAGTGAGAAACTCCAAGGCAGTCAGCCAATGTTGGAGAAGCTGCTAGCAAAAACACCAAAGATTACAAGAAGTCATGGACAGGGGCCCAAAGGGCCACCCAATCTTAGAAAGGTAAATAATGAATATTGTCTCTTGGAATTACAAGGGGTTGGGGAGCAAGAAAAAAGAGGAAGCAATGTGAATTTTGATTAAGATAGAAACCTCGGATATCCTACTAATCGAGGAGACTAAGTTGGAGGAGAAGAGCTTCCTCCAAGTAAGCAGGAATCTTTGGAGAAAAAGTGGAGGGCAGGCTGTCTTAGCTCGAGGTGCATCAGGAGGGCTGGGAGCTCTCTGGAATGAAGCCAAGTTGGAATTGGTCAACGGAAAGCAGAATACTCACTGGCAGCTTATGCAATTCATAAGCCGAGAGACAAGGGAGACCTTTAGTCTCTTTAATGTTTATGTGCCGGTAAATGCAGGAGAAAAGAAGCAGTGTTGGGACTCAATCAAACTCATGGCTGAGGAAGAAATGCTGAGAAAAATTAACATCACAGGGGATCTGAATATAACTTTAAGCTCTTCCGAGAAGATAGGTGGCAACATAGTAAGGGATCCAGCGAAGGAATGGGTGGAGGACATCATGCAAGATTGAGATCTGCCTGACATCAAGCCCTTGAAAGGTAAGTATACTTGGTCAACTAAAAGAATGGGCCCTGGCCATATTGTTGCGCAATTAGATAGATTTCTTGTTCAAAGTTCCTATCTTCTCCTTCGTTTAGAAGCTAGGATACTCATTCTGCCATGCAGCATTTCAGATCATAAACCCATAAGGCTAGAGCACTCAACACATAGATATTTTGGGCCCATTCCTTTTCGATCCAATCCTTTATGGATTAGACACCCAAACTTTATGGATAAGGTTGAAGAAAGCTGGAATCGGCCTGTCACAGGGACTCCTTTCTTTGTATGGGAAGAAAAATTAAGAAGAGTAAAAATTGTTCTAAAGAGTTCGGCTAAAACTCTTCTGAATCTGGCTGATGAAAGGAATATGGCCCATGCCTCCCTTGAGAAGCACCAATTGCAGATGGAAGAGGATGACCAGACGGAGGAATCTATAGTCATAGAAGGAAACCTGCAGCAAAAATTCCACAAAGCTTGTTTGCAAGAGGAAGAATATTGGAGGCAAAAATCCCGTAGTCTGTGGTTGAAAGTGGGAGATAGGAATACCTCCTTCTTCCACTAGGAAGCCCAAGCTAGAAGGTCCTTCAACACAATTTTTGAAATAAAAAAGATTCTGTTACCCACAAGGATTTCACAAGTATCAAAGGGGCTGCCTTCTCCCACTTTGAGAAACTTTATAGTGAATTCGAGGTAATGAGTCAGGACACTATGTTCTTGGATGTTATCCCCCCCAAGATCTCTTAAAATATGAATCAACAGCTGGAAGCTAAAGTTACCAAAAAAGAAATAAAGGTTGCGCTCTATGAAATGGAGCCGGATAAAGCCCTGGGTCTAGATGGCTTCACAGCCATATTCATCCAAGTCTGTTGGCAAATAGTGAAGAATCACTTGCATAGAATGGTTTCAAAATCTCAAAACTGCCAGAAAATTGGAGGCATCACAAATTCTGCCTTCCTCGCCCTCATCCCAAAGGACAAGGGAGCCAGCATTTTTAACAGGTTTCATCTGATTTTGCTATGCAACATTGGTTACAAGCTCATAATAAAGGTGATTGCTAATAGATTGAAGGTCCTCTTGCCCTCCATTATACCTGAAAATCAAGGGGGGTTCGTTCAGGGTAAACAGATCATGGACAACATAATCCTCATGCAAGAGGCTATTCATTCTAGCTTGCAGAAGAAAGAAAAAGGTATGGTGGTTAAGCTGGACCTAGCTAATGCGTTTGACCAAGTTCGTCACAAATTCCTTTTTGAGGTGATGCACAAGTTTGGGTTTGGTCAGGAGTTTATTAGATGGGTCTGAGCTTACATCTTTAAGCCCTAGATTGCCCCTCTGGTGAATGGAAGAGCAACGGAGTTCCTTAAAGCCTCTAGAGAGCTGCGCCAGGGCTGGCCTCTTTCTCCTCTTCTTTTTGTTTTACAAATCAGCTCTGAGTTTTTAATTAGAAAAGTGCCACACGGATTAAGAGTTTATGGATCTTAGGATTGCTAGAGGTGTCAAGATCACACATCGTTCACTAATGATTCTCTTCTGTTGGGTGTTTCCTCCGTATACTCTGCCTCCGGATTCAGGAAAGTGTTGGACGATTTCTGTGGTACTTCGAGCAACAAACTAAATGAAGGGAAATGCCATTTTTATGGCTGGAATATCTCCAACAGTGACCTTTCCTCAATTTCCAGATGTTTGGGCTTCGTTGGCTCTGCTTCTTGGAATTCTTTCATCTATTTGGGTCTTCCTATCTTCCAAAGGAGGTACTCTAGTAAAGATTGGCTCCCAGTGGTTGTGAAATCCAAGAAAAAAATTCAATCTTGGGTTTTCTCGTGGCTGAATCTTGTTGGGAAGACAGTGCTTATTAATTATGTTCTGACCAACCTGCCTATCTTCCAATTCTCGGCCATGTTGGCTCCCACTAGCATCCTCAAGAAGATGGAGGAGTGGATTTGAAGGTTCTTTTGGAAGGTCGGCAAGCAAAATGACAGGAAGATCCCCCTTTTCAGTTGGGACAAAGTGGTTAAGCCTCTGCTAGAAGGAGGTCTGAATTCCAAGGACCTGAAGACAAAAAATATCACTATGGGGGCTAAGATTTTGTGGAGACAAATAGCCCCGAAACCGAGCTGGGCTCAAAAGGCACTATGGAAGAAATATTTCAGGGGCCAGAGGCTACGAAGCTTGGATGACCTCACCCCCACCATTAAAGGTTCACAAATTCACAGGCTTTGCATGCAGGCCTTACCACTGATACAAAAGCATTCCTTTTGGATCCCGAGAAATGGCAAGCTTATTAATATCTGGATCGATAAAATTATGAACGAAGAACCTTTAGGTGATGTCCAAGAGCTTGCTGAGCTTCAAAGCTGGACGTTGAACAACGACATCAAAACTTTGTGGGATATCTCCAGTTGGAAGGATAATGTGTGGGCAGGCTGGAAGAAACCTCAAATCTCGGATGCTCTAGATCAGGCATGGTCATTCTTGCTAACTAAGCTGAAAGGAATGAGCCCGATTAACATCAGAAAATAGGATAAGAGAGGTTGGGGCTCTCAAACTGGTTCTTATACAGTTGCACAAGGCTATGCACAGCTCAAAAAAATTCCTCATGTTCCTTGCTGCCCTGCGACTTGGAGAGGAATTTGGAGGCAGAAATGTGTGCCAAAAATCGATTTCTTCATATGGCTATTGTGTCACAACAACATTTTAACAGAGGACAGTCTTAAAAAGAAAGGCTTCCTAGGCCCTTCCAGATGTACCCTTTACCTGGAAAATGAGGAAAATGCCTCTCATTTATTGATTGAATGCAGGTTCGAGAAGAGTATTTGGGCAAATGTGTTTTCCTCATGGGGATCCACTGTCAGTCTACCCAACTCAATTACTGGTTTCTTCGCTGATCGGGCTTAACTCTATCCTGAAAAGTATCCCAAAAACAATTGGTTCATGGCAGCCTGACTGGCCTATCTGAAATTCATCTTCTGGAAAATCTATATTGAGCGAAATCACAGAATTTTTCAAGAGAAAGTGCAGAAGGGTAACCTTGTTTTGTCAAAATCCAATGGCCTGCTCAAGGAATTTCTCAGTGAGAAATTTGAGAAGCTGGAAAATTAAAATTTAAGTCCTTAAGAACTGGTGTGGGGGAGCAAGCTTGGCCTCCAGTATTCTGATGATGAGAAACAGTACAAAATTATGAAAGACTGGTAGATCAGGCTTGCTGAGGGCAATTTTCGCATGTGGCTCCACAAGCGTGATAGTTCCTCACTTTTTTTTGATGGGGTTGCCAAAGGCAATCCGGGAATTGTTGGAGTTGGAGGTGTCATCAAAAATGCGGGTGGCAACATAGAGAACAAGTATGCCTGGGGTTTGGGGCATAGTACCAACATGTAAGTAGAGGCCATGGCCCTGTTGCAGGGCCTTAAGCGTTTACAAGATCTTGGTATTGAGAAAGCCATTATTTTTGGTGAACCCTACTCCTTGATCCGAATTCTTGTGGATAACACGTCTCCTAGGGACTTTTGGCTAGCAAGAGTGGTTGCCAGAATAAGGAAGCTAGTTGGCTCCTTTCTTCAAGTGAATTTTTTCCACATTCTTCAGCAAAATAATAAGGAAGCGGATGCGGAAGCTAACAAAGTTGTCCTCCTTCTCGTTGGCATTCGGATAAGAGACGGGGTTGAAGATTGGGATCCAATCCCTTAATTCTATTTCTAATGTATTATTGTCTTTTACTTCAGCAGTTTGTCTATATTCACAAGCATGGGGAAATTTGGGAAATTGAATCGTCTAATAGAGTTAAGAAGATCTAGAACATTAGGGTCGCAGTATTAGTTTATCTATATGTTGAGGACGACTGGTTCTTGGGCTTCCTGAATATAACCGGCCAGAAAGATTTGGCTTTCTTTTAATACAAAGTATAACCTTTTTCGTTAAAAAAATAAAAATAAATATATATATATATATATATATATATATATATATATATATATATATATATATATATATATCAACAGTTTCCCATACAACTTCTTTTCCCTTAAGCATTTCAATACAACCCTTAATTTCCCTTCATGCTCCTTTTCATTCCCGGAGTACACGAGAATATCATCTAGAAAGACTTGCACAAAGTGGTCCAAATTCTTCAAGAACACACCATTCATGAGACTCATGAACACTGTTGGTGCATTGGTTAAACCAAACAACGCTATTATGAAATCATAGCGCCTAAACTAAGTCTGAAAGGAAATTTTTTGGATGTTACCTTCCTTAATCCTCAATTGGTGGTATCCAAATCACAGATCGATTTTCAAGAAAATCGATGCTACTGTCATTTGGTCAAATAGGTCATCTATTTTGGGTATCAGGTACCTATTATTTATTGTGGTTTGCTTCAATTCCCTATGATCTATACACAATTTTAAGGAACCATCTTTCCTCTTAACAAAAATTACCAGCGCACCCCAACGTGAAATACTAGGTCTAATAAATCTGAAATTTAACAACTCTTTTAAATGCTTCAATAACTCACAACGTTCTAGAACCGTCATCCTATAGGGTGTCTTGGATATTGGCTTTGCACCAGGTTTTATATCGATTTTGAAATTGATCTCCCTCATAACGGGTAACCATGGAAACTCCTTGGGGAAACCATCGAATTTTAACAAAGCTGGGTGTTGATCTAGGGAGGGTCCCTTCTTGTCACTTACAACGTTGGCCACAAATAGTTTACAACCTTGTAGGAGACAACATTTTACCTTCATTGTGGAGATGAACCATAGGGATACTCCTCTCTTGATACCACACATATCAATTAACCAACCTTCTTCACCTAAACAAATCACCTTCTTTTTAAAATAGTTTACCAAAGCTCGTTGAGCTTCTAGCCAATCAATTATGATGATTACATCATATGTCTCTAATGTTGTGATGTATGCCTTTAAATTAGTTGTCCACACCTCGAGGTTTACCCAACATAGTCAGCACTAGGTCCTACTACTTGTTTTATCTCGTAAACCATGTTGACTTGTTTAAATTCATCATGCTCATAGGTTGCCAACACACATTTTTCTAATGCAACTGATGAAATGAAACCATCTATAACACCAAAATAAAAATAAAAATAAAATTTTACATGGTTTATCATACCTAAGGTTTCTACCACAACGGATTGGTGTTTAGCTTCATGGTTACCAACCGCTGCATAGATTTGATGTTGGCTACCTGGTCCTCCCATCAGTGCTTTCCTTCTCTGTAGTTGTTACCAATTTGTAATTAAGGATAGTCATGCTAGTAGTGAGGTCCCCCACACCAAGTGATGTTTGGTAGAATCTAAGTAGAATGTTATGGGGTTCTATAGAAAATGCTCCTTCCCCTGGGACCCCTGCCCTTGCTTGTAGCTCCCCTCAACTTGCATGAGTCCCTAAAGTTGCCAGTGAAGCTTCTAGCCAATCAATTATGATAATTACATCATATGTCCCCAATATTTTGATGTATGCCTTTAAATTAGTTGTACACACCTCGAGGCTTACCCAACATAGTCAACACTAGGTCCTACTGCTTGTTTTACCCCGTAAACCATTTTGACTTGTTTAAAGTCATCGTGCTCATAGGTTGCCAACACACATTTTTCTAATGGAACTGATGAAATGAAACTATCTATAACACCAAAATAAAAATAAAAATAAAATTTTGCATGGTTTATCATACCTAAGGTTTCTACCACAACGGATTGGTATTTATCTTCATGGTTATCAACCGCTACATAGGTCTAATGTTAGCCACCTACTCCTCACATCGGTGCTTTCCTTTGCTATAGTTGTTACTAGTTTGTAATTAAGGATAGTCACGCTGGTAGTGAGGCCCCTCACACATCCAACAAGTGGTGTGTGGTAGAATCTGATTAGAATGTTATGGGGTTCTATAGAAAACGATCCTTCCCCTAGGACCCTTGCCCCTACTTGTAGCTCCACAATTCTAACCTCAACTTGCACGAGTCCCTGAAGCTGCCAGTGAAGCTGCAATGGTAGCCATTAAATAATGAAACCCTTGTTTCCATTGTTCTAGGTACAACCTTGTTTCATTATGGTAGTGGCCTTGAACTTCCTCCCTTGGAGAATTTCTGAGAGGCCTTAATTTCCCAAAAACCTCGATTTCTGTGGAAAGACGACTTTGTTTACCCCTTTCAAGTCCAAGTTCTCTTCGACATAGCGAACATGTTCAACAACTTCTGCAACTGAGGATGGTTTCCACATCCAAACCATTTCCCTAATATTTGGGTTCAATCCATAAACGAAGCAATTTGTCTAATGTTGATTAGTATCCATGTAGGAGACATACTTAACCAAATCCATGAATCTAATCTCATATTCTTCTACCATGCAGTTTCCCTTTACCAAAGCATGGAAGGCTCCTACTTGTTGTTCTTTGTAATATGCTAGTAGGTACGTCTTCCTTAATCTTTCCTCAAATAACTCCCAAGTAACTTTGTCATGAATGAGGTGTAGTTTTTGCTCCAAGTTACCCCACTAATTTAGGGCACTATCTCTAACGTGGAATAATGCAAAACATCTTGTCATTTCCTCCAACTGAGATTTTGCACATTCATTATCACAACGTCCAACAAATTCTAGGAGTTTAATCTTCTAGAGCTCCCTAGTAATGTCCTCAGTTGGAGGTCCTCATATATGAGAATAAGTGGGAGGTCAGAACGTACACTAGTTTCAAGAGAAATTTGCTTGAGGTTGCCAAGGCACGCTTTCCCTTTGGTTATCTATCTTCTTGCATTCTCTTTATACTTCTCACACTATTGGGAGTCTACGATGAATAAGTGGGGGAGGTATGAAAAAATTTAATGGTCAAGTCAATGGTGGTGAAAAGGTCAATAGTTACGAACCTAGGAAAGAACTTACCCTTCAGCCTTGTGCAGAAGTGACTGGACGAAGTGAACTCGAGGAAATTATAAACTCTAAAAGCATGAGAATTTAGAGGAACAAAATTGAATATTTTGGTTTCTTCTTTTTAAAATAGAAAAAAGTTAGATTGTTTTGGATAACATGGTTTTCTTATAGCAAATTCGCTTTATCGGAGATAAGCGTAAGCCTTACTAACAAATTGCAATTTTTTTTTTAAATGAAAATTGCCACTTACATCACTCTCATCATTGACTTTTGCACCACATGATGCATGGATGCAACCCAGTGATATTCATAGCCATCATCCATGTCTCTCTAGAGATAATAGGGCTGGTATGTGTTAAGCAAGCATGCATCAAACTCTGAGAGGAAACTGAAATTGCAAAGTTCCGTACAAGTTAATTTAACAATCCAAATTTTTATTAATTCATGAAAATTTTCGGAAAAAATCACAGAGAGAGTATTTGGTCGACGTGTTTCGAACCAACTAATATTGTTCATCTTCAGGAATTTTTCGTAACTTTACATTTTACACATTTTTGTTATCATTTCTATCATATTACTAATGGTTGATATTTCTTATTTTGTAAATCATTTACATTTTATAACTCATTTTGTAACCTTTTTGCATTTTACAGATTCTTTTAAACTTTTTGCATTTTATAGATTCTTTTAAACTTTTTGCATTCATGATGTTATTGATCTTTCATTATTATGATATATTTTTACTATTTTTTTCATTATTATGATATATTTTTACTATTTTTTTATGTCTATATTTCAATAACTAGCCATTTTGTTATTTTTTCATGAGAAGTAAAGTCACAAACATGTATAGGCCATTTGTTTTAGATACTTTTGAAAATATATTTATTTATTTTTTATATTAATATATTGGTTTACAAAATATCTGCAACGCTCATGTTTCCCTTCAAAAGATTGGACTTGGGCTGCAAAGTATTATGAAATTGAATATACCACATCATTAGAGCCAAATGTCCCTCAGTGATTGTTGAGCTGGTTATACCGCATCATTAGAGCCAAATGTCCCTCATTGATTGTTGAGCTGGTTATACTAGCAACTACACAAAAAAAATGTGGAGCTATAACATTATGCATTCAAGTTAAAAAAAAAAAAATAAATAAATAAATAAAATTGATAGGAAATTTGTTAGACTCTGTAGGGTTTAGCTAAAAATATATAATAAGGTCAACTATTTACTCTATATATGCTTCCTTTGTAAAGGACATTGTAACAGTTCATTATGTGCTTTGGAAAAGCAAGGATTTTTTTTATGCATTTTTTTTGGAAGGAAAAAATTGTAATTCTATTAAAATTAAAATTACATTTTCCATCCCCTTAACATATTCATATATTTTTTATTTTCTTAACATACTCATAGTAGCTTAACTACTTGTACTTATAATGTGTAAAAATTACATAAAAATAAATTTATATTTATTTAGATAAATCGAGTTTCTCTTTTTTACTTTTCCTCTTTTGAACTTTTTGCCAACCCTCATAATTTGGATTGACAATTACAATTGCCATCTTTTCTCCTTCTAATTTTAATGAGACTTCTTTATCTTAGTCAAAACACTCAGGAGAATGGTTAGTTCTGTTCAGGTTGCTCATTGGCTACTGAACATTTCCTCTTGTTGTTTTTCTAGAACTTGAATCACTACTAAATCACTTGCATTCTCGATGGGGAACCTTGGTGATTATGTTCTTTTGTTTGTTGATAATTCTCATTTGTTTCTTCATCTTCATCATGAAGAAATTAGATTTAGAAATTTCCATCCATTTGGATTTTTTGATATTTTCTTTGTCTTTTTTATTCCTTAAGGGAGTGAATTCAGCGAGTGGCTTGTCCGATGACAAATTCAACATCTAAACGTTGTATTTTCAAAATCTAACAATTGAGTCCACTTAAGATTTCTATGAAAGAAATAGATGTGACCTAGTAGACCTTTACTAAGGTCTATTTCAACACATATCATAGCACAAGTAAACATACATTTTTTCCATTCCCTTTTGTTGAAAAGTTATATATATATAAAGCTTGGTAGATCCTTCCATTTTTATTAATTTATAAGCAAGTTACAACCACATAAAACTGGTTAGGTGGACTCAACTTGCCCGGCAGGAAACCAACTCGGTTGGCCACCTAACCGCATGATAAGACATCCAGTAAAAAAAGTAATAAGTCTTTCTACCCAAGCTATATAAGTTTGTATATCATGTCCTTGCCCATACTATATTTGCCTATAAACATATATGACTTCAAACTGAAAAGTAAAAGCTATCCGCATATGTACTAATCAAAATTAAAAACCATCTAACATTCTAATCATCCTGCTTAGCAGAGTCGGATTCAATCGGAGCCAGATCCTTGGTATTGGAAACAGGTAGCATTGTCTGTGAGAAAAGACAAGAGAAGTGTTTCTCCATGCAGCTGAGGCGTCCATCGTGTTTTTGCATTTGGAATTGCAGCTTCTGGAAACCCTGTTTGTAATTGGGAATGTCTTGCATTATCGTCGCCATGCTCACTGAAATTTTCTCCAAGGCCTTGCCCAGGAGGATTTTCATAATCCAATATAGGTACAGGGTATGTTTGAACTATGTCTCTCGCCCTCAAGTATGCCCAGGGTCTGGCACCATTCTGCGCCAATCCTCCATCTCTATCTCAGTCGTGCTCGCTTGGCAGTTCAGGTTGGATTCCCATTCCTCAATGAAACTTCTAATCTCTTCACTGGTTCCCTCACAGTATGCATTGGCCACCTCATTAATGAGGTTGGTGACCGGTTTTCTACCATGTCTCCCGCCCGAGGAACTAGGCTCATCCTCCTGCTTAGTCGCCTGAGGCCTCTTGCCTCGACCCCTAGCCTTCACTTCCCTTGCCATCGCAACACAATCTCGGTGCCTGGTAATGAAATAGGAGTTGACAAATCCCTGTGCAAGTGACGGTGCAAGCCCAAAAGCCCTTCGCGCCTAGGAGAGCCTATCTCTCTATGCACCTGCCATGGGAGAAAGAAACTGTAATTGACTTAAAATTATACATTGTCTCTCTGCCACTTGTAGACCCTGTAGCCACCTAAAATCCGCTAACCCACCTAGGCATTCAATCTCTTGATTCCAGGCCCATTTGCATAACAACTAGAAACAAAAATTTTGAGCCCATCATAGCCAGCTCCAACAACATTATGACAATTCCCATACCCCGGGTGACGCAACACCTCAACATCGACCTCACAGACGCTTCAACATAGGCCATGGGTGCTAAGCCCCGAAATCCAGCCAGCCAAGTCATTACCATGCCAAAACCACCATTTATGTAGGGATGTGGGTTTCCGTTCAATCCCATAAAACACAGTAAACCAGACCCTAAAAGTAAAACAAAAACTAACAACAACCCAATCCTAGACCCCTAGTCTTCGAACCAAGCTAGACAACAACATTCCCTAAGGTTGACACCCCTGCCCTAGAGCCCAATTAACCCTATTCGGGAGAGGAGAATTTCATACGAAATCGATAGTAAGGTGATTCCGGTGAGGATAAAATATTGTTTCCTAAATACCAATGCCAAACACTTCCACTAGCTCAATTTAACCCCACCCATAGGCAAATTGTCCCCATGCAGAACCCAATACCAAAACCATACACTCATATGCATGGAGGAGGGGGGCGAAGCAGTTTACATACCATATTACCCTAGGATGGAGCTGAAGAATCCACCATCTCTTCTAGAGACGTTGTGTTTCACTGTTTGCGGAGTCCCTTCACCAGAATCACTGCACTACAATCATTTGGGCACAGAAACAACCCACAAACCTCACGGAACACTTGCCGCCGGACTGAAAACTTAACATAATAACTATGCCACCTTCCACTACGATGATATCCTTATGCATGCAAGGAGCCACCGCAACCATTGCCTCAAGCGTGTGGGGGCGATGGTGGTGTACCTCGATGTACTTGGCATTAAAACTATCTTGATGGGGTCGCCCTCTGGCTCGCACCCCGATCAGGGGTGTTGAAAATAAATTTAATTTCTAAGTTTTTATCACTTTTTATTTTCTCAGTTTGTATTAATATTTGCTTATTCAACTACATGTGCAATTCATCTAACCGTAATTTTTTTCTCTCCCTTGACTCTATCAGATAACCCAATGGCTAGAACAAGGAACAAGAAGTTTGGCCAGGAAGTTCATGTCATTTGGACTCTTTTCCTCTCGCACTTCTTTGTTATCATAATCTTTTAAGTTTTCTTTGGGTAGTTTAAGTTAGGTTGTTCCACTTCAGGAATATCCCCACTTTTGGTTATTTAGGGTTGTTTTGAGTGGTTAAGGGCAATATTTTGGGTAGGATATAGAGCTGGCATATTTAAACCTACCCTGCAACGCAATGTTTCAGACATCCTTGTCTTAAGACAAAGGGAATTTCAAGGCTTCTTTAGCATTTGTGCATAGGTGTGTAGGTGGGTTTAGGTCCTAGATTTTAAACCCAAGAGCTTTGATATCACACAGTGAGGACCCAATCAGGGACCTCTAACCAAAACTAAATTTATCACTTAATTTCACAGTAAGGAAAAATAGCATGTTTATAACACAACAATTGTTTGACAATAGCATATTAAAAAAATATTTGGTTTACAACATATTTAACATGTAAATAATTTGATTTGTAGCAATTTTACATAAATAAAACAAAAAGTGAAAGAATATTTGGTATGGTGGCTTGGTTGCAGTGTTCCTACTGGGACCACCTAACTGAATATGCCACACCGCCAACTAGGAAAGTTTAGCCAACTTCCTAGCCCAGGGAACCTCCAAATATTCCCTAGCCCTCTGAGCCCAAGTCCAACTATGGTAATAGTGTGTCCAAAATAGACCTATCACCCTTCAACCGCAGCAATATATCTGAGTTCTCCCTCCTTCCCTTCCTCTCACTTCTCTCCTCCTCCCCTTCCCCACTTCAAACTCCAAAGCCAAAAAAAACAAAAACTTGAATGGTCCTCCTTCCATTTTCCCTTTCTTGCTTTATGCCTCCCTTCTTCATCCATCCCAACCACTTGTCATCAAAAGCATGAATGTCCCTCATTCTTCGAAGGGGCCACCCCTTGACTCCCTCCTCAAGCCACACCCCTCCTTTTCACTCAACATACCCCTTTGTCCCTTTAATTAACCCCCGAGTATTTCATTCCCCAACCACCCCTTATTAATTCAATAAAATATTATCGTTGAAATGTTAATCAAACTTGAAGAATATTGTTAATTTAATTATTAAATGAATCATGTTTAAAATATAATCATTAATTATAAATCAGGTTTTAAATTTAATTAATCAGTAATCATGATTAGTCATTAGTCAAGATCAGGGCTAACCATAAGATTGTCCTTTAATCAAGGTTAACCATTTATTTAATCATCTAACATATTAAGCTTTAGAATTCTAGTGTATTCGTGTAATGTGTGGGCATGTAGCTAGCATACACATCCGTCGTTCGTATACTAACAATATTTATTGGAATCAAGCACTAAAAGCCAATCACATAACAGGTAGGCTAATAGAATAATGTAAGATAATAAGATCAAGTAGGGGAGTTACTAAAAATGGCTAGAGAAATTTGTTGCTACTCCTACAACATTCTTTCTCAACTCACTTATAGTAGTCGATTTGTTTATATCTTAAAGTCTATGAATCATATCATTGTGATTTTTTGCGGACAAAGACATTAAATTGGGTACACATACATGCAAAAATTATCCTCAATCTAGATTGTTATTTGCATGAAAGAGAAAAATTTCAAACCTACTACAACTCCCACTGCAAGATTGTTGCAAACTCATTAGATTTGTTGCAACTCCATTAAGGTTGCTACAAATCTAGAAAAATTGTTAAAACTCATTTGAGGATCCTATTTCTAAAGATTGCAAGATAGTTCATAATGACTTAAAGCAAGAAAATCATTCTAGGAAATTATCAAAATGTTAACAATAGAGAAGGGCATGCATAGGGAAGGAGAGAAGCATTTATACAAATTAGTTGATCTAGAGGTACTGGTTACATGAGGACATGCAATGTGTTCAGTTTGGGGGAAATGTTGTGCCACATAAACATATTATTTCTACCATATTTTCTACATTTTAATCCCTTTTCACTTACATATGGCTATGTATTAGTACATTCTATAACTTATGTGTGGAATCTAGACTTGAAGTTTTTTTCATTGCATTTGTTTGCTTATTATTTCATGTGAATTATGCTTAAATATTAAAGAAATAATATATTTTGCATTTCTCTTTGAAAAAATGGGTTAGTCTCTTGATTGTTGCAAAATCAATTGTAATTTCGTGCTACTCCTATGAAAGAAAATCTACAAAGTGGATACTTAATATTTTAATATGAGGTATCATCTTCTCAACATAAGCATACCTTGAAAACATTTAAACAACCCATATCATACTTCTTGAGAAACCAAAAACATCAAAACCCTTCTGTGCTTTTGCTGCAATAGAAAAACCTTATGTGTCTTTGTTGCTACACCAGAACCTTAAGTGCCTTTGTTGTAACATTGCACCTTCACGCAACTCCATGATGCTTCTACACCATTATTGATACACTATTGTTATTACAATGTTGTTGATACATCGTTGTAGCTACATCATTATTACATTATTGCTACTACGTTCTTACATCATTACTACTACACCAATGCCATTATACTCTTCTTGTGACACCATTTTGATTTATATCGAATCACAACCACCAAATTATATCATGGATTTGGAATATCATTGATTATTTTGGGTATAACAGTGTTTTTGGAATTCTCAAACAAGATTAGTTTGAGTTGTTAAAATGAATTTTGGAATTCTTAGACATGATTAGTTTGAGTTGTTAATAAGGACCTTGGAATTATGTATGGGCCACTAATTGTTAGCAAAACACATGAGAGACTTGTGAATTTGTGTTTGTTAATTGCTAATTGTTAACAAACCACGTGATAAACTTTTGGATTTGAATTTATTATTTTCTAATTGCTAACACACCACATGATAAACTTGTGGGTCTTCATTTATTATTTATTGATTGTTAGCAAACCACATGAGAAACTTGTGGATCTAAATATATTATTTGTTATTTAAATTTAAGAAAAACTTATGTATAAAAAGAGTTCATTCTCTATTCTACAAAAGAACTCCCGAAAGGCAAGTCTAATTTATGATAAAATAAAGTTTATTTTATAATATGTAATTAGAGTAAATTTATTTATATTATAGTTTAGTAATAGATTAATTTTTGTTGTAAATTAATTAATTTATTTAATATATGTTGTAAATTAATTTATTTAATTGATTTATGTTGTAGATGTAGTGAGTGTTAATATAGATCAATCTCAACACTCTAATCTATGGAGGCAGAGTCTACTCTAATAGAACAAAGTGTTGTGTAATTAGGTAGTTTCTTTAATGTTTTGTTGTGTAATTTAGTTCTACAATTATTTATTCACGTGGGATTTATTTATTTGTCATATTTATTTCCGTAATTAATTATTTTTTTATTCAATTAATTTATGCAATTAATTGTTCATATATGGTTATATTTATTTATTTATTTATGCAATTGGTCAATCACATAAGATTGTGTTTATCTATATATTTCTAATTTTCAGTGGACATGATTGTATTTTAGATTACTTTCATAAAACTTGCATTCCCTTAAGTTTTTGAATAAATGTGTTTACACAATAATTATGTGTGTTGGACTTAGTAATAACAATGATCATTTTAGCAAGGGCTAGATTAAGTCTTTCTTTCCAACAATTAGTCAATAGATGTCCTTTCAACATGTGTGATTTCCTTTTACAACAAATAGTTAATTGATTTCCTTTCAGTAAGTGTGAATTTTCTATCGTGCAATTAGTTAGAATTTACTTTCCATTAAGTATTAATTTATTTCCTTTCAATATGTGTGAATTTAATTTCATGTAATTAGTTATAATTTCAGTTCTTGCAATTAGTTAATCAATTTCCTTTTGGCGTGTATGGACTTTCTTCCCTGCAAATAGCTTTAGCCACTTTATTTTTTGCAAGTGTGATTTCACTTTTCAATTTCAAAGAACTTTACCATTTTTTTTAATTAACTATATTATCCTTGCATAAGTAATCATTAATACTACAATTATAAAACAAACCAATGAAAATAAAAAGTGTGACCTACATATATAGTGCACAGTAAATTGCAAGTCCCATATGAGTTCTAGATTGACAATTAAATGCACAATCTTTATAACTATTTTATGAGAAATTAGGAAGGTAATTAAAAATCTCATCACATAGGATAGCATTGATATTGAAAAAAAAAATTATCAACGAATCTTGTGTGGCCAGGGATTGGTAACTCCATGGATGATACTTTTCCATTAAGAAAATTCATTAATATATACAAGGAGAGGGAGACCCCTGGAATTCATATTCTAGTGTCTCTTCATCTTTTTTATTCTCATATTTACACTATTTTCCTAATCCTAAAATATTAGGTGTCAATGTTCTCCCCTTAATGTGAAGAGATGTTGGTGAGCCCAAGCAACATTTTGAATCTTTCAAACTTTTGTCTTCCAAGCACTTTGGTGAAGATGTTTGTAATTGGATAATTTGTGGAACAATGGCGTAGGTGAATAGTCTTGGCCTCAACACAATTTCGAATCAAATTACATTTTTATTGATATGCTTAATTTGAACATGGAACTTTGGGTTCTTGGCCAATTTTATTGCATAGGTATTGTCAATTAAAAGAGGAGTAGAATGCAATTGTTTCTCCTGCAAATCTTCAAGAATTTTCTTGAGCCACACAATCTCCTTGGTTTCTTCTGCAATGACCACATATTTTGCCTCTATTGTGGAATCTATTGTAACTGACAACTTGTGTGACCTCCAAGAGACAAATCCTGATCTGAGACTCATAACAGAACCTGAAGTAGATACTTCATTTTCCTTATGTTCATCAAAATCTGAATCAGAGGATCTAATCAAGTTGAAGCCATCCACTTATGTATACTTAATTCCAAAGTCTTGAGTTCCATTCAATTACCTTAGAACTTTTTTTGTAGCAGAACAATGACCCTCACAAGTTTTTTTCATAAACCTAGAAAGGATTCCAACAACAAATGAAATGTCTGGTCTAGTAGTAGTAAGGAAGTTAAGACTTCCTACGAGTTATTTATACTTTCTTGCATCCTCAAATTCATTTCCTTATTTGCATGCGATATTTAAATTTTGTTCCATTAAAGTGGTCGAAGGATTGAATTCATCCATGCCAAATTTGTTCAGCAAATCTCGAGCGTACTTCTTTTGAGAGTGGAATATAAGCTTACGATGTTGAGTTACATCAATACCTAGACAATAGTGAACATATCCCAAATCCGTCATCTCAAAACCTTTCCTTCGTTCTTTCTTTATGGATGCAATATAATTTTCATTGTTCCCTATCATTAGTAGATCATCTAAATACACCGCAAGATATACAACAATTTTTCCAACTTTATTGACAAATAAAGTTGCATCATCAAGATCATTGTGTTTAAAATTTAGTTTTAGAAGATGCTTAGTCAATTTCTCATAATAGGCTCACAATGCTTATTTGCTGCCATACAAATATTTGATAAGCTTGCATACTTTGTGCTCTAGGCCCTTCACAATAAATCCTTCTGGTTGAGAAATAAAAATATTTTATTTCATATCCCAATTCAAGAATGCAGTTTTTACATCCATTTGATGGACTTTCCATCCATTCTAAGCTACCAAGGAAAATAGAGACTAGATGTTAGCCCATTTTGTTGTGGGGGGGGGAGTCTCCTTATAATCAACCCCTTCTTTATGTGTAAAAACTTTTTCCACAAGCCTTTCTTTATGCTTGTCAAGTAAGCCATCTGCTTTATACTTGTTCTTGAAGACCCACTTGCAACCAACTGGTTTGGTTCCAAATGGAGGATCCACCAGCTTCTAGGTTCCCTTCTTTATCAGAGCATCATACTCTTTATGCATTGCTTCTTTCCATTCATCATGAGAAAAGGAAGTTGGTTCAAAATCTGTAGACAAATTTAATTCACAATCATAAGAAACATCCATATCAACATCTAAATCGAAATTGTCTACATCACCTCCATTATCTCTAGTAGAACTTCTCATTCCTGTCTTTCCAACCTCATCAGGACGAACACTTTCAAGTGTCTTGGAGATCCATTTTAGAGGACCTTTCTAAGATGGTCCAGGTTGTTCAGTTGACTGAGATGGGGTTGAATCAAGATTTACCCTTCTAGTTCTCTCAATCATATCACTAAAAGTCTCTGCTTGTTTAGTGGTTGGAGCTTCATGAGGGGGAGAGAGTACTTGAGAAAGAGATTCCACAAATTGATCTAGGATAGGGATTCCCCTTCAAGATTTAAAATCTCATTATCAAATTCCTGGAAATATTTTGCATGCCCAAAATTTTCCAAGCGATCAAGTTGTCACTCAACAACACTATCAGTCTTGGAAGATTCAAGAAAAATTACATCCCTAGACAATACAAACTTCTTATGTACTTCATCGTAGAAATGATATGCTTTGGAGGTATTTGAGTACCCCAAGAATATAAACTTTTAACTCCTTACACCAAGTTTGTGTCTTTGTTCCTTAGGTATCAAGGCATAACAGGTAGAACCAAAAACCCTGAGATGCCTCATTGAAGGAATGTGGCCATAACACATTACATAAGAAGTCTTGTTTTTTAGAGCATGAGACGTACATATGTTTTTAATATACACTACACATTGAACTACATCAATCCAGAACATCGGCTTAACATTTTTGAAAAACATCATTGAATGTACCATATTTAAGATTGTCATGTTCACTCTTTCAACTACATCGTTCTGTTGAGAATTATAAGGCACAGTTATTTAATGTTGTATCCCATGTTGGCACATATAGTTTTTAAATTCATTTGAAGTATATTATTTTCCATTATCAGTACAAATAAAGCTAATATGATATTGTGTATTATTTTCAATCCATGCATGAAAGTTTTTGAAAGTTTCAAAAGCTTCATATGTGTTCTTTAATAGATATACCGAACACATTATGGTGTAGTAATCAATAAAAGTAATCATGTATTTATTTCCATTTTCAAAAGGAACAAGCATAGGGGCCACACAAGTCAATTTGAATCAGTTAAAGCTTTCTATGTGCTCTGGAATGAGAATCATGAAATGGTTGTTTGTTATGTTTTCCTATGATACAAGCATCACATTGCTTAAGTTTCCTAGGAAAGGTTGGAAAACCAATAACACCAGTTCTCTTCAATAAATGAGGATTGTCATAGTTCAAATGTCCAAATTTGGCATGCCATAAGAGACTAGATGGAAATGTATCTTCATCATATTGAGAACTGAATGCAAAGTTTTTGTGCACGAGCAGAGGTTCCTTACAGCTTCAAGCATCTTTCTTCTTCTATCGTAGTCATGACAAGTGAGTTGTCTGATGCTTTTCTCACCTCAACTTTGCCATCAAACATGTGAATGGAGTGCCCTTTCTAGCAGATGTGAACCAAGGACAACAAGTTTCTTTGCAACTCTGGGAGTTAGAGACCATCATGCAAAAGAAATTCAAGTTGACTAGGCAGTTTGATCTTGGTGATGCCAAGTTCGAATGGCTTGAGTTTTGATTTGTCTACAAATTAGATTTCTCCATCTACATTGTCACTTAAATCTTCAAAGAAGTCGTTCGAAAAGGTCATATGGAAAGTTTCTCATGTATCAAGCAACCATGAATTTTTACACAAAGAAAGTGAAGTATTAAACAAGTCTTCAATTACTCCAATATTTCTATGTGCCACAATATAATGAGTGGTTTCATGTGCTTAACCTCTTCTTGGATCTAGTGATTTTCCTTTTTCTTCATTTATTTCTTGTTTGGTTCTATCGCGAGAGAGCTTGCATGTGGCATTAGAGAAATTTTAAGGTAAAAAATGGGCCTCGAACAAAAATGTAGAACAAAAATCAACTTTATGAGAACAAATAGCATTCAATATGATGATTTCAACCATGGGGGATGATTCACCATTTTTGAAGTAAAAAGGTAAAAATATTAAAAAAATATAAAAACTATTTTTTCAACTTATCTCCTTACGATTTTACTCAAATTTGGAGTGGTAGAACTCATTAGATGCAAAATTTAATTTTGCATCCAAGGAGTACCCATGTTGCATACTTTTGATGGATCCTACTACACGAAAAATGTGAATACATGAAAACAAATAATTGCAATCATGTTTTTTCATGTATTTCATATTTTTCGTGTAGTGGGGTCCATCAAAAGTATGCAACCACGAGGATTTCACTCAATGAACCTCTAGCATATCATGTGCGTTTATGACATACTAAAGAATACCTTTAATTTGACTACATATTGGGAAATACCTCTAAAATCACATTATTTAACCCCCTATCAATACGAACCCAATACACCTTCCCAATTTCAAAAACCCCTACTTTCACTAGATATTGTAGGTATCCATTTTTTCATTAACAATTTTTATACCCCATTATATTTTTTCATTAACTTTGAGCTCCATTTTTATACCTACCAATATAAAAACTCTCCACCCCTTATTATATGTTCATTACATTATTTCATTTTTTCCTCAATATATATCCCCCAATATGAACACACGTGGTATAGTATTTCTCCCCCAGTGAGGCCCCCATGTATGCAACATGGGTACTCCTTGGATACATAATTAAAATATGCATCCAACAAGTGCCCTGCTTGAAATTTGACTAAAATCAAAGGGAGATAAATTGAAAATACGAGTTGAAAAAATAGTTTTTTTTTTCTTTTTTCCCTCCAAAACTTGATGAAGTAATCTAATCTTACTTTATTATTTCCACTATTATTTTATAATATTCCTTAGCAGACCTATTTTAGACCTCAAAATTTCTCTAATGAAGCATCATGTCCATTTATGATGTAGTGTATACAATGAAGATTAGGTCTTCCTCCTTGGTAATGTTTGCCCCCTTGCGGCCCTCTATTATTCTTCTTTCCTTGCCCTCTTATACCACCTCTTACTATAGAAGAATAGTGTGCTTGATTCTTGTCTTTCTATGCAAGGCACACGACTTCTTCAAAAGATTTAGTTTTCTTCATCTTCCTAAAATCTTTCTCTCTTTCTGAAAACTTCTCCAAAAGAGAGTCAAAAGGAAAACTCTTTAAGTTTTCCAATAGCTTGTAATTATTCAAGATAGTTAGAATATGTGGGATATAGTGCCTTGATCAAAGTTATGAGAGGAACACCTATTTTTACTCTAGTAGCTTCTATGTCATGCATAATAGCTTTGATTTCAAAGGCTAGGGAAATGAGCTCATCATCTTTCAATTCAAGATTGAAGAGTTTGATCATTAATTGGACTACTTCAAGCTCAGAGTGTGAGTCATATAAGTCTTTAAACTTTTAATGTATCAAAGGAATTTGTAAATGGTGCAATGTGATGACTCACTTATTCATAAACTAATGCAGCAATAAAGGCATAGGCCATGTTGTTCTTATTCTCCCAGATGGCGAGCTCCTTGTCAGGTGTGGTATTTCAAGTGGATTCCCAGTTTCTCCTTCACATATTCCTTTCCATAATTCATTGAAAATGAAGGTATTATTTATCTTTCTAAACCGTTCATGGTATTTCTCTTTGATAGTGAGAACTACTCCAACAATGGAAATAAGAGAATGAATTTCCAAAAAAGAACTATTTGTTGACAATTTTTTTTTAATAGAAATGGTTCCAAAGAGCTTTCAATTTCCAAAGAAATCAAAGCCTTAGTCTCTTCCTTTCTATTTTTATTATTATCTCAACAACATTCTTGATGCCCTTTCCATTATAATATGCAAAGACTTGTTTAACAAATTGATTTAATATAATATGTGCACATGGAAACACATATGAATATAATATCAACCAGCATAATCAACAAACCAACAACAACGCATATGATAATACAATTCATACATGAATGGAGACCTTCACAACGTTCAATTAAAGTGCAACCATTACAACACACATATAAAACGTCAACGTTGTGAACATATAATATGTATGCACATGTCATTCAATGTATACCATGAATTGTTCAACACAGAGAAATAACGACAGCTTTATGATGTAGCAATGGCAGTATATAAGAACTTGACTACACATAATAGAGTTTTAACCAAGCATAGAGACCATAATGAACCAATGCACCTTAGTTATTCAACAAACATATAACAGAGATTGAACACATTGCAATGCAACCTTCAAAACAAATGTTTAAACATTTCTTCGTTGCTCCTACATTAAATACAATAAGAGAAGGTAATGCATCAAAATGTTTCTTTACGCTAAACCGAATCAGGGTCTAGAAATACTATTCTTCTCCACTCTCGCAATAAGCGTTTTGGATTATTTCAAGCATGGCATCATTTCTTAATTAATAATAAAAATTGAATGGTAAAAATCAATCATTACTGAGTCAGTGAACCAATCATAAAAATAATAATAATAAATAAATAAATAAATTGAACATGTCTCTTTGTTGAGGCCTTTAGTGTTGGGTGTGTGTTATATTATTTCCATGACTAGCCCCACACACGAAGCCGGGGGGTTAGAGGGGGGGTGGTCAGATCCCCCTTTGTTGTGGCGAGTGTAGTGAGGGGATCATAGGGAGGGCAAACCTACCTATGGTTTTGTGCGTGGATTTCGCTTATGGTTTTGGGCATGATGGTTTTCTGCCCATGGTATTTTGTAGATTTGGTCAAGGGAACTATGGTTATGTTCTAATCCAAGTTTAATGGATTGGGGTTTATGGATGCTTTGACATGTATATATATGTAATGTAACATTGAAAGGAATATAATGAAAAATCAATCTGATAGTCCCGATTTTGGGATCCGGGGAAAAATCTCTGTGTATATTTGTTTTATGTTTTATGCTTTCACCATTGTTTATTTTATGTTTTTAAGAATTCGTTTGCATGTCATTTATGTACAGGGTTAAAACCTACATTTGGTATTAGAGTCATTTTGGCTTCAAGGGGATGCCTTTGTTGCTGAGGGGTTTTTGCTTGGGCCTATGGTAGACCCTGTTCAGTGGGAGATCTGCGAGATCAATTCTTGCAGTGAAAGAAGATGGAAAGCAGTGGAAATATAGAGATCGATAAATTTAATGGTCAAAGTTTTGAGTTGTGTAAACTCAATATGGAGGATCTGCTGGTGGATAAAGATCAATGGATCATGGTAGATTCAGGTACTAAACCAACGATAATGTCCAGTGAAGACAGGAAGAAGTTGGATCAGAAAGAAAAGAACACAATACAGTTGTGTATCTCAAATTCAGTATTGTGAATGTATTAGGGGAAGCTTCGGAAAAGGCTTTATGGGACAAGTTAGGGACTTTTTACCAATATAAGTGTCTGGTGAATAAACTGTTCCTACGGAAAAAAGTTGTATAACTTGAGGATAAAGGATGGAGACTCTGTGATAGAGCATTTTAATGCCTTTAATATTGTGGTAAGACAGTTGTTGTCTGTTGATATTAAAATTTCATATGAAGATAAGTGCATCAGTTTGTTGTGTTCTCTACTAGATTCATGGGATAGTCTGGTTGTTGCAATAGGTAGCAATACAACTACCCTACAGTTTGATGAAATAGTCTCATCCTTATTGTCGAGGGAGATGAGATGGAAACATATGGAGGGCCAGAATGGAGATGCATTATCTGTACGATGATGGTCTTGGAATAGAAACAAAAATAAGTCCTCGAGTGGGAGATATAAATCTAGAGGGAGATCTACATCTCCAGGAAAACCTGTAAGGGTGTGCTAGAAATGTGGAAAGGAAGGGCACTTCAAAAAGGACTGTAGATCTAAAGCTCTTGAGAAAGGAAAGGGATATTATGATGCTCCTTTTGCAAAGGTGAAAACAACCTCAAATGAAAGTGGGTATGTGTACTTGGCTTCTTCTTCAAGTACACATGTAGATCATGAGGCATGATTGATTGACTCAAGTGAATCCTTTCACTTCACTCCTCATAGCGGGTGGTTCTGCAAGTATGAGAAATATGAATGTGGTGATGTCTTCTTAGGGGATGACAAGAAGGCTAGAATCGTCAGACGCAGAAAAGTCAAGCTGAAGTTGCAAGGTGGAAGGATTAGAACAGTTTTGGGTGTTTTATATATTCTTGCATTGGCCAGAAATCTGATTTCTGTAAGCAAGATGGATGATGCAGGTGTAAAAATAGTGTTCGAGAAAGATACATGTAATATGGTTCGAGGAGCACTAGTATTGATGCAGGGGGTTCAGATTGGAAATCTATACAAGTTTTTGGGTAACACTGTTATTGATGGGTGCAACAGCTATGTGGTTCCTAAAAGTGGAGCAGAAAATCTAGTGGTCTCTGGATAAAGACCATGCTATGGAATCAAAGGCTTGGACATATTGGAGAGAAGGGCCTTCGAATACTTCATGGTAATCGTATGGTAGAAGGTATGTCTAATTGTTCTCTGGATTTTTATTTATGTGAACATTGTGTATATCGGAAGCGGAATCAAGTGAGTTTACCCTATGCTACTAAGAGGGCAAAACGGATATTAGAGATTGTGCACAGTGATGTGTTTGGACCTGTGTTGGTTACATCACTGGGTAAGTCTATGTATGTATCATTTATAGATGACTTCTCAAGGAATACATGGATATATTTCCTCTGGAAGAAATCTGAAGTCTTTGACAGGTTTAAAGAATTTAAGGCTCTGGTGGAAAACCAAATAGAGAAGAAGATAAAAGTGTTGAGGACAGATAATGGTGGAGAGTTATGCAAGAAGGAATTTGAAGAGTTCTATAAGAAGTGTGGTATAGCGTGGCAGAATACTACTCCATACACACCTCAGAAAAACAGATTTGTAGAAAGAATGAACAAGATGTTGATGGAAAAGGAAATAAGCATGCTCAATGGTGTTGAGTTAGCAAAGGAATTGTAGGCAGAGGCGGTGGAGATTGCATGTTACCTGGTTAATAGATCACCTTCATTGGCATTGGAGGATAAGTCTCCACAAGAGGTATGGACTGGTAAGAAACCCTCTCTTTTACATATGAGGGTATCTGGTTGTGATGCATATGTACATGTTCCAAAGGAGAAAAGAACCAAGTTGGATAGTAAATCTAAAATATGCATCTTTGTTGAGTATAAGGATGGCTTAAAAGGTTATAAGCTTTGGAACCCAGAAATAAGGAAGATTGTGTACAATGAAGACGTGGTGTTTAGAGAGGTGAAAGATGTTATTAAACATGAAATCCTACTAAAGGAACCTAAGAAGATGGAGTTTGAGTTAAATGAGGAAGAATCGGACTCTACAACAGAAGAGGAATCAGAATATGAAGAGCCACAAACTCCAGTTGTGAGAAGATCAATTTGAGAAAGAAGGCAACCAGAAAGGTATAGTCCATATGCTTTATGTTCAAATTTTTCTTTATGAATTACTGATGATGATCCCAGAACTGTCAGTTAGGTAGTGGATTCAGAGGATGGAAAACTCTGGAAAGAGGCCATGGTTGATGAAATGGCATCTTTGTACAAAAATGAGGCTTGGGATCTGGTAGAGTTGTCATCTGGAAAGAAACCCATTGGAAGCAAATGGGTGTTTATGAAGAATATGAATGCAAAAGGCAAGGTGGAGAATACAAAGCTCGGTTTGTAGAAAAAGCTTATTCCTAGGTGCCAACAATTGATTTTGGTGATATTTTTTCTCTTGTTACTAAGGTAGCTTCTATTAGATTACTTTTATCTATTGATGTTGCTTTTGATTTTGAGGTAGAATAGATGGATGTGAAGACAACATTTCTTCACGGGGATCTGGAAGAAGAGATCTACATGAAGCAACCTGAAGGCTTTGTGGTGAAGAGTAAGAAAGAACTAGTATGCAACTTAAAAAAGTCTCTATATGGGTTAAAACAATCACCAAGGATGTAGTATCAGAAATTTGATACATTTATATGGGGACTTTCCTTCACCAGAAGAAAAGCAGATCACTGTGTGTATTTTAAATTAATTGGTGACCATGTTATTTCTATGGTCTTGTATGTGGATGATATGTTGCTGGTTGGAAATGACAAAGAAATTATCCAGGATTTGAAGACCCAAGTTTCCTCCAAATTCGACATGAAAGACCTTGGTTCTGCAAACTATATTTTGGGCATGGAAATTAAAAGAGATTGAGCAAAGAGGAAGCTCTGATTAAATTAGAGGAAGTATGTCAATACAATACTGTAGAGGTTTAATATCTAGGATAGTAAACTAGTGAAGGTTCCTATTCCTGTAGGTGTAAAGTTATCTGCAGAACAATGTCTGAAGACAGAAGAAGAGGAAGAGGATATGTCCCGTGTTCCATATGCAAGTGCAGTCGGTATTTTGATGTATGAAATGGTCTATACTAGACCAAACATTGCACATGTAGTGGGAGTATTGAGCAGGTTTATATCAAAACAAGGGAAGGAGCATTGGACAGCAGTGAAGCAGGTTTTTAGGTATTTATGTGGCATCAGTGATTATGGTTTATATTACCAAGGAAGACCAGGATTGGACAGAGTATTGCATATTAGTGGCTTTGTTGATGCAGACAAGGGTGGAGATCTAGATCAAAGAAGATCTACAAGTGGGTATATGTTTAACCTATTTGGAGGTGCAGTCAGTTGGATGAGTAAGAAACAATCTTTAATGGCACTATCAACTACAAAGGTAGAATACATGGCAGCCACTCATGCAAGCAAGGAAGCAGTTTGGTTGCTAAGATTGTGTTCAAGTATGGGGCTAGTACAGGGAGCTATAAGGATAAACTGTGATAGCCAAACTGCAATTTTCGTGGCAAAGAACCCTACTTACCATTCAAAGAAAAAGCACATTGATGTTTAATATCACTTTGTGAGGGATATGATAGAAGACAAAAAGGTGTTCTTGGCAAAGGTGGACACTTTTAAGAATACTGCAGATGCATTGACAAAATTTGTGAGCTTTGAGAAGTTCTCTTCGTGTAGAGAAACAATAGGCATTGCAGGGCTGGAAAAATGAATAAGCTCTCCTGTGGCCCCCTGTGGAAATAAAATTGGTGAGCACCAATATTGCAGCAATAATGTTGCAACTCCTAGGGCTTCCTACTTTACTTTTATCAACCCAGTAGTTCACAAAAAAACTTGGAAACGACGGTGTTGTAAGCACAAGTACTAGTTCTTACTATAGGTTGTCACTTGGTCAGCTGATGCAAAATCATTAGGAGCTCAAGCCAACTTCTATGAATTCCAGAAGAAGCTTTATATGTGATGTAAGAAAGGAAGGATTACTCTACAGAGGCTATTCTACTTGCAGAGAGAGAAAGAAGAGTGGAATGTAAAGCAAACCTAGCAAACCCTAATTTACCAACTAACCCTACTTTTGCAAAAAGAGAGGTGAAAACCTATGAAATGAATTCCATTACCTACTGAGAAGTAAACTACATATATTCAAGATATTTCTAGAAGGAAATGAGAAAAAACCATCTTTTTGGATTTTTATTTATTTTATGTGAAATTGTCATGCATGCAATTTATTTGTTTGTGGATGTGGCAGTGATTAGGTGGCAATGGAGGGAAAATTTTGGATTTGTAGAGGTGTAGGAAGGTGTGGAAGGGCCCTAATAGGACTCAGGTAACCTTCTGGAGGCTTTCCCTGCAATTGGACTTCAAAAAGTCACCTACAGGAAATTCTACAGGAGGCTGCAAGGGATCTACAAGAGGATGTCGAGGGTTGTTTTAGAGGTTTTAAAGGTGGGAAAACGGTTGGAAAGGGTATCTGAAGGCTAGAATGATGTGTTAAGGTGTCTGAGGTTCATAAAGGAGGATTAGGGAAGAGAATGATGGTTGGACTTGTTCAAGGGATGAGAGGAAAGTTTATGAGAAAAGTGCAGAAAATTAGGGTAGATTTATGAGGGGCTGTGAATGACCTGTGGAACATGTAGCAAAAGAGATGGTGATGGCTGATTTATTGACTTGTTATGAGCAAATATGTACATCAAGAGAGCTTCAAATCAAACACTAAAACCGAGCAAGCAAAAGAACTAGCTACACCAAAAACAGAACTATATCTCATGTTAACCTAAATTCTGATCTAGGAGAATAAAATGTTGAACAATGCTATATGGAAAGGAAAGAATGGAAAGAAATTTATTGCAAGAATAGAAATGAGCATGGAAAAATAGATCTGAAGCAAAGCATTAACCTCTAAACCAAACTACAACACTATAAATTGCATGGAGAAGACAAATTTGTGTTTTTGTGGCAGCAAGAGGGTCTTGACCTCAGCTCATGGTCGCAAAGGGAGGAAAGGAGGTCGAGGCTCTATTGATGGCCATTTTTTATCTTTATCTTATCACTATTTAACCTACTTAAACAAACTGAAATGGAAACAATTATGTAAATCACCAAAAGCAACCTATTCTAACCAAGGAAGAAATCTATCTAACAAAAACTAATTCATAAACTGCAACAAAACATATAAATACAAAACAAGAGGTGTCGGGTAGCTTGTGTTGGGCCCTAACCCAAGAGATTCAGCCCTTTGAGGTAGCTCAATGCTGGCTCACAAAAGATTTCATCTTCATTATCAAAATAATAGTCACATTACATGAAACTGTCCACAAAAGTAAGCTCGAAATGAGCTAACCAAAACTACAACAAAAGTGCGAAAATGTGACTAACATCCAACAACCTAATGAGGCCCTAGGCCTATCTACTTATACAATTGAAGCTTCAAACAACTTCCTTAAAATCAGGGAGACTTGGCTCCCAAAACTTGAGATAAACAAAAGTTATCCTTCACTTGCTTGGCTACCTCCTAGTGCATTGATTTGGTTGTTTATGCTCCGAGCTTCCTGAAGGAGAATTCGAAGTGGGGACTCATAAATGAGGGGGACACCCTCCTATAAATCCTCTCCCTTGTATTCTTCGAATATTTGCTGCCAATTGTCCATTAAATCTTTGACTTTGTCTCCAAAATTCAACAAAAATCTGCATTAAACACACATTAGACTCCATGGCATAATAACCAACCCAACTCACTCTAGAAGCATAAATATAATAAAAAAAACATGCAATAAGATAAGAGAATGGTGGATTAAGCTAAGTTAGGAGGCAAAATGATTCCATATAATTACCCATTTCTGGGGCTCATCATCACCCCTTACTGAAGGTGTTGCTCATCCTCTAAGCAACTAGTCCATCTCCTCATCTTTGATGGCCCTGATGGCCTCCCTAGCATCCCATTCTTCTGATGTGGTCTACTCTTCCTCGTCATAGAATATTGTATTTCTATCTACCTCTTCCCACTACTATTGCTCTTCTTCTTCTTTTCTACCCTCTAGCATTCCTAGCAATAGTGGGGGACCCAATTTGAGGTCAATCCAATTGACCCTCAAACTCTACATGGAGTGCTTGTACAGTGGCACTCTCCTTAATGCTTCTTTCATCCTTGTTCGGGAGTGATACTCCCTGATCTGAAAGTTGTGCCGCAGTGTATTCCACCTCCTCATACAAGCATGAATACAGTCATCCCCAAGTAATCTTTCCATTACTCAAAATGTGCAATGGCCTGAGCCTTACCACTTATATATCTAGGGGCAATTTGAGGATTATTTGCAACCAGCTGGTGTGCTAGGTTGGGGATGAGGTTCTTGTGGCTCTATAGCTTCCTCCTTCCCCTTTGGTTGCTTTTCCATTGTTTTCTCAAGCTGTTGGGTCTACTGTAGCCTTGACAGTGTCTCTTTGTAGGACTGTTTTGGGTCCTATAGTTGCACTTTTCCCTCCCATGTGGAAGATCTAGGAGTCCCTCTTTCATATGTGATAGGGGATTTAAAGGGAGGTTCTTCCTCTATGACTGTGGGTGAATCTTCAATTATAATGGGCATAGTTGAGGATGGTTGAGGTTTTCTTATTTTTATCCTTGTGCTTTTCTTGGCCTTGAAGTATATGGAGGCCTGACTTTTTCTCTTTGATTTTGGTTTAATTGGTGTGCTCATGGCAGTGAGGGCAGCTGCTGCCTCTCTTTCCAGAGTCTCAAGGGACCCTTCTCTTTGTTTTTGCCCCCGTTGCCTCTTTTTCTCCTTTTTTTTTTTGTTTGCTCTGTTTCTTTTTTTTTTGTCTCTTCATCCTCCTTCTATTCTATCTTAGTTTCTTCCTCCTCCTTTTCTTGTCCTGCTGAGTCATCAGTTGCTTCACCTTCTCCCTCTTTCTGCTCTTGTTCCTTACTGTCAGAAGGAATGATATCATAGGTGAGGGCTCCTTCCTCATGAATCCTCTATCATTGTGCTTATACCCATTTTGAACACCAAATGTAGAGATGAAGATAAGAATTTTGAAGAAAATAGGAAAACAGAGAAAATTTGTGTTTTTTTTTTTTTAATCGGCAGAATTTTTTTATGTAATTCCTCTTCTTCTATGGACTCAATTCCTCTTTAAAATTGTACCATTCCTTGAACATATTAATAATCAAGGTGGGTATGTACAGAACCCACCTCTTCAAACCAGAATGCGAGCAAAAACCTCGTGTTTTCTCCCTAAAAACTGCTTATTTCCCCTCTTGTAGAACTGGCTATAGGTGCTCTTGTAGAACCTGTAAGTGCTCCTGCAGAACGCCTATAGAAGGAGAATTGATGAGAACGATGGAGAACGATGGTTTTTAGGCTGTGGGGTGACAGTGAGCTTGCTATAGCTAAGTGGATGAGGATGGAATGAAAGAAAAGGTGGCGAGAGTGTTTTGAGGAGAAGTACTTATGATTGTTTATGGATATTTCTAGTGGTGGAGGGTGAGCTGGCCAAGTGTACGTTGCCCCCATTCAGACTATTGGTCCCCACTTGCCTTGTCATCATTTTCCTTTCCTTTTAATCACCCCTCACGATTTCATCGGAGTTTGCATACCCTCCATTGCATGTCCTCGACATCTTCTCTCGAGTTTGACTAAGCGCATGTGTGGTGACACCTCTAGATGAATGAAGTCAACTGGATGAAGGTGACCCAATTAACTGGCCACCTCAACCCCAACCAGCCTCAACCATCTCTTTGATGTTGCATGTTCTTTAATTATACCAATGCAAACAGAGGAGAACTTAGTCACTTACCTAAGATCCGAATGTGTTTGTTGTGAGGTGTTGTGGCCTTTCCTTCTGCTGCATGCTTTTGTTTTCGTGGATGTGTGCTTGTCTGTTTGTTGATATGTGGTTGTACTTTGTGCAAGTTCCTTTCTGGCTGGATTTGATCTTCAGGAGTCTACTTCAACCTTCAGATTTGCATCCTCATACTGTTGATGCTAGATTTTAATGGGACATTGACTTGTTTTGTCCATATCTCCCAAATAGTAGACTTGATTGACCTGAAACTTTCTGAGCATGTTTCCATCATCATTATGCACCTCCCATAGAAACATTTTGGTCAATGGATGCATGGATTTCGAAAAAAACTGAAAATGGCTGAAGGTGATGGAAGCTGATTTCTTGGAAACCATGCATTGGAATTAGCTGAAATTGCTTGGGCATGTTACCATCATCCATATGCATCTCCCCATGAAATATTTTTTTAAAGGGATGAACGGATATGGAGAAAATGCAAAAATGGTTGAAGGTGATGGAGGCCAATTTCTTGGTAACCATGCACTAGAATTAGCTGAAATTGCTTGAGCATGTTACCATCATCCATATGTAACTCCCCAGGAAAAAGTTTTTTAAATGGATGCACGGTTTTCAAGTTAGAGAAAAAACAATTTTTTTCTCGATGTATTTTTGTATGAGAGCATCCTGCAATTTTTTGGACAGTAAAAAAATGAGCTTGGGATGTGATGCAGACTTGGAAATGATGGAAGAGAGGTTTGAAGATTGTAGGAAGATTTATAAATTCTTTATGAATCTTCCCTATTCCTCAAACTTCTTTTAAAATCCATTTCTATTTCTCTGTAATTTCTACAAGAGCCTCTTGTAGAAAACACAGTTTTCAAAAAAAGAAGCACCATGAGGTGAAAAGAATCGCAAAAATGATGGACAAAGTTGAGTGAAGCTAGGATAAGTGCTAGTATTGGTTTCAGAGCTTCCTTGACACCTGTTGTGGCTTCTTGTAGTCCTCCTGCACTTGCAATACAACTGGAAATTCATTTTTATTTTTCTTTCTCTCTTTTTTTTGAAAACAACTAGGGTGCCTGAAAGAGGTTTTCACCCTAATTGCCTGCCTTGGGAACCTCCAATGGAGGCTTTCACCCAGGGATCTTATTCTATTTCCTCTTTTTTCTTCTTTCCAACCCATTGACCACCTCATGGAGGTTTTCAATCAATGAGCCAATCTAAGGCACCTCCAAGGAGGATTTCACCTTAGATTTTTATTTTTTCTCTTATTTTTCATTTTTTCTCTTTTTTCTTTTTTCTCTACCCTACCCTACGTGAAAAAAAAAATCACTTTCAAGTATAAGAATACTTCCAATGGAGCCATGTGCACATCGAGATGATAGACAAAGTGATGTGGATGCTTGAAATGTATGCTTTGACATGTATCCAAATTTTAGAGACCAAATGATATGACTTTGAAGGGATCAAGCATAGTTGAGGAAGAGAGTGATGTTGCAACTTAATGACTGTCTGGAACCATATTTCAATATAGTTGTGATGTCCTTGGTCCTTTTGTTGATCTGGATCATTCTTTGTGTCTTCTTCTATCATGACCTTCACATCTTCCTCTTTTTACTGATTTTTCTCTTGAATACATGGAGGATTTGATGGTAACCATGAGGGAGATCTCTCGATCTCCAATTTTGATACCTTCTCTTCATCAAGTGCAGCCCATAGTTCTTTGATCTTCTCTTTTGAATCTTCTTTTTCTGGATGTGGTCCTTCAATGATATCAATATAATCTCTTTTTTGCAATACTCTTCCTGAGCTATGGTGAATATCATTGAGCTCAAGAAGAGTTATTTGGAAGTGTTGTACCTCAACATTGTAATTAGGTTGAGATTATTCAATGTGTGGGTTTGGAAATGGTGGTACAGGTAGTCGAGTGGGAGTGTGTATTTGAGATGGATGTGGATGGGGTTATGGTTGGACAGGTGGTGGAGGGAGAAGGGCGAGAAGAGAGATGTATTAGGGCCTCCACCCCTAATGAGATGCATTCCATTGAGGTTGCGGCTGAGCATAGGGTTGAAATGAATGGGTGGCTAGTTGGGCATGATATGGAGATGTGAAGGACCAAGGAGGAGGTGTGGACTAGGAAGGATGAGTAGGGGGGCCTCAAGAAGGTATGGCTGTGACTTGGTTGGGGTTGTAGTATGCATGAGATGTCCCTTGCATCCCCTACTGCTATGGTCTAGGTCCATGCGGCCTCCTTTGATCTATGTAATAGATTTGTTGAGTGGCTCCTTCAGCCCCTTGGTATATAGCTTTAAGTCCAGGCAAGGACGGGCACTTGTCTGTAGATTGATTTTCTTCACAGATTGAACAAACCTTTATGGAGTTCAATGGGCATTCATTTCTAGGATGCCTCTTGGTGCATCTAGGGCAAAATATGGCCGAAGCCCTCTCTCCTTCCTCTTGTTTCCTTTTGATATGTAAGGCATCCATTTTAATGGCAAGAATCTGCAGCATTTCACTCTTGAGGTTTTCCAACATGCTTCCAATTTCACCTTTAACGGTTGAATTAGAAGAAAAGGTATTGCTCCCAACATTTATGTTTTCAACCATTGGCTCTAGAGGAATGTTTTCTTCTTCTTCTTCCCCTATAGGTTCTTCAAATATGTCTAGCTGTTACCTAAAGGTTTTTCTTGGTTGCAGCCACTGAATAAAAGAGAAGCTTGGCTATGTGAAGTAGTGGGGGTGTTGGGCAAACGTTTTCCTGAATTATCTCTATTCCTACGAGGCATGAAAGGAAATCTTTTTGGTTGGTTTTTGTTTCTTTTTTCCCCACACTAATAGTACCTGCAAAACTGAAATCAATTGAACAAAAAAAATTGCAACTAACGGAAATGAACTTGTTGAAATGAAATTGCATAAATGAAAAGGAAAGCAAATGAAACGGAGAAAGGAAAGCAAGGAAATGACTAATCTACTTTTGCTGAAATGGAAATTGCAGAATTGAAAGGAAAGCAAGGAAATGACTAATCTGCTTTTGCTTAAATGGAAATTGCAGGATTGAAAGGAAAGCAAGGAAATGACTAATCTACTTTTGCTAAAATGGAAATTGCATAATTGAAAGGAAAACAGGGAAATGCAGAACTGAAAGCAAGGAAATGACTAATCTACTTTTGCTGAAATAAACTATTAGTAGAATGTTGCAGTAGAAAATAGTAGTAATCACAAAATACTCTTACGCTTCCCCAACAACGATGCCGAAAAGTGGTGAGCACCAGTATTACAACAATAATGTTGCAACTCCTAGGGCTTCCTACTTTACTTTTATCAACCCGGTAGTTCACAACAAACTTGAAAGCGACAGTTTGTATGCACAAATACTAGTTCTTACTGTAGGTTGTCATTTGGTCAGCTGGCACAAGATCACTAGGAGCTCGAGCCAATTTCTATGAATTCCAGAAGAAGCTTTATATGTGATGAAAGAAAGGAAATATTACTCTACAAAGGGTATTCTACTTGCAGAAAGAGAAAGAAGACTGGAATGTAAAGAAAACCTAACAAACCCTATTTTACCAACTAACCCTACTTTTGCAAAAAGAGAGGTGAAAACCTATGAAATGAATGCCATTACCTACTGAGGAAGTAAACTACATCTATTCAAGATATTTCTAGAATGAAATGAGAAAAATACATTTTTTTGGATTTTTATGTATTTTATGTGAAATTGTCATGCATGTAATTCATTTGTTTGTAGATGTGGTAGCGATTAGGTGGTGATGGAGGGCGAATTTGGGATTTGTAGAGGTGTAGGAAAGTGTGGAGGGGTCCTAGGAGGCCTATGGTAACCTTCTGGAGGCTTTCCCTGCAATAGGACTACAAAATGTCACCTACAGGAAATTCTATAGGAGGCTGCAGGGGATCTACAAGAGGATGCTGATGGCTGTTTTAGAGGTTTTAAAGGTTGAAAAATGCTTGGAAAGGGTAGATGAAGGCTAGAAGGATGTGTTAAGGTGTCTGAGGGTCATCAAGGAGGATTAGGGAAGAGAATGATGGTTGGGCTTGTTCAAGGGACGAGATGAAAGTTTATGACAAAAGTGTAGAAAATTAAGGCAGATTTATGAGGGGCTATGAATGACCTATGGAACATGTATCAAAAGAGATGGTGATGGCTTATTTATTGACTTATCATGAACAGAGATGTACTATAAGAGAGCTGCAAATAAAACACTGAAACTGAGCAAGCAAAGGAACTAGCTGCACCAAAAACAGAACTGTATCTCATGTTATCCTAAATTCTGATCTAGGAGAATAAAATGTTGAACAATGCTATATGGAAAGGAAAGAATGGAAGGAAATTTATTGCAAGAACAGAGATGAGCATGGCCAAATAGATCTGAAGAAAATCATTAACCTCTAAATCAAACTACAACACTAGAAATCGCATGGAGAAGACAAATCTGTGTTTTTGTGGCAGCAAGAGGGTCTTGACCTCAGCGCATGGTCCCAAAAAGAGGAAAGGAGGTCAAGGATTTGTTGATGGCCATTTTGTATCTTTCTCCTATCACTATTTAACCTACTTCACCAAACTGAAATGGAAATAGCTATGTAAATCACCAAAAGCAACCTATTCTAACCAAGGAAGAAAGTTATCTAACAACAACTAATTCATAAACTACAACAAAACATATAAATACAAAACAAGAGGTGTTGGGAAACTTGCGTTGGGCCCTAACCCAAGTGTTTTAGCCCTCTGAGGTAACTCAGTGTTGGCTCAGAAAATATTCCATCTTCATTATCAAAATAATAGTCACATTACATGAAACTGTCCACAAAAGTAAGCTTAAAATGAGATGAGAAAAAGCTGCAAAAAAAGTGTGAAAATTTGACTAACATCCAAAAGCCTAATAAGGCCCTAGGCCTCTCTAATTATACAACTGAAGCTTCCAGCAACTTCCTTAAAATCAGGGAGGCTTGGCTACCTCCTAGTGCATTGATTTGGATATTTGTGCTCCGAGCTTCCTGAAGGAGAATTCAAAGTGGGGAATCATAAATGAGGGGGAAACCATCCTATAAATCCTCTCCCTTGTCTTATTTGAATATTTTCTTCCAATTTTCCATTAAATCTTAGACTTTGTCTCCAAAATTTAACAAAAATCTGCATTAAACACACATTAGACTCCATGGCATAATAATAAACCCAACTCACTCTAGAAGAGTAAATATAATAAAAAAGCATGCAATAAGCTAAGAGAATGGTGGATTAAGCTAAGTTAGGAGGCACAATGAGCCCATATAATTGCCCATCTCTGGGGATCATCAAAAACAAGTGAGAGAATGTTGGGTTGTGTTATATTCTTTCCACGACTAGCCCACGTAGTTAACCGGGGAGTTAGAGGGGAGGTAGAGGCCCCCTTCGTTGTGTCAATTGTGCAGCAGGGGGGGTCAGAGGGGTGGTGGTAGCCCCCCTATCCAAGAGGTTTGAAGGGGGGCGGGTAGCCCCCCCTCTACGGGGTCTGGGGCAGTGCCGTGGAAAAATTATTTTTTGGACCCTATATTAGGTTGGGCGGACCTACCTATGGTTTTGTGCAAGGTTTTTGAACATGGTTTTAGGCGCGATGGTTTTTGGTACATGGTATTGGATGCTTTGGTATCTATAAATATGTATTTTAACATTGAAAGGAACAAAAGAATAATAATGAAAAATCAAGCTGGTAGTCTCGGTTTTGGAATCTAGGGGAAAATCTCTGTTCGGTCAATTTAGTGTTGTCTAAATTGCTATCATAAATTGTCAACCCGGGGCTCGTAAGCTGATGAAGTGAAGTGTACAATATATACTTAAGTAGCCTTTCCTAGTTCTTTTTTGTCGTTTTTAGTTGATGTCTAAATTATCTTCCTAATATGATGTGGTGAAGTTATAAACAAGTGAGTGAATGTGTGTGTATGTGATTATTTCTAAATGCTTCTTGAATTTTAAAAAGAAAACTTGAACAATGACTTGAAATGGAATTAAAGCATCAAATGAAAGCAAAGCATTTAAACAAAAGACTAATGGCACTAGTCCAATACCTTTACTGCTGATAGAAATGAAAATGATATTTACATGAACTCTGCTGAAAGCAAAAACACTACTCTAGTAATCCAAAAAATAAATGACAAATCACACTAATTCTCCCTTAACATTCTGCCTTTAGCTGAATTAATCATGTGAAAAAGAAAAGTTAGGAGTGAATTAGCAATATGAGTCTAAAAACTAATAAATCAAGCTGCAGTTAGATAATTTTTTGGTCCCATAAAAGTTAGTGAATTATGATAAACAGAACCATTAAGAGATTAGCAACTTGACACAACTTGATAAAGTAAACCAAGTAAAGAAACTAGTTAAGTAAGTAACTAATGAAAATCACAGTAAAAAGTCAGCAGTTGAGATAAGGCAACTTTAGATGCCACTAGTACTAAAAAGAAGTAAAAGCACACTATCCCGAGCTCCTAATCAAAGCTGTAAAAACACATTGATCAGTCATGAAGATTACAGAAATGTAAAGCAGCGTAATTCAAAATTGTACATTAATATACATGATAAAGTAAAGAAAAAGAAATGCAGGAAAGTAAATTCAAAGGCTACTGTACAATGGTTGTAGCAGACAGGGGCCCTCCATCCAATTCAACCAATTAAAAGATCAGCTACACGGATAGAAACAGAACTGTCTTCTTTTGAATTAAATCAACGCATAATAAACACAGTGAGAAGCGTAAAACGCTTTATAAAAAGGTCTTCAAAACAGAGTTTATAGCAGCAAAATATTAACTAAATCAGACTAACTATTCAGCGTGTGGAAACGCTTTATTTATAGCAAGAACATCAACTATCCTGTGTGTAAACTAGGCTAACTAACAGCTAGGAAAAGGACATGTTCAGCAGCACCGAGCACGAATCTAGGGAACGGTCATCATGGTTTAATAAATCTGGTGTTGGATCCTTGTCCCCTGCAATCTTCGTGGCTAAAGGAGAAGCCAGTTGTGACTTACGTGCTCCAACCGAACACACAGAGCTGTGCCACCATTTGCAACCTTGCCGTTTGACCAGAGCTATCTCCGCGTTGACCAGGGGTATCGTCGGCCAGTTTGGCTGAGCTGATAGCACATGTACCATGTACACAGTCATACAAACTTGCCCATGTGGCTCTTTTCTCTGGAAGACACCTGGATCATATCAAACAAGAAAATAGCTACGGAATCTGGGATCGGCTGCGGAATCAGAGATCAGCTGCAAAAACCTGTAACAGCTGCAAAATTGCAGCACTTGAACCAAAAATCTAAACCAACAGTCAACCATTAGCACAATTAGTAAATCATGTTAAAAAGTCCTATAATGCAATGAATTGAACAAGTTGATGAAGGAAATGATGACAAAAGAAGGAAATGAGTAGGAAAAGGCTGTTGGGAGGATGGGTAAATGAGTGCAGGTTTGAGGCTCAACATTCACAAGGCTTTTAGGTTCACACACATAGCTCAGATCTCTTTTCTGACTCTATCTCCAATTGCTACATCCTCAAAACTTTACCCAGAATGACTAACTCAAAACTAACACATTTTCTTCCCAAAGTGATACTTCACGTTGGAGAAGTTTGGGGTCCCATTCCCAGGCTGCAAAGCCAACTAGGACTCTACTGTGAGGTACATATCCCATGCTTTGGTAGCTCTAGTGCCTCCCCCACCCTCTACTTGGGTTGTGGTTGTTCAACAAGAACATGAGGGGTTAGAACATTAAATTCAACATACATAGCAAACTTCCCAATCTCCCTTACATGTTTCTTAAGTAAGCTATATTTCCAAACATCTAGATTTGTAGATACTTATTCTTCTTCTTTAGATTTAGCAATTTATAATTAAATAAAAATATTTACATCAGACCAACTTGTCAATATATCCATGTTGGATCTCCCATGTTATCATCATCTAATTACATTATAAAACTTGGGGATTAGAAAAAGGAATATTACAAGATGAGACTAATACTATATTTTGATATTATATATTTATCCTTTTTTCCTTTAATCATATGTTAGAGTATTAGTTGGGAATCCCCAAACACCATTAGACAAGTAGGATGAAAGATCTAACTAGAGAGATTCCTTTAAAGATGGCATATGCTTCAGCTACATTATTAGATTACCCTTCAAGTTTCCATGAGTATTTTCCTTCAATTATTCTTCTTGATCAAAAGATATCCCCCCCCCCCCCCCACCACCACCACATACCTCCCTTGAGTTACCTTCAGGCTCCATAAAAAAATAGAACAAATGAATCTTGTGACCAGACCATTTATGAAACTCCTCTTGGTCTAATCAAGGCTGCCAACACTATTTTGAAGATGATTTTGAATGACTCATTCCCATGGGGGAATTCATGTCAATGATAGAAATCCACCATGCTTTCTCCACAACATAGAATTAAGAATTTGTTTGACATGGATGGGTGTGGAGAAAATATTCTCTGATAGCAAATCGAGTTTTCTTAGCTACATAGTCAGGGAGTAAGACTTTATATTTTGAAAATGGATTTGTTTCGATCCAACCAAATCCTCCATAGTAAAAATTTTGGAATATCCATCCATGCATATTTCAAGATTCGCTTGTTTTCAAATGAACTAACATAAAGTTCATGCAAGTTTTTGAACATATCCCTCCATGACAGAGACCTTAATGCAAGACTCAATATCTTTGAAGAAAATTCCCATACTTGATTGGCATAAGAGCATTTCAAGAAGATATGCTTTGTGGTTTCCTTTAAGGAAAGGAAAAGATTAGATCTAGAAGGTCCCAAAATCCCTCTTCATACTAATATGTTTGTTGTGAGAGTCTTCCCTTGAGCTAAAGTTGAATAAAAGAAGTTTCTTTTTGGGGGAGTAGTATTGGTCCATATTCATTATCATACCTTTAGTTGGGGTATTCCATTGTTCCAGTTTCCAAACATATTTTTGTTTAATTTCATATACTCTTAACTCATAATAATGCTTGTCTTTCTGATGCAAATCCTTTGAAGTGAATCCTACTAAGTAAGAATCCAAAGAGGAGACTAGAAGGCCTAGATGATGTGGATGGTCCAAAGTTCCAACAGATTCAAAGTCCATTTGAGTCCCATAATGATTTGTCTTTAAGAGTAGAGTTCCTACATTTGTCAATCCATTATCTTAGAGGGGCTAAAGAAGTTTTTTCAACTAATAGAGGATGGCCTTTGATGTTTCCAATCCATATATTAACATGTTTTTGTTTATAAGGGTTCCATGATAATTTGGATTTGATAATGCAAAGGACTACTTGTAGAGCTTTCCAAATTGATGATCTTCCTCTCTCTTGTATGGGAAAATCAAGGAATTTTTTCCCGAGTCCTTGTTACAGGTCTATTTGGGCACATCACTACTGAAAATTAGATTAGTACAAATAGGGCTCATCAAACCCTAATTCAATTGCTACATGCCCTAGACAAGTCATCATATTGAATGTTTTCATCCATGAAAGTTTCATGGCTTGAAACCCTGCTAAAATGCCTTTTCGGGACACCAGCACAGCCTTGGTCAGGGGTAACTGCTCTTCATAGTAGGTAGGCCCATTCAAACCTACGTTGCAGTGCACTTAGGCCCACTTTAACCTGCGCTGGGTGAGGATGAGCAAAATTGACATAGGATTCTGGGAATATTCCTTGATTCTAGAGGATTCTAGAAGGATGCCCAGCTCTTATCTCATCCTATGAGCTCATTTTTAGATAGGTTATGGATCATTCAACCCTCTATCATCTCATCCCTTTCTCCATGGAAACTAACTCCAATTATGGAAAACCATTCAATACCCAATTTATGAAAAAATCACTTGCATTTCCCTATAGATTAACCACACATCATAGTGATCAGGATGCTAGAACTTGAATATTATAGAGAAATATTGTTGGTAAATCATTGTCAAGTAATGTTATGCTGCTGGCTTGATGTGATATTGGTGTGATGAGGGTTTGGACTAAGCTGGATGAGTGACACGGGATCAAACCACATTGGGTGTAACTTCTCCTTCTATCAATCAATAAAGTTGTTTGTTCTTTTTCCCATACTTTTGTCCATATCTATGAAGAATGTATGTTCAATTGTTGTCGATTCCATTTGTTTATAGTAGATAGATCATATGCTTTGATTGATGTCGTCTTTTGTTTATGTTGGCAAGTACTAATTGAGCGAATTTAGTTTGAAAGGGAACGATGGGAGCAATTCAAAGGAGATCAAAGGAAGCGAAAGATCACAAATTGGTTCCTTTATCTTATATATCTATTGTAGGAAAAAATTAAACATCTTTACTTATGTTGTTCTAAGTGTAACTACCCACTTAGGGAAGACATACTTATCCATAGGTGTAAATTATGTATAACAAATTGGTGACCATACTAGGGAAAGATCATCATTCCTAGTAGTTTACCCTTATCATATTACATCCTAGTAGACTTTAATTGACTTCATTGATCTCTCTTAAGTCATTTTGAAGTTTTTTTGGTCAAAAAATTGCACTGCAATGCCTATTCTAGGAATGTTCTGTTACCAATGCACCCTTGGTCAGGGGACAATGCACTTCAGATCACCCTTGGCTTAGGATAGTGCTTTGCAACGCATTTTCGCCCACTTAGGGCTACGTTGATCCCTGTCAAGCCAAAAAACCCATCTTTTGCTTGATTTTTCCAAAGTTGCTTATGATGTTATTTGTTGAAAGATCAATGTTTTCTATGGCTGTGAAATCAATTTGCATTTCCTTTCCTAGCCCTACTTTGACCTTGATTGTTTAGTGTTTCTTAAGAGATTTCTTTATCATTATCAATTCATTGTCAAAGTTAGCTTAAATTGATTAGTCTTTACTTTTCTGAAAAATAATTGTCGTAAAGTCTTCATTTCTTTGAAAAAGAAACTGTAGTAAAGTATTTGTTTCTTGTGAAAAGCATTGATTGATCATTTTTGCATTTAGTTTACTTATGTTCATCTAAAGATTAAAGGAATTAAAAGAAAAACATGCATTATGCATTTAGAAGTTTGTGTGTGCTTATAGGAATGGTATAGGGAAAGTTGCATTAGAGGTGCTCTATGCTCTTTGTTTAAACATTATAATTGCTCTACCCCTTTTAGTTACAGTTTTCATTGTTCAAATCAAATTCAAGAATGTTTCTCATTTTAGTTTCATTCTAGGAGTTTCAGAAACATCAGGCGATGAACTTGAAAGGAAAACTTTTAAACAAGATCAACTAAAATTTATCTCAATTAACCTAATGGAGCATTTTAACTTAACGCATAACATTTATAGGTCTAGGCTGGAGACGTGTTCCAGCATCATTAAACATAGTAGCTATTACTAATGGTCTACGATACATTCTGAGTGTGATACCTCATTCCATGTACGTAAGTATATCGTAGCTCGTCCACGTACTTTCAGGTATATCAGGTGGTGTTATAGTACGAAAAGTATAAAGGAATGCTCTCACTGTGCAATTTCGCATTAGACAGCGCTAACACGGATTGGGCCTCCATGTACTTTTGGGTATATTTGGGAGGACTACATTAGGTTGCGATCCATCCATAGGTAACCGAGTCGGCCGCCTTGTATACTGTGATACACCGAAAATAACATTCAGGGAGATTGCCTGCACGTATGTTAAGCCCTTGGTTTGCTGAGGCAGTATATTGTAGTTCATAGTTACTTGGTAATCCATTTGCCTAGATTATCCCTCTTTTGTTTTATTATGTTACTTGATTAAAATTAAATTAATTGATCGCAGATAACATCCTCCATGTCACTTCTTAGTTTATTTTAGGTTGAGACATATGGAAACAACTCTAGAGTCCACCAGTCAAGGAATTCCTTTTAATGGGAATCTTGTTCCTTTTCCTCCTTTCAGAAATATTAGTGCTCCTTATATGGCTACATTTTCCCTTCCGAGACTCACCATCGACTTGTCAGTATGGTTGTTCTCAACCTCCTTGGCCTTGCAACTGAATATGTCTACAACTAGACAAAATCAACCTCCAATTAATCCCAAAGTTAACCCTTTCCCTTCTTCTTTGGTTGTTTCTTCCTCCCCTTC
>APFE031084498.1:238369-321321 GCA_000404065.3 Pinus taeda | reverse complement strand
GTTCACATCATCCTATTTCATCAACTTCTGGAGATCATGCTGGTGACACACCATCAACTAGTGGTAGTAAAGTTCATGGAAAGAAGGGTAAAGTTAAGTTTCCATGTAGGTTATGTGAAGGGAATCACTCCATTCACCTTTGTCCCTATCTGGATGAAGCCCAAAAAGTGTTGGATAACCATCCTTCTTCTCCGCAGTGACTTCCATCTAGTTATAGGAGACTCTCCCTAAATCCTTCACTAGTTGATGAAGTGCAACCATCAGTCAAACCCACTCTCTCTGAATGCGAATCCCATGAGTCTATACGTGATCAATCATAGGTCGAGGAAATAGTTGACCCGATTTTAGCTTCAGTTAATTGTACCTTTCCCGTAGAGAGTGAGTATGATACCACTCAGGTTCTTTTCGTTTCTTCATATTCCAATGAGTTAGGAAGTAACCCTCCTATTCCATCAAGATGGGAGGAAAATCCTCCCATTCTCGTAACTCAAGGGGGTGATTCTCTCATTCTCACGGTACCCCCTCCAAGTAGTCTGGTCACTTCCTTTGGTTGGAATCAACTGGCAGGATGCCTTCTTCCTTCTTATGTGCCTTTCTAGATCATATTACAGGTTTATAATATGATTGTATCTGGAACTATTATAGATGAAGGTGCATCTGGGAGTATCCTTTCCTCCACTGCTTAGCAGGCGCTCGGTTCGTCGCCACTTGTGCTAGTTACCCAGAATCTGTTGGCTTTTAACAGAGGAACTAGTCAACCATTAGGGATCCTTCCTCAGTTGCTTATTACTTTGGGAGGAAAAACTATTTATCTCAATGTGATGGTAGTCCCAAGCCCTTTAGATTACAATTTACTTCTTGGGCACGACTATGTTTATGACATGGGAGCTATTGTTTCAATACTCTTTCGAGTGATGTGTTTCCTGCATGAAGGCAGAATTGTCACCATTGACCAACTTTCATTTCCCAACCCAAAAATGGCTTCCAGTCAACCATCTTCCCTAAATGGTCCTTTTGTCCCAATGGTATCTTCCTCGCCACAGGTCAATTCTGTGATGTTGTGCATTATGTACTGGAGGCATTGGAACCAGATCTCTTGAATGGATTCCTTGCTACATATCCCTTCCAGAGCATTGTTCTTCTGTCTGATGAGAACCACTTGGAAGTCATGACCTCTTATGGGTTGTGATCAAGGAATCATGAGGATAGTTCTTGGTGTTGTGTCAACCTCATTAAGAAATGAAACAAAGGGTATCAGCATAGTTCCTTGTCTTTTGTCAAGCTCGTTAAAAAATGAAACAAGGAATATGAGGATAGTTCTTTTACTGTGTCAACCTCATTAAAAAATGAAATACGTCCCAGAGCATAGTTCCTTGTCTTGTGTCAAGATCATTAAAAAATGAAATAAGGAATCTGAGTAGAGTTCCTTGTCTTATGTCAAGCTCATTAAAAAATGGAACAAGGTCCCCTGCAGCAAAGTTCCAATTCGAGTCTTTGATTAGATCTCGTAAAATCCCATCCGAGTCTTTCACTTGATCTCATAAATGAACCTTCATTCCATCCACCTGATAGCCATAAGTAGACTACTTAGGTGAATGTAATGAAGCTTGGGGGGCATGCACCTAGAATCGAGTCATCATGTTGGGGGCATGTAAACCAATCTCAAGCACAGTTTTTTGTTTCAAGCTTGTGTAAACATGAAACTGAATCCAAGCATTATTTTTCGTTTCAAGCTTATGTAAACATGAAACTAAATCCAAGCATAGTTCCCTATGGTTCAAGCTTGTGTAAAAATGAAACCGAATCCAAGCATAGTTTTTCGTTTTAAGCTTGTGTAAACATGAAACTGAATCCAAGCATAGTTCCCTATGGTTCAAGCTTGTATAAAAATGAAACCATCTACATTTTAACCCTCTTGATTACCATTATATCAGCCTCTTCCATCAAATGATCCTTGGTTTTTCTCCTTCCATCGTCACTATCTGCTTGGCTGATCATATGCTTTCACTTGGTTGTTTTACCCTTTTTGAGGAACAGTTGCAATGAGTGGTCTTATTAGCCAACCTCTTCACATAAATCAACATGTTTTGAGAAGTTCCAATATCATCAGAACCAGTTTCTATCCTAGACACCACTCATTCCTTTAAGACGAGTCACCTTTAAGCTCTTTTATAACTCATTAAATAAAAAAAAAAAAAAAAAAAAAAAAAATAAATAAATAATAAATAAATAAAAATAAAAAAAATAAAAAATAAAATAAAAATAAAAAAAATTTAATGAAAATAGAAATATCGTCGAGTATTTCCTTTTTTTGACTCGTAAAAGAAAATAAAAATAGGGGGTCTACTTTCAAGCTCTTTTCCAACTCTTTAAACATGAAAATATTGTCGGCTCTTGTCCTATTCAGCTCGTAAACGGATTGGAAATGACATCTACTTAGTATAAGTTTAACCCTTTTCCGGACGAGATAGATTACTTATGAAAAAGGAATACGTTGATCAAATATGGTCAATAGGTTCTCTCTTGTATTATCTTACGCTTTTTCGAACTTGAGAGACAAATTTACGAAAAAGAACTTGTGGAGTTTTCTTTTTGTCCCTTTTTCAAACTCTCTAAACATGAAAAGAATCGAGTTCTCACTGTCGTTAAACTCGTTAAAGCATCAAATAGCAACAAACTTGTCCATCATGACAAGACCGAATTTCACCTTCGCTAGACTTGTTAAAACATCACATAGCGATGGATTCGCTTGAAGAGTGGAATTATACTTCAAGCATACGTTATCCTCCTCAAGCTTGTTTAAAAAAAAAATAAAGAGGTATTGATCAACAATGACTGGGGAAATTGGGAAAAGGGATAAATCACTTTATGGTAGCAAGTCGCTTTTGAACATGACACTTTCACTTCATCTCTATGACTATTTGGGTTGGGTTATCTGCTTGATGGTTATCATACCTATGGTCTATCACACCATCCATCACTTTGGTTTTGGATCAATGCTGCCAATTCATTCAGTGTCACCGATATGTTCAAGAGAAGTCACTCAGTAAACTTCATCCTTTGCAATACTCATAAACTTTCATTTTCATGACCACCATTCCTAAACATTGTGTCTTCAGTCACATTCTATGCTCAAAATAATTACACTCGTTTCATGTCGTTGATGGGGATACATCAAGGCCCTCCTGTGATGAGTTGCTTCTTGTTGACGTCAGCACATTATCGAGGAAGTTGACTTAGAAACACCCTTCCAATACCTTAAGGCTTACATACATCAATGGAAAGTTTCTCACTTCCGGCGACAAGTTGACATCATAGGCCTTAAATAGAAAGACTTTGTATGGTGTTTGACATCAAAACATCTATTCACACCATGAAAAATTTATTATAGTACCTTGAGAATCATTATCATTATCAATGATTTCGCTCGTGTCTGTTAACAACTTACATCATTGGCTGGTAATCAGACAGTGTCTTCCCATGTTTGATTTTAGATCACATTTTGACATGGTTAGACTCATACTTGAGCGAACGATTGGATGAGATAGAAGACCTTGGATCTAGTTTCATCCATTTGGGCTGCGATTTTAGGAGAGTACTAAATTATCTGTACGATGGCTTTACACAAATGGTCATCCTATCATGGATCTATATCTGTAGATGACTATATGATGTAATGAAAAGTTTATATGTCGAACATGGGTATGACTTCCCTCATAAATTCTTGAAAAATTCAAATATATCACGATATTATGTATTGTAATTGATGCAGGTCACCGTCTGCTTCAGATCCCCCTCATCACATCATAAAGCATATCACTCAACATTATCATTTTCGACTTCATGCTTTAGGGGGAAGCTATTACAGGTCTATTTGGGCACATCACTCCTGATAATCAGATCAGTACAAATAAGGCTCATCATACCCTAATTCAGTTGCTACATGCCCTAGACAAGTCATCATATCGAATGTCTTCATCCATGAAAGTTTCCTAGCTTGAAACCCTGCTAAAATGCCTCTTTGGGACACCAGCACAACCTTGGTCATGGGTAACTGCTTTGCATAGAGGGTAGGCCCATTCAAACCTACGCTGCAGTGCACTTAGGCCCACTTTAACCTGTGTTGGGCGAGGATGAGCAAAATTGACATAGGATTCTAGGAATATTTCTTGATTCTAGAGCATTCTAGAAGGATGCCTAGCTCTTATCTCATCCTATGAGCTCGTTTTTAGATAGGCTATGGATCATTCAACCCTCTATCCTCTCATCCCTTTCTCCATGGAAACTAACTCCAATTATGGAAAACCATTCAATACCCAATTTATGATAAAACCACTTGCATTTCCCTATAAATTGACCACTCATCATAGTGATTAGGAGGCTAGAACTTGAATATTACAGAAAAATATTGTTGGCTTGAGACTTGAAATCATTGTCAAGTAATGGTATGTTGTTGGATTGATGTGTTATTGGTGTGATGAGGGTTTGGACTAAGCTGGATGAGTGACACGGGATCGAACCACATTAGGTGTAACTTCTCCTTCTAGCAATCAATAAAGTTGTTTGTTCTTTTTCCCATACTTTTATCCATATCTATGAAGAATGTATGTTCAAATGATGTCGATTCCATTTGTTTATAGTAGATATATCATATGCATTGATTGTTGTCATCTTCTGTTTATGTTGGCAGGTACCAATTGAGCGAATTCAGTTTGAACAAAAGCGGCGGGAGCAATTCAAAGGATATCAAAGGAAGCGAAAGATCACAAGTTGGTTCCTTTATCTTATCTATCTATTGTAGGAAAAAGTTAAACATCTTTACTTCTATTGTTCTAAGTGTAACTACCCACTTAGGGAAGATGTACTTATCCGTAGGTATAAATTTCGTATAACAGTCCTCAAACATACTTCTTTACTAGAACTTTTTTCCACCATTCATATTTCTCAGTGATTGGCCACCATAGGTTTTCCCCCATTGCTAGATTGACTAAATGAGGGTCTCTAATTCCAAGGTCATATGAGGAGTATGCAACTCAGACTATATCCCAATTTACAAGATGGAATTTTTTAGTGGAATATTCCCCCCTTCCCATAAGAATATTTAGAGCTCTTTTAATATTTGATGTTTAACATTAGAGTGATCCAAAAGAGAAGAAAATTGAAATATGGGAATGATTGATAAAACTGCCTTTAAAATGACTAATCTTCCAACCACAGTTAACCATTGATATCACCATAAACTAATTTGATATTTGATTCTAGAGTAAACCCAATGCCAAAGAGAGGAAGGGAGGGAGTGAAGACTAATAGGTATTCTGAAATAAGTAAAAGAAACCCGTTATTTTGAGGAGGGGAAAGAGAAAAATCTTGCTATATTTCTTAGAGCATGTTTACTAACATTCCACCAATATAATTTGGCTTTATGACTATTGATAATCCCTCCTGAAGCTCGAAGGAAAGAATATAATATAGACTTGAATTTGGAGGCCATGGTTGTTGAAGCTCTGCTCAAAATAATAGTTTCATCCAAAAATTGAGATTGATTGACTCCCTTGACTCCACAAACAGTTTTAATGCTTGAAATTTGATCTTTAATTATTTCTTTTACCAATTTCCTACTTAAATATTTAAGGATTATAATCTAAAGAATATGAGAGAGGGGAAATCCCTACCTTAGACCTCTTTTAGCCATGAAGAAGGAGGAAGGTCTACCATTGACCAGAGGACATATCCTTAGAGTTCCAATGCAAGCTAAACTGGTGTTAATAAAGGATTGATAGAATCAGAATCAGAATGAGGTTTGGTTGAACTTCTTGTTCCCATCTTTCCAACCTCATCAAGATGAACACTTTCAAATGTTTTGGTGAACCATTCCGGGGGACCTTTATGAGATGGTCCAAGTTTCTATGTTGATTGAGATGTGGTTGCATCAAGATTTATCCTTCCAATCCTCTCAATAGTATCATTCAAAGAGCCTTCCTGATCTGTAGGAGTGATTAGAACTTCATGAGGGGGAGACAATGTTATACAAGGAGATTCCATGGATTGATCCAATATAGGAATCCCCCATTCAAGATGTGGAATATCTTTACTAAATTCATGATAATTTTTTACATGATTGAATCTATTCAAACGATCAAGATGTTGCTCAATAAAGTTGTCAATCTTGGAAGGTTCAAGAAAAATCACATATCTAGACAATATAAACTTATTATTTAGATAATGGTAAATAAAATATGCTTTGGCGGTATATGAATACCCCAAGAAGATGCATTTCCAACTCCTTGCATCAATCAGGATTCTTTATTCCTTGGGAATAAAGGCATAACAAGTGGAACAAAAGATCCTAAGATGTCATACAAAAGGAATGTGGTCATACCACATTTCATAAGGAGTATTATTTATAAGAGCATGAGAAGGACATTTGTTTTCAACATATACTACACATAAAACTACATCAACATAAAACATCGACTTCACATTTTTGAAAAGCATCATTGAGCTCGCCATATTTAAGATAGTCTTGTTCATTCTTTCAGATACACCATTTTGTTGAGGATTAGATGAAACAATAGTTTGATGTTGAATCCCATATTGGAAAAAAAAAATTTCAAATTCATTAGAAGTATAGTCTTTTCCATTATCAGTATGAAAGGAGCCAATATGTGATTTTGCATCACTTTCAATCCATGTGTGAATTTTTTTTTAAAGTTTCAAAAGTTTCTAATTTACTTTTCAGCTAGTATACCCAACATTTCCTTGTGTAATCATCAATAAAAGTCACCATATATCCATTTCTATTTGTAGAAGGAACATGCATAGGGCCACAAAAATCAGAATGAATCAGTGCAAGTTTTCTATGTGCTCTAGAAGTAGAATCATGAAATGGTTGTTTACTATGTTTTGCTAGGATACATGCATCACATTGCTTTGGTTTCCTTAGAATAGTTGGAAAACTAGAAACACCATTCTTTTTCAATAAATGAAAATCATAATTATGATGTCCAAATATTGCATGCCATAGAAGACTGTATGGTAATGTACCTTTATTATATTGAGAAATGCATGTAGAGTTTTGAGCATGAGATGTTCCTTGCAACTACAATAGTCTTTCCTCCTCTACTCTAGTCATGACAATTTTGTTGTCATGTTTTTTCCTTGTCTCTACTTTCCCATCAAACATGTGAATGAAGTGGCCTTGGTGACGAATGTGAACAATGGATAAGAATTTTCTCCATAGTTTTGGAAGGTAAAGTACATCATGTAGAAGAAAATCAGGAAGTCCATGTAGTTTTGTTGAGAAATGGCAACAAGAAATTCCAGTTTAATTTCCCTTGAATTAAACTGTGAATTAAAATCGAATTCTATTCTCATAGCAACATGTAAATTGTTAATTAAGTTTAATTAACTTAATTAGCCTAGGAATTTAGAGTTGGAAGTCTTTCTGTAGTCATGTAAGTGTGCTCCCTAAATTTTTAGGGGTCTAATATGAGTTTAGATTGAGTTGTAATTAGATAACTAAGTTTATTGAGTTATGGTTAGTTAGATTAGTTCTAACTGTTTGTGGAACTAATAGAGGACTAACAGTCAGTTGGTGCATTGGTACATCCACAAGTGCTACTCCAGATAACTGAAGATTCACACATTGAAAACTCATGCATGCCAATTATGAGAAAGACCCATTTGAGACTAGAGTGCAGGGACAATGTACTATCAGTTGTATGATTTACTGAGTTGTAAATATCACTCATGAACATAGGAAGAGGACCTAATTAGGATTGAATAGTTTTGGAAGCATGAATTCCCTTTAAATATAGGTTATTCATCCTAGGAATTGCACAAGGAAATAGGGGCTTGGTAGGTAGTGGAACTTGGCTAAGTGTTGGCTAATAGCGGGCTTGTGAGGTAGAGAGTTGAGCATACTTGTGCGGAATTGTTCTAGTGAGAAAAAGCTTTGTATATTCACTCATATTTCTAATTAATGAAATATAGATAGGTGGGGTTTTGAGCAGTGGATTTCCCCAGGAAAACTTATTGTGTTATGTGCCATTGATTTATCTTCTTCTTGTTCATATTTTTTTCATCGATCTATTGGCTTCCGCTGGTTGAAAGTAGAAGTAGATTCTTGTCATGTGCTTTAGTAAATTGCATGAGCTTGTGAATCTACAAGAAATTCTATATGGTATCAGAGCTATATTTGTAGAAATTTTCTACAGGGTATCGAAGTTGAATTCAATATACTAGAGGAGATTTCAAAGTTTTGAGTTTTGGGTTACAGGTGAAATTTGAATTTGCAATACATACTCCATGACAGTAGATGGCATTCTATAGTTTGTGGCTCAAGTATGCCTTGGAAGGTAGCTTGAATTTTATAGCTTGGAGGGACAGAATGGAGGTTGTGTTAGAGGATAATTACTTGAAGGAATTCGTTGATCAAGACATTCCCAAGCCAGTAGCATCAGATGCATAGAATTTGGCCAAATAGAAGAAGTGTGTGGCGAAGGCGAGGCGGATAATCCTTGAGGGAGTTCAAGACCACATTGTCTCAAGTCTCCATGGAAAGGAAACTCTGCATATTATGTGGAAAGCATTAACATACTTGTATCAAAACAACAATGACCAAAAGAAATTGGCGCTGAAGGACAAACTTCGAAAAATCAAAATAATGGAGAAAGGCGAGACTATTCCAAAATAGTTGACCAAGTTCACTCAATGTCGTGATGAACTTGGAAGCGTCAAAATCACGGTTTTTGAGAATGATATGGTAAGTCTTACTCTTCTAGGACTCCTAAAGAATTGGCATAGTTATCAGGACTCTATCAATGGTCGGGAGAAGCTTCCAGATTGGGAACGACTATGGTAGGATTGATGTAGGAGGAGATTAGGAGGAACACCAGGGATGGCTCTTCACCAAAGACCGATGATGAAGAGAATTGCGCATTAGCTATTAAGGTGAAGAAGGGGAAAGGGAAAGATTCCCATTCCAAATTAGTTTCTTTCCATGGAAGTAAGAAGAAAGACATGACAAAAGTTAAGTGCTTTCATTGTCATGAGTTGGGCTAATTTGCTACAAATTTTCCACTCAAGAAGTCTAAGAAGAAGTCCTCACGAGGAGCAACAATGAGGCTTTGGCCTCTCAATTCGAATGGGACTTTTCCCTCATTGCATGCATGGTGTCATTAATGATGGGAAGTGTATGGTACTTAGACAGTGGAGCTTCATTCCACATGATTGGCGACAAGGAGTTATTCAATGACCTGGAGGAGAAAGATCTCCGGATGCATATTGAGATGGGTGACGATGGGAGGTATTGTGCTACTAGATTGGGCACGGTTACTTTTTAGAGGGAGCATGGGGCTCCATTCACCTTGAAGAATGTTATATATATGCTCGGGCTGAAGAAGAACTTGGTATCTGTTTCCATACTTAAGGATAGAGGCTATTATGTGATCTTCTTGAAAGGAAAGGCGTTCCATAGACACATAGACATGGGTCAGGTAAAGAAGATAGGGATTCAGGTGAAGAATCTCTATAAGCTGGAGGTACAGGATTGTGTTGCTTTGAACATGAAAGCATATATGGTGCATATTAGAGACGTTGGCGAGTTGTGGCACAGGCGATTGGGCCACTTGCATCATGAAGCTTTGAAGATCATGCAGCAGATCTCCACCGGTTTGCCCAAATGTGTGTTAGAGCAAGTTGATACAAGCAAGGGGTGTACTTTGGGAAAATACACCAAGGATTCCTTTCACGATAGAGATAGTCGAGCAGAGGCTATTCTAGAGTGAGTCCATTCAGATGTGTGTGGACCATTCTAGATAGCATCCACGGGCAAATACAAGTATTATGTTATATTTGTTGATGACTTTTCTCGAAAATGTTGGATATTTTTTATGCAAAAAAAGGATCAAACCTTCACAAAATTTTTGTGAGTTTAAAGAATTGGTGGAGAAAGAGTCGTGCAATAAGGTTAAATATCTACATAGTGATAACGGTGATGAGTATGTCTCAAACGAGTTTAAGAATTTATGTGCAATGGAAGGGACTAAATGGGAGTTGATGGCACCCCATATCCCTCAGCAGAATGGGGTGGTCAAGAGAAAGAACAGAAGCATAGTAAGGGCAGCGAGGGTGATGTTTCATGATCAGGGTCTCCCACTACACTTGTGGGCTGAGGCATGCAACACAACATTTTATGTTTAGAACCATACCCCGCATCGGATACTTGGGATGAAGACACTAGAGGAGGCTTATTCTAGTAAGAGGCCAGATGTTGGTCACTTCAGGATTTTTGGGTCATTGTTATATTTCCATGTGACCAAAGATGCATGGAAGAATCTTGAGCCGACAACAGAGTTGGGGATATTTTTGGGGTACACTGATACACCTCACAACTATCGGGTGTACTTGCTGACTAGCAGGATGACAGTGATCTGTAGGGATGTCATATTTGATGAGGAGAAGGCCATGTGAGTTTCCCTTGAGAGGGAGCTTCAACTACATGCAGTTGAGGAGCTTTTAGCTCCTAAGGTTGAGGAGCCTCAGATTGATGTGGAGCAGCCACATGCAGAGGATCCGAGAGTGGAGACATCCACTTAGGCAGAGTCTTCCAGAGATGGGAGAAAGCACAAAAGAGAGGTAGATAGATTGTTGTCGGATGCTAGAGAAAGTGTGGGAGCACCCACATCACAACGCAGAAAGAGGAGGTCACTTGACAGGTACATTGGATACATGGCTCTTATGAGCTGGTGTGTTGTGACAAAGCCATATTCCTCTGAGGATGTAGTGTAGGCAACCATTTTTGGTTGATGCCATGGTGGAGAAGTATGACTTCATAGTTCGTAACAATGTTTGGGATGTGGTCCCAATATCGGAGGAGAAGTCTATGGTGAGCTCCCATTGGCTTTACAAGGTAAAGCAAGATGTAGATGGTAATGTGGAGAAGCATAAGGCTATATTTGTGGCTCGTGGATTTTCACAGGTAGAGGGGATTGACTATGATTAGACCTTTGCTCCTATTGCAAGGTAATCATCAATCATATCTATATTGGCATTATCAGTGTAGATGGTTTGGAAGATACATCAAATGGATGTGAAGACAATGATCCTTAATGGCACGATTGGGGAAGAGGTGTACATAGAGCAACCTGAAGGTTTTGAAACCTTCAACTATGAGTCACATGTGTGTTGGCTCAAGAAAGCGTTGTATGGATGAAGCAAGCACCTCGTGCTTGGTACACCAGGATAGACAACTACTTCACTGGGTTGGGCTTCACCAAGAGTGAAGCAGATGTGAAGTTGTACCACATAATGGTGGAAGGTAAAGTGTTGATCATAGTTTTGTATGTCGACGATTTGATTTTGACAGGTGATGATCAACTAATCAAATCTTGCAAGGAGAATCTTTCAAGAGAGTTTGAGATGAAGGAATCGGAGCTCATGCATTACTTTATGGGCATGGAAGTATGCTAGGGTGATGGGGAGTTGTATGTGTCTTAATGCAAGTATGCCAACCAGATACTCAGGAGGTTTCACATGGAGAGTTGCAAGCCTATGGGGACTCCACTAGCTGGTAACTAGAGGAAGGAGGATGCTACTTTGGGAGAGGTAGTGGAAGCTACTGTTTACAAGCAGCTTGTGGGTTCACTCATGTACTTGGTGAACACATGACCAGATTTATGCTATGTAGTTAACCAATTGAGTTAAGCGATGGTTAGGCCTACCAAGCTGTATTGGAAGGCGAAAAAGCATGCATTGAGATACCTCAAGGGAACTACTCAGTACAGATTATGGTATAGATGGACAGAGGGAGTGAAGCTTCAAGGCTTCACCGATGCAGATTGGGCAGGGAGTCCATCCGACAAGAAAATCACATCAGGAAGGATTGTTAGTATTGGGTCAGCGATAGTTTCTAGGTACAACAGGAAACCGAGATCAGTTACACTCAGTTTCGTAAAGGTAGAGTACATGGCTGCAAGTCAAGCAGCATGTGAGTCCATCTGGATGAGGAAGATCTTGGTTGGTCTATTTGTTCAATAGATGGATGTGACAGTGATTTACTACGATAATCAGAGTTGTATCAAACTCTCTGAAAATCCAGTTTTTCATGATAGGTTCAAGCACATTGACATCCGATGTCAACATTTCAGAGATTTTGTATTGAGGCGGAACATGTTGTTAGAGTACATTCCCATGGAGGAGAACGATGCTGACATTTTGACAAAGGCATTGTCAAGATGTAAATTCAAGTTTCACAAAAACAATATCGGGGTAGTAGATAATCCCTTTCTTGTTGAGAGGGAGTGTCGAGAAATGACAACAAAACATTCTAGTTTAATTTGTCCTTGAATTAAAATTGAATTCTATCTCATACCAACTTGTAAATAGTTAATTAAGTTTAATTAACTTAATTATCTTAGGAATTTCGAGTTGGAAGTCTTTCTGTAGTCATGTAAGTGTTCTCCCTAAATTTTAGGGGTCTATTATGAGTTTAGATTGAGTTGTAATTAGATAACTCAGTTTACTGAGTTATGGTCAGTTAAATTAGTTCTAACTGTTTGTGGAACTAATAGAGGACTAACATTTAGTTGGTGCACTGGTACATCCACAAGTGATACTCTAGATAACTGAAGATTCACTCATCGGAAACTCATGCATGTTAGTTCTGAGAAAGACCCAGTTGAGACTAGAGTGCAGGGACAATGTACTATTAGTTGTATGATTTATTGAGTCGTAAATATCATGCATGCAATTAGAAAGATGACCTAATTAGGATTGCACTGTTTTGGAATTATGAATTCCTTTTAAATACGAGCTATTCATCCTAGGAATTGCTCAAGGAAATAGGGGCTTGGCAGGCAATGGAAATTGGCTAAGTGTTGGCTAATAGTGGGCTTGTGAGGTAGAGAGTTGAGCATACTTGAGCGGATTTGTTCTAGTGAGAACAAGCTTTGTATCTTCACCCATATTTCTAATTAATGCAGTACAGATAGGTGGGGTTTTGAGCAGTGGCTTTCCCCAGGAAAACTTATTGTGTTATGTGCCATTAATTTATCTTCTTCTTATTCATATTGTTTTCATCGAACTCCACTGGTTGAAAGTAGAAGTAGATTCTTGTTCTGTGCTTTAGTAAATTGCATGATCTTGTGAATCTATAGGAAAATATACAAGTTTAAGCCCAATGGTGCCAAATCTAGATGACTTGAGACTTGACATGTCTAAAAACTACAATGCTCCATCTACATTATCACCGAGGTATTCAAGGAAGTCTTTCCGAAAGTTCATATGGAAGGCTGAATCTATATCAAGAAGCCATGCATCTTTTCAATAAGCAAATGAAGTATGAAACAAATCTTTAGTTACTCCAATATTACAATGGGCAACAATGTAATGAGTGGATTCAAATTTTTTACCTTTTGTTGGATCTAATGTTTTACCCTTGTATTCTTTGTGGTCTCATTTGATTCTCTCTTAGGGGATTCTACATGTGGATGCATCATGTCCATCCTATCAGAGCGAACATAGTGGAGATATGATCTTTCTCCTTGATGGTGTTTACCCCCCTTCCTTTGTGATTCTCACTTCCACATCCTCTTTTGATGCCTCTTATTTTAGGAGAATCACATGACTGATTCTTCTCTTTCTTAGCAAGGCGCACTTCTTCCTTAGGGTACTGAGATGTTTCCTTCCTCTTCCTGGAAGGTTTCTCTCATTCTATAAACTTTTCCATTAGGTCTCAAAAGTAATGGCCTTGAGTTGTATTAGCTTGTACGAATTCAAGGTAGTGAGAGTATTTAGGATAAATGGCCTTGAAAAAGGCTATGAGATGAATGCCCATTTTATCTTTAGTGGCATCTACATCATGCATGATGGCTATAACCTCTGAGGCTAGTGCCAAGGGGTCATTGTCTTTCAACTCAAGGTTGAATAGTTTGACCATCAATTGGACAAATTCTAATTCTAAGCGTGAGTCATATAAATCTTTCATCTTTTTCAGTGCACCATAAGAACTTGTAATTGAAACTATACAATCACTTACAAAAGCAGCAATCAGGGAATGGGCTTTGATGTCCTTGTTCTTCCAAATGGCCAATTATTTGTCTAATATGGCCTTTGCACGTGCATTGTCATCCTCTCCTTCACAAATCCCCTTCCATGAGTCATTAAAAATGAGGGTATGCCTGATCTTTCTTGACCATTCTTTGTAGTTATCTTTTCCAATGAGTACTACTCCAACAGTTGAAATGAGAAAATGCATCTTCAATAAAGTCCTAAGATAAGGCCTACATAATAAAAATTATCTCCAATAATAATCTTTGGTGGAAAAATATATATCTCTACAAACATCAACTACACTTGAATTTCAAATTGTTATTAACATTGTAATGATAACCTCATGTAATTCATCCTTCCATACATCTCAAATTATTTCAAACAACACCAAAATAAAATTTAAATTTCACCCAAAAAGAACCATGAATAAGTTAACCTCTTAATGTCTATTTCCTTGTTTCATCAACACTAATCATGGACTTGATATCATTTGAGAATTTATCAAGAGTAATTGGTTTTACCATAAAAAAATTTTAACCTCAACACAATTAGAGATATGTTCTTACCCAATAAAAATGTTGGCAATGATGTTCCATTGTTGATGTTTCTCCATGGTTGTGCTAAACACAACTTTTTATGAGCTAGTGCAATTTAAACACTTCATGTATGTTGATTAGCAACCACAAAGGAGCTTTGAGGGAAGACTATCAAATGCTTTGGTGGGAGGCTCGACACACATACCCAAAGTGTAGCAGTTTCTATAGGATTTTTTCAATCGGAAGAAGTTGTGCAAGAGCATTAGTCCCAATGAAGTTGTGGCACATGGAGCATGATGTAGGCCACCATCCTCACCGGAGTAGGCAACCAAAAGGTCTAGAAGTTCCCGCTCCTCGATTTCACACTACTTAAGCTCAATGTTGAAACCATGGGAAGTGTGATGATGGTGTTGATTCCTTGAAATTGTATGGAACCAGTGGATAAATGCATGTAGGATGCTAAGATGGACAAAATATAGATTGGGGAAGAGTGCACACTATTGTAGATAGAAGAACCATTGCATGGAATGAAGATTCAGTGTATTGGTGCATAGGCTTAGCATGTGATCAAAGAGGCAAGATAGGCATGAGGATTTCAAGTCAGGTTCAACAGAAGGGTATGTCGAGAGCACCAATGTAACATTAATCATAACTGTATGCTAGAGCAAGGTGCAAAATATGGTAACACACAACAAGGTAATGGACAGGAGCGATACCATGCCACAATGGAAAAAAACTCAGAGTGGCACGTCTGAGTGGGATAAAAATAGTTCGATGACAAGGAATCAACAGAGTGACAAGCAGAGGAGTTACGAAGATAGGCCAAAATGCCTAAACCTAGGATCTATGGCTCTGATACCATGTCAGGTTAAGGAATAACTTCTAAATTTGGATTCTCTTGCATTAATGAGAATATAATTTTATAACATAAAAGAATGACCTTGGGATTCATCTTCTAAAATTGGCTCCTATTCTAACTATTCATATTTCCCTTTATTTACATATTTACAATTTATTCGCCCAATCCTCGAAGATTAGGTGTCTAAAACTTTTTTAAACTTTTAAGTAAAAAGCTATCTAAATTATTTGATATCATAAACTACTACTACTACTAATAATAATAATAATATATTAAAAAATGAATTTGACTTCAAGGCAAAGGTTTTAAACATAAACTATATATCTATTTTTCCTAGACAAGATTCTAACATTGTGTTGTTCAAAATTTGAAACTTTTCAACTTAGATCATAGTTTTTATTTACTAAAATTCATCTATTATATTTATTGAAATTATAAAATTTGATCACATAAAACAAATTAATAGTGTGGAAAACTAATGTTATATCTAAATATGTGTTTACTCTACTGATTAAATGATTGAATTTCAATTTGGAATAAGTGGATTATGTACATGTATATAAATCAAATAACTAAATAATTACACCAAAGGTGTTCCTCTACGGGGTTGGACTTGGCAGATTCAACCAATCACATCCTTTGATTTTTGTCCTCCTTTGTGCAATATTTTGTTACCACGTGGAACTCCAGGATTGCGTAGCTCAGTGGAAATACAGTTCGATTCCTTTCTACTATGAAAACCTTACGAGCCTCCACAAAAGTAACCTCACATGCCCGAGCTTGGAAAATTGGTTGAGGTGGGATACCTCTTCATCGACCACTATAACAATTATTCTTGTTGGATCTCACCTCAACTTGAGAACTTAACGAAGCTCATCTAACACTACATGTCTAATCGTGGGCTCACAGGTTTGATTTCGGCAGAGCTAGGAATCTAAGCTCACTCTAAAAGTCTCGTCTCGCCCACTCTCTTGAATCTATTTTATAACAAGCTCCATGGTGAAATCCCTAATCCCATTGGCAACCTATCGGACCTTGAGATGATGAATCATTGGGAAAACGAGAAAGCTAGAAAGTTGTTGGCCCTTGACGTCATGTTTGTAAGTTCATGAGCCTCATATTGCCATATCTTTGCATTAGTGGTAAGCTTTAGAGCCTCATTTAAGGTCCTGCATGTGCTTAAAGGGGTTTATTCCAGGAGGCCATTGATGTGTTCTACAAGATGAAGGTTCATGCCTATCATTCAGGCTTGCAACACCCTTCTTTGTGCATTGCTCAAAATAGATACATTAGACATGGTTTGGAGTGTGTATGAAGAGATTGTTTCCAGTGGTCTTCATCCTAGTGTTTATATTTATAATACCTTGATTAATGCTCATTGCATGGGATTAAGTTGAAAAAATCCTTTGAATTATTAAATGAAATTAAAACAAAGAAGATTGATCCCACTATTGTTACTTACAACATTCTCATCTCTGGTCTATGCAAGGAAGACATGGTGCAAGAAGCAAGTGACATGTTTAAAACAATGCAGGCTCTTTATGTGGCTCTTAATCTGTTTACATACCGTGATATGATGGATGGATAAAGGGATAATATTTGAAATCCTCGAGTGGCATCTTCCTCTTTGGCTTTCACCCACATGGAAAGGATGGATTCTGCTTTGGCTTTCACCAACATGGAAAGGATAGATTGTATGTTCTGGCAATTTCAATTGCTAACACTAAAGACAAAACTCTGGTGTGGACTGCAGGTGAGAATGGTGGCATTAGATTGGGTGACAAAGCTTCCTTTGATTTACAAATTGATGGAAACCTTGTGTTTCACAATGGAATGAACATCATGGTAGGGTAGACTTATACTGCCAACTAAAGCATAGTATTTGTTGCCATGCAGGACAATGGCAATTTTGTAGTGAAGAATAACAATTCCAACAGTATTTGGGAGATCTTTCCCAACCCTATTGATACGCTCTTGGTTTATCATAATTTTAGTGTGGGAAAAAGCCTCCACACATATCCTTATTCGTTCACTCTAGAGCCTAAGGGAAACTTCACATTGAAATGGAGGAACAACATCACATACTGGAATCAGGGTACCCTAAATGGCTCCAGGGCATATCTTCATAATCAAGGGATTTTTACTATCTTCAACTCTTCTGGTGATCAGCTTTGGACAACATACAACAGTGATTACACCCATTCCTCTATCACGTTGTGAAGGATCGGGCTTGAATTAGATGGAAATTTGAGGACTTGTGGGTGGGTTAAAAGATCTTGAACATGAAAAATGGGATGGAGTGCAATAGAAGACCAATGTCAAGTGTATGGACATTGTGGGAACTTTGGTGTGTGTGTATACGGTGACACAAGCCCTTATTGCATATGCCCATCTACATATTTTGTTCCCATAGATCCCAAGGATCCCACACAAGGATGTAGAAGATTGCAGGACCTCGCAGGGTGTATTAACCAAAGCATGATTGTATTGAACCATATTCAATTCTTCTCTTATCCTCTAGAATCAGAATCAAATTAAGATATATACTACTTAGGCATTCATGATTGTGAGCATAACTACTACCTCGGGAATCCACTATGTGTTGCATCTACAATCATGGCTGATGGTTCGAGGATTTGCTACATAAAGACAAAATTTCACAAGTTCCTATAAATTAATAGCCCTTCCAAGCACTTCCTAAGTAAAGGTATGTGGTGAAGGTCATCCTCTAGCACCACTACCTCCTGCATTTAGGACTATGAATTCATCCAAGGCATTTGCCATTGTAATCTCAAAAACAGTTGATGTCGTTATTATTTCCTTGATTACTATCTAGATGTCCATTTGGTGGATTTTCTGTAGAAGTAATCCTAGGTTTAGATTTTGACAGCTACTAGCCCAATACACATTCCTAGATTATGCCTTGGGGGATCCAGTTTAGTTTTCCTACAAGGAACTTCAACACTCAACAAAGAATGTTATGCAAAAGTTGGGTTCGGGTGGGTTTGGAACAATGTGCAAGGGAGAATTGTCCAACAAGACCATAGTTGTTGTCAAGCAATTGGAAGGGATTGAACAAGGTGAGAGGAAATTTCACATGGAGGTGGAAACCATAAACAATACTCATCACTTGAACTTGGTTAGTTTAATCATATTTTGCTTAGAAGGACGCCATAGATTACTCGTTTATGAATTCATGAAAAAAAAATTCTTTGGGCACATTCCATTTTGCTTCTCTAGAGAAATCTAGGATGCTAGATTGGGATAAGTGTTTGAAACATCCAGTCATCATGTTTCTTTTATGTCCTCTGTGAATGCCAGTATGTCTTCAAATCTCTAACAAATATGGAAGAGAGACTATCCAACAGTAGGTACCAACATCCAGTCATCTTGGTTTCTTCTATGTCCTCTATGAATGTCACTTTGTCTTCAAATCTCTAAAAAATATGGAAGAGAGGCACTCCAGTAGTAGGTAGCTATCTTCTCATGGTCATTCAAGTATGAAACTTATTACAATATAAGTTCACTTTTCTTTCTTACCCAATGGAAGGATCACCATTACTTGGTTTCTCGTGTTAAATTCAAACAAAGGAATTAGTTTGTAAGTTTTATTGTGCCATTGCATGTTTCAAAGGAAACATATCCAGGATATCTATATTAAGTGCATACTTGCCTTGTTAGCATTCAAATCCTTCGAGGTGGTGTGTGTATACAGAAAGTCAAATTGATTGTTGCAATGTCAAAGAGGTAACATGGATCTATCAACTGCATTTGGCGTGTTTATACATAAAGTAAAACTAGATGTTGTAATGCCGAAGAGGAAACATTGATCTGTCAATTGCATTTAATTTTGGAATAGATCATTCAAGCTCAAGGTTGTAAACTTTTAATCCCACAAGTAAGTTTTTTTTACCAAAACAAGGAAATCTCAAAATGACATGTTATAAGTTTTTTACCAAAACAAGGAAATCTCGAAATGACATATCATATATTAGCTTTTTGGTATTAACCACTAACATGCATTATCTCTATTAGATAGTTGAAGTGAGATTATGATTCTATCAAGATACTCATATTACTACAAATTCTACGAAAACGCTTATTTAACAAATTTATTTACTCATCGTATTCCAATTTCCCATATTTGAGCACTTGAGTAACCTCTGATTGCAAATTTTGTATCGCTCCTTCCTTTCTAAAACTGCATCTTATATTCCATTATGAAACAATAAAAAAGTAAATCAAGCATTATACATCTCTCTGTAAAGGACTCCTTTAGTCATTGTGTTTAATTCTCCCACACAATTTTCCATATAAATATTTTGTTAGAATATTTTTAAAAAGTAAATATCTCAAAAAGGTTTATCATATAAAAATATTGAAGGTTTATCTTGTGCTACAAACATTGATTATGTGGAATATATTTATACACTGTGCAATAACCAGTCATAAGTGTGGGGTACTTGTGTATGCAAGATCCAAGGAGTAAGGCTACTGAATTGAGAAGTACTCATGTTAATATGATTAACAATTTTTTTTAATGGAAGGCCAACGTGGTTTGATGTCTCTAGTCAAAATATGAATTATACTTCTTGGTCTTATCAATGCAAAAGGAAAGGGGTGGAAGCACATTTGGACTTGTTTCTAGAAGTTGCATTGGCCACTATTATTACGTAACCAAATTCCATTAATTTTTATTTTCCCATGCTATCGAAGAGCTTGTTTCCTAGAGAATCAAAGAGGAGTTTGGAGTTGTGGAGACTTTCATTTTATTTTATTTTAAGAAAATAATTTTTGTATACAAAATAAAAGTGAAGAATGTCCAGGTCACGAGCGACGTCATCATAACTCAATATTTTTTCAAATGTCAAGGATGGGACTAAGTCAATGTTCTTATATTAAAGAAATATATTCAAAATGTGTAGGAATGATTATAATCATTTCCATGTTTGTTCCACAAATATAAATCAAAATTGGGTAACTTTTGAGATTAACATTGATCAAGACGACATCATTGACCACAAATATATATAGAGTTGTCAAGGTCATATATGAGGACAAAAGGAAATTTCTTGATCACACCCATAACTAAGAAAATGGAAATTTAGGTATCATGATATCTATATCTGATATGTATTTCTGAACATTACTCCATCATCTAAACTATAAACATCACATTTTGGTGCTCTTGAAAATATTAAAAAGATAAACCATAGCCTTTCAAATTCAACAATCATAAATAAATAATGTGTGTTCAAACTACAACAAAACATCTTTCAGATCCAAGACTGACCAAGACCCATCGATGATGGGAAGGGCCTCTTTTCATGATGAATTTGTCTCAACATTTTTCTCCCTAGAGATATGATGGAAAGACAACCAAATAAATCCTGTTTTATTTCTACATTTGATAAAAAAACATCACATAATAATAAACTCTTCATTCTAAACTTATCATTCATCTAATTGATTGTTACCAAGGAGTCACCAAACACTTATAAATTTGAGATGACCTACTTCAATGCAAACTTAAAAAATAATAATATAATATTAAATTGATCAATTATTTAAACCCAACCTATTATATGATAAGATAATCACTTTGGAAATGTTGTTGAATATTTTACTGAATTGTTATATCCTAAATGGAAACATCGTTGTTGTATAACATTTGTTGATTGTTGAAATGCTTGTGTAGGCTTGCTTATTTAAATATTTTACTTGTAACATGTATATTGTTGTATTATCAATCCGCTAAGAAATATCTGTGTGCAAGCATGCATGGTTATTTATTCTCTATTAAGGGTGAGGTTGAATTTGCAAACATATCTTTCGATTTACAAAGTAAAGTGATTGAACTCAAAGTTAATCTAGGATAGTTCCAATCTATATCAGAGCTAAGGTTACAATACTCTAGCCTTTAGTGAAGTTCTATTGGGCCTAACAATGGAACTCACATTTGAATGTAAGATGTTTCCATTAAAAGAGCATAATTTGATGCATTAGTTGGCCTTAGTTAGCCTTTAAAGTACAATAGTTTGAGATAGCAGGTGTAAAAGGCATGCACATAATCCATGTGGTTTTGATTGATAATTGAAGTACAAGGTCTACTTGTTAGTCCTTCCAGTATTGTACTTAATTAGCCTAGAGCTACAAATAGTTTCAAAGCTCCATGAATGATGGATAAACTAAAATTTCCTTTGAAAATGTTAGACAATAATTGGGCAACATAATTTATTTTAACTTAAAAAAGGTATAAATCTTGTTATTGAAAGCTATCTAAAAGTGAGTTAGCAAGCAGAATATATATAAATATCTCCAACATCTTTTATGTTAATATAATTGTTGATAGCTATGCAATATACTTCTCTTTAATTTAAAAATAAGAATTTTTAGGTTTAGTTCCCACCAAGTTACAAGTTCAAACCTCATGGGGAGGGGTTGAGGAATGGAAGCCACTATGGGGGAATTAAACTTCCTAAGGGGAATCTAGGCTTGACCAAAGCCTCGCACAATCCTAGTGATAAGCATCACATGGTGGGTGGATTGGTCTTCTTCCAACCAATTATAAGCAAGTTAGCCTTGGCCTAGGCACAGCCTAGTTACAAACAAACAAAAAAATGATTCATTTTTTTTTCAATTACTCTTTATCTAATATTTATTCTATTAGAAATAAAATTTTTTGAATTTAGTGATTTAGTTTTTCAAGATGATTTTCCCAAATCTTTTATTCCTTCGGTGTACCTTTGCGGCTTTATGGGCAATTGCTAGCTAATGGAGAAGTGTACTTTTTTTCCTCAAACAAAATGTTTCATACATGTTTCATAGATATTGTTTTAAAATTAAGTTATAATAAAATAAAATTAATATTTAACTTTAAGTCTACATTCACTATTGTTAAAGAGTTTCACAATATCCAACTTTCTTTAAAAAAAATCCATCATTTTCACCCATAATTTTGTTATGTATATGTTTTAAAATTTGTTATCTATAGGTTTTGAATAAATAATGTCACTCTTTATCTTTAATTCAAAGTATTGTTGTGCTTTCATTGAAATGTTGGGACATTTGAATATCAACTATGTCGGAACATTGAATCAACTTTTTGATACTAACAGATCTTGATAAACGCCTATCGTTGGATAGAGAAGTTCACATCAAGTGCCTATGGAGTCTCGGGAGCCATGTTATCAAGCTTTTAGGAGATTGACCCCCAAGTGTTGGGAGCTCCATTGAGTAACCCTCACATAAACCTCCTAATGCTGACAAATCTTTATACGTCCATTGATGGATGGAGAAATCCCTATCAAATTCTTGTGGCATATCAACCTTCAAGTGGTCAGGAGGTTATGTATTAGGCCTTGAGATGTTAGGTGATCGAGATGAGCGAGATTTTGAACCAACCTTAGTACTAAGAAAACCCGATATGTTTGTTGACTAGCAAGAATTTTCCCAGCAATTCGTTATGCTATATTAACCTTTCAAATATTGGTCATTGACTGATCGGGTTTTCAAGCCCTTGGGCTATTAAATGTTAGGAAGTTGGGGTATCAAGTGTTGGGTATCGGGTGGTTAGGACCTTTTCTATCAAACCTCCCTCCCAATACAGTTGGAACTCAATAGGGTTTTGATTTGGCAATGCAATGCAACATGTTGGTGTGGTAGGTTTTGGTGTGGCTTTGTATGGTGGTGACACATGGAAGGGAAGTGCCACATATCATCTACATGGTAGGATGACACAACATTGTATCATCGTGACATGTGGGAATAGTGTAACATCCTGGTAAAAAGTTCATGAAATAAAAGTTAATAAAGGAAAAATAAGACCATTGGTAAGGGACACGTATTACAAGCTAAATGTTGGGCAAAGATATCCCAGTGGGCATCACTGGATGTGTGTCTTTGCCTAAGGAAATTGGGAAAGGCAAAGGAATTAAATGGAAAAAGGCATTTTTAGCAAATTTATTGATGAAAATAAAGGAAAATAGGAGAAAAGGAAGGTAAAAGGTCACAGGTTGCATGTGAGGAGGAAATTGAAGAAAAATAATGGAAAATGAAGAAAATAGAGGCCTAATTAATAAAAAGGCTTATGAGGATCAGTTGGCAAGCTTTTGTCAGTGTTAGGCTCTTTATCAATGTAAGATCTTGGTCAATTCAAGTTTGGAGCTCTCTCATTATTCTCTCTCTCTCTCACTCTAGGTCACTTAGAGTTTTCTTGGAGCACTCTAGTTTTGGATCAAGGAAGGAAAGAAAGCAAAGGGAAAGGAAGGAAATCAAGGATCAAGGAAGAATAGTGGGATCAAGCAGCTTCAATAAGAATACTTGCAGGTAACATATTGCATGTGTGATTTCCTAGTTGGTTTGGACATCAATGGATTTGCATGTTGGTGTATGGTTCTCTTGGTGTTGATGGCATGGTTTTGTCGGGTTATGACAATGGTTTTTAGCCTATCCTTGCCTTTTTTTGGATGCCATGGTGTTGGGATGTTTATTTCGGTTTTGAGCTTTGGTTTGTTAGATGGATTTCAAAATCTGGGGCGGAGGTGGTCACAAGTTTCATTCCCAAAGGCCTAGGAATCCCTTGACCTATTTTAGCGAGATACACGGTAAAGTCTGAGGGAGAAGTCTCAGTTTAGGGCCTAGTGATTCAGGTTTGGATTGTGGTAAATCCTGAGAGACTGGTCTCAGTTTAGGATGGCATTCTAAGTTCTGCTTTGTTGTGATTGGAGCACCGGTTTTGGTGTTATCACAGTTTGATGAGGCTGGAGGTGGTTTAACCTCTGGATTCCCTTGGTTGTTCTTGGATTGGTTGTTTTATGAGATCCCACATTCATGCTTGGAATATGGCACATCGGTGACTGGCTGAAAGAAAGATTTGGTTCAGCCATGTCTACATAAGGGTGGTACGTGGAAGTCCCGAACTTGGTCGGATTTGCCTATGATTAATGAAAACTAAGTTCTCTTACTTTTTCACTTGTTTATATTTGGATTTGATGGTTGGCATATATATGATATTTATATGGTTTAATGTTGGTTATAAGCATGGTTGTATGACTGGTTCATGTCATGGTTATTTCATGTATTTACTTGTAATTGTTAAAATGATGGATGTAAGACCTAATTGACATTATAACAGTTCAATGGAGAAGGTGGTGATCCTTCTTGTTATGTTTCATAAGTTTTTCAGTCATTCATTCTTCATCTTGTATCCTAGACCTGTAGGTTGCATTGATGCCAAGTGTTTAATAGAATGTCAGTCTCTGTTGGGGATGCTCAGGCCTATTCTCGAGGTTGATTTTTTATTTGTTAGTCTTGTCATCATGTCTTTGATGGATTATGGAAGTTATAACAAGTTTTGGGCAGTGGCCGGAATTCTAGACTAAAAAAGTGCCTTGAATTTCATAGACGTTGGCATAGGTCTATTGGGAAAAGTCCCTGGACACTCACACACAAGCCTGTGAGAGAATCTAGAAGTTTCTGGACGTTGGCATGCCTATAACATGAGAGTGACCAGGGGTTAAAAGGCTTAAACCATTAGTGGAACCCAGGGACAGGATTTATGTGTGGCTGACATGTTTCTTGAGGGTGTTGTTGTTGATGTGGATGGGTTTGGTTGATGTGTCCCATCAATTCCATTTCCTTAAGGTCACCAAGGAGGTTGAATCCCTTATAGTGGCCCCTCTCTCATCGCATGTTTACCCCGACTGGCCGATTGCTTGGGTAGATATGGGAGGAGGGGGTGTTACATATTGGTATCAAAGCATGGTTGTGCTCTCCTTAGGTGAATGAGTTGGTCATGCATGCATGTCAGTTGCATGCGTCTCTCTTACACTTGCATTCCATATGCTTGTTGCATTTGCATGATGTTGATTAGGGTTGTAGTTATGCCACCATGTGAAACTTGATGTTGATTTTTTGGAATGCATTGTCATGATTATATGACTGATTACATATTATTATATGTCACTTGATTACATCCTTATATGTTAGGTTGAATTCTTGTATTTTTTATTACATGTATCGGGCTTGTAGGTTGGTTACAAGAATTGATCATGTATTCTCGACTATATGAGTTCATGCATATGTGTAATTGATTAGGAATTGCTTATGCATGTTTATGGTTGCATGTGGCAATGCGTACAATGGAGTAATGGTTGTGGTCATGCATGAGGTCATCACATGTGATGTTGATATGGACTTGCGTTAATGACTAGACCCTAGCTAGAATGATGTGTATATGGTTTTGTACTCGTGCGTTATATGTCTATATGCAGTTGTTATGCATGTATAATCTTGGTTATAATTATGCATGAATAGTAGGCCAACCAAGCCTTGTGAAGTCATTGTATGCAATTTAGGTTATCATAATGATATTGGTATGTTAGGATGCCAATGTGTTGGCTGAGATAGAGCATGAGATGTAGATCATCCATGTGAAGTTGTAGCATTGGACCTTGAGGCAAGATCATGTCGTCACACGGGTTTGTATGTTGGGCATGCAGGTATGTAAGTTAAGTATTATTATATGCATTAGGGTTATATACATTAGGTTTATGTACATGTATTTTGACGTTATGGTTACATACACGATAGATGCTAGTTGATTAGTGTAGTTATATGCACATGTGTTGAATAGTCATGAATAAAAGTAACTTGTGGTTGTATGATTGCTATTGTTGTTTTATGTTAGATAACTTGATGATTATGTTATATGTTGTTGATGAGCATGTTATAAGTTAACTTGTTATGGTTATATGATAGTTAGCTTGATTATTAAGGTTATTTCATTTAAGATCTTGATGTTATATGTATCATACTAAATTGGATTGGCCTATGCAGATGGTTATGGTTACGACATTCAGGTTGGGCCGACATATTTGTGATATGGTGTTGTACTAATCTAGATTGACATTGCATATGTGTGAATGATAATTGTGTATGAGTTATGATGTAAACATGTTAGCTAGAGACTATTTTGGATATCATGATCTTATTTATGTTTGGGTTGATATGTTGTGAATTTATATCATGCTAATCTGGATTGATTGTGCAGACATGATAGCCTCCCCTGAGATACATTAAGGTATAAGCTTGCTTATGTCATCTACTATGTGCTTGAATGTTTTATTATGTCGTCTATTTGGTGTTTGAATGTTGGTGTCTATTATGTCATCTATATTTTGTTGAATGTTTGACTAATCACATGATATGAGTATGTGTTTATAAGATTGCATCAACAAATGATCTTATTTTAAGTTGGTTTTACTCACACATGTGTGTTAATAGTTGATATGTAATTGAGGGTAATAGGTGACAATTGTAGCATATGTCTAATGGATATGAGTTGATTATGGATTATGACATGATTGTTAGTCGTGGTAAAGGTTGATTTCAAATTGACATATATGATTGTCTTGATGTTTGGAACATGTGGTTGACATATGTGAGCAGTTGTAGAATAACATGCTCAGTATTAGCATGACAAGGTAATATTTGATTTGTTTATATAACTAACAGTAGTGCACAGGAATACTTGATTGCAACAAGGTAAAAAGGTAAAACAAAGGAATTGGGCAAGAATTCATTTGGCTATGTTTGGAAACCCTAATTCCAAACGAATGAGTGCTTTGCATACAAGAAGCCTTCTTAACCTTGATTTTGTCTGACATTATGGGGATATATGCTACATTCATAAGCATGTATTTGACAAGTATATTAGCTAGTCTCTAGTCATAAGTGTATCTGTCAAGGGAAACAGAGTCCCTTGAGAGATGGCGTAGATGTGTTCAATTGAAAGATAGCACGCTTGGCACAACAAGATAAGGTAACTAGAGTATTGTTATGTTTATTTAAGCACTAAAAGTTATGTGTTTATGGCAATATGATGCAGGGAGTTGCATGGCAAGAGAGGCTTCCATGAAATCTTGAAGAAGGCTCGAGTTGAGCTTTCCATTGGAAGCAATGGGAACCAAGGGGATTGAGTCATGGTATCTGTTGATTGCTTTTGGTCTTTTGGTGAATTGTTATGCTTGATTTGTAGTTTTGTTTATGTCTGGTGAAAGGCCTTGCCACTATATTTGTGATACCGTGTTGCAATTGGTTTTCATGGTTTTCTTCTTGTTTATTTCTTGTGCTGCCTTTTTTGTTTTGAATCTTGGGAATTGTTTGGGAAAGAGGAAAGTTGATGGGGCTCGGGGAGAGCTGTGTGGTACCCGACAGATGGTGTAAGACTTAGATGAAGCTCTGTGCATGAGTAAGTGTAGTGGAAGGTAAGACTATGATAATTGGCTGGACTGGTTGGGTCCATTGTGGTAAGTGGACGATGACAGGCCAAACATGAGAAAGGTAACCAGAAAAGGTAAAGTAAATGGATCTGAGGCGTCAGATGTCTTGGCTATGTTGGGAACGATTGTTCTCAATGTTGTGCATGATGTGCACAAATAAGGAAGTTTTCTTAACCTAGACCTTATAATATATGGCAATTTTGTTGTGATCATGACTATGCTGAAGTTTATATGTATACATGTATGCATGTATGTATATCGTAATCTGACAAGACCATGATTGTTTTATGCTAATGTTTATGTATATGTATGAATGTATCCATGTATCTATGTCACTGTTTGACAGGGTCATCAAGAATCATCCTTGTGGAGGAATGATTGCCTACGCAGGGGAATGACATGAAGAGGTTCCTGGCCATGAGGAATCAAGTCAGAAGAGTAGCAATGACAAATATATGAGGTCAATATCATGTGAATATGAATTTATATTATATGTTTTTATTATGCCTATGTTTATGTTATGCACAAGTTATACCAAGGGATACATCAACGCAATGAAAGCAATGTGGTCTGCAACATGCTAGGACAAGCATCAAAAAGATACTGGAAGCAAGGTTGCTTCGTAGAAATAATGTGGTTTTGGATGTGTGGTACTATTGTAGTGCATATGTTGTATATGTTGTACATGTTGCATCTATGATGTGTGCACATGTGGTGTTGTGTATATATAATGTGTGTACATGTTGTTTATGCAATATTATGTACATGATGGTACACGTAGTGTTGTGTGAATATTGCATATGGTGTTGTGCACATGTTGGATATGCAGTGCTATTTATAGATGGTGTTGCATGCATGTTGTACATGTGGCGCTATGTACATATGGTGTTGTGTGATGATTGTACAAGTGGTGTTGTGTACAAGTTGTACAAGTGGCATTGTGAGCAGGTGGTGTTGTGCACATGTCATGCATGTGGCATTGTGTACATGTGGTGTCGCATACATGTCGTGTGTGTGGTACTGTGTACATGTGGTATTGTGTACACGTTGTACAATGGTACAGTGTACATGTGGCATTGTGTACACATTGTGCAAGTGGTGTTGTGTACATGTGATGTTGTGCACACATTGTGTAGGTGATGCTTTATACACGTGGTGTTGGTGTACATGTGGGATGGAGTGCATGTCGTAAATGCTGTGTTGTGGGCATGTGGTACTATGCATGTGAATTGTGTAGTCATGGTATCATGACATATGCATTCATTGTATTGCACTCTATATAAGTATTTGTGTTGTGTTGTACACCGGGTGTAGGTGTAATTTTGTATGTAAAGTGTAGATGCATGTATTACATGGTATTGTATGCAGTGTGTGATTATGTGTGTGTTATGCACACTATGTGTATGTGCACATGTTTTAGGAGAAGGCATCAGGTGTTTGTCTAGTGTGGAAACTAATCCAGAGTGCGTACGAAGTAAAGACAAAGGTAGAAGCTAAGGATTGATTAAAGGATAAGTATCAATATTTTCTTTAAGCTCTATTATGCATGTGATTTATGATTCTAGTATATAATGATTACATGTGATCTATGATTCTGGTTTATGATGGTTACATGTGATTTATGATTTTGACATATGATGGTTGTGTTTTGAGCTAACATTATGTGATATGTTTATACATGGTGATTTGGTCAAAGATGCTAGTTTGACTTATTGTGACAAGAAGTAAATAGGATTGCGAATGTACCTTATTGACGAGCTACCAATGAGGTATGGTTTGAATTTATTTCAATTCATTTTGAATCTAAAGGAAATTATGTGCTTGAAATAGGAACGCATGGACATGCCAATTGAGTGGTTGAAATCGACTACAAGAATTAGCAGCAACAACAAAAGGAATTGGAACATGCAATAGTATGCTAGTAAAACACTTCAGGAGAAGGACAATTGTGGGACAATGGTACCCAATAGTGTCCATTGATTTCCATGAGCATGATATGACCGATATAATGGTTTTGAGGTAGGTATATGCCTCGGTTTTTGTATCTTATGATGCAAGGAAGCCTTGCCAAGGGATGGATCGCCCAGGATAGGGGATACCAGGGAACTTGGAAGGTGAGTCACTGTAAGGAAGAGGGTGACCGAATTTCCTCAGGGATTGTGTAGTAGAGAAGGTAAGGTCGTAGATATATTTGTTTTGGTCATTAGAATTTCCAGATGGGATCATATGCACATTGGGAATGCGCCCTGGAACAATGAGTCGGTAATTTTTCACTGAGAAAACAACTGGCGCAGGATTATAGCGCTAGACATTGGATGTAGGTTTGATTGTGCAGTGGATTCTAGACTTCTTGGGTAGGAGGTGAATCCTGGTATTACTTTGAGGGTGGAGGTGTGAGCCTCTGGATTCCCTTGTCGATTGATACGGGCATCATATCATTTTATTTGTTGGTCTAGCAAATGTGCATATGTGTATATGTAGTTATTGTAAATATCGTAATGAGCTATGTTAGAAAGCTCCAGTATGCGGCATGTTGTCATGATGTTTTGCTTTTGAGCAGGTCATTCATTGTAAATACTCCAACGAGCTAAGTTATAAAGCTCCATAGGCATTATGTTTGATTTTTAGTGGTTTTGATGAGGTCTTGGTGTGGTTTAACATCGAGGATGATGTTCCCCAAGGGGGAGGGTTTTGTAATAGCCCTGGTAAAAAGTTCATGTAATAAAAGTTAATAAAGGAAAAATAAAATCACAGGTAAGGGACACATATTCCAAGTTGAATGTTGGGCAAAGATATCCCAGTGGGCATCACTGGATGTGTTTTTTGCTAAGGAAATTGGCAAAGGCAAAGGAATTAAAAGGCAAAAGACATTTTTGGCACATTTGTTTATGAAAATAAAGGAAAAATAGGAGAAAAGGAAGGTAAAAGGTCACATGTTACATGTGAGGAGGAAATTGAAGGAAAGTAATGGAAAATGAAGAAAATAGAGACCTTATTAATAAAAGGCTTATGAGGATCAGTTGGGAAGTTTCTATCGGTGTTAGGCTCTTGATTAGTGTAAGCTCTTGGTCAGTTCAAGTTTGGAGCTCTCTCATTATTCTCTCTCTCTCTCTCACTCTTGGTCACTTAGAGTTTTCTTGGAGCACTCTAGATTTGGATCAACGAAGGAAATCAAACAAAGGGAAAGAAAGGAAAGCAAGGATCAAGGAAGAAGAGCAGGACCAAGTAGCTCCAACAGGAATACTTACAAGTAACATATTGCATGTGTTATTTCCTAGTTGGTTCGGACATGCATGGATTTTCATGTTGGTGTATGGTTCTCTTGATGTCGGTGGCATGGTTTTTTCAGGTTATGACAATGGTTTTTAGCCTAGCCTTGCCTTTTTCCAGATGCCATGGTGTTGGGATGTTTATTTCTGTTTTGAGCTTTGGTTTGTCATATGGATTTCAGAATCCGGGGTGGAGGTGATCTCAAGTTTCATTCCCAAAGGCCTAGGAATCCCTTGACCGATTTTGGCGGGATACACAGTAAAGTATGAGGGAGGAGTCTCTATTTAGGGCCTATTGATCCGAGTTTGGATTCTGGTAAAGCCTGAGAGACTGGTCTCGGTTTAGGGCCTAGTGATCTGGGATTGGATTGTTGTAAATCCTGAGAGACAAGAAGACAGAAAATTCCTCAAGTACAGTGATGGATTCAGGATGGCATTCCAAGTTCGGTTCAGTTTTGAGCGGAGCATCAGTTTTGGTGTGATTACGGTTTGATGAGGGTGGAGGTGCTTTAACCTCTGGATTCCCTTAGTTGTTCTTGGATTGGTTGTTCTATGAGATCCCACATTCATGCTTGGAATATGGCATGGGGGTGACTGGTTGAAAGAAAGATTTGGTTCAGCCATGTCTATGGTCGGGTGGTACGTGGAAGTCCCAAACCTGGTCGAATTTGCCTATGATTAATGAAAACTAATTTATCTTGATATTTACATGGTTTAATGTTGGTTATAAGCATGGTTGTATGACTGGTTCATGTCATGGTTATTTCATGTATTTACTTGTAATTGTTAAAATGATGGATGCAAGGCCTAATTGTCATTATAACAGTTCAATGGAGAAGGTGGTGATCCTTCTTGTTATGTTTCATAAGTGCTTTCAGTCATTCATGCTCTGTCTTGTATCCTAGACCTATAGGTTGCATTGATGCCAAGCGTCTGACAAAATGTCAGTCCTGGTTGGCGATGCTCAGGCCTAGTCCTAAGGTTGATTTTTGATTTGTTAGTCTTGTCATCATGTCTTTTATGGATTCTAGAAGTTGTAACAAGTTCTAGGCAGTGGCCGGAATTATGGACTAAAAAAGTGCCTTGAATTCTGCAGACGCTGGCACAGGTTTGTTGGGAAAAGTCCCTAGATGCTAGCACACAAGCCTGTGAGAGCGATTGGAGGTTTCTAGATGCTAGCATGCCTATAACATGAGAGCGACCACAGGTTAAAAGGCTTAAAACATTAGTGGGACCCAACGACAAGATGTCTGAGTGGCTGACATGTCTCCTGAGAGTGTTGTTGTTGATGTGTTCCATCAATTCCATTTCCTTAAGGTCACCAAGGAGGTTTAATCCCTTATAGTGGCCTCTCTCATCGCATGTTACCCTTGTTGGTCGGTTGCTAGGGTAGATATGGGAGGAGGGGGTGTTACAAATAGGGATTATCATGTGTTTTTCATGTGGAAATGGTATGGATGTTGACGTGGCACTTATGGGACAAATTTTCAAATGGGCACAACTTTGTGTCCAAAGCTTGGAATTGGACGAATTTATATCATTGAAAAAATTTCAATGAGAAAAATATGATGGTGGTCTAAAAAATGAGATTTGTGGTGGTTGAAGAAAGCTTAAATTTGACAACTCCACTTCTTTAAGGTGACTTGGGACATCAGTTTGGATACCCTACATCCTTAAATAGACTTTAAGGTTGTTGGGGATGTTACAAATGGTATTAGAGCCAAGGTTCAACACTTGGACTAAATGGGTTCCTAAGAGAAAGAATGAGTTGGTTTTTGTTAATTTTAAAGGTTGTTATATTAATTAAAATAAATTGTCAAATTAAATTTTATTTGACTATTTTACCTAGCTCTTTATGTATTCACTAATTTGAATAACATTTCCTTAGCCATTTGTGGGAAAATAATGACAACGACTATAATTTTGTCTCGATGAGAAGACTTGAGAGTTATTCTTTGCTTAAGGGAACTTTGTTCCTCTGGAGATAAGCTAGGACACTAGCCTCTTTGTTTATAATAATTTGAAGTGGAAAGTTTGAAATTGTAGTACTAAAGGAGTGAGAGTTTCTCATTTCAGCTAGGTGAAATTTTGGAAATGGTCATTAACCATCTTTTAGATTTTTGAGAAGATGTTAAGCTGGGGACAATGTTTTGGGATGCCTTCATAGGCTGGAGAAGATTTCTTAGTCTTTAGAAGTCTCCTGGTCAAGTCTTTTGTCCCATCAGAATCATTTTTAGAACTTTGAGACAAGCTTGACAAGTGTTTCGAAAGTTACACAAATTTTGGGATGACCCCTAAAATTTCAAGGATTTCCTATCATAAGTTACAAAAATTCAGGGATTTGAGGCTTCAGCCACAACCCATGTTCGTATGGTGTAATAGGGGATAGTGACCAAGCGCTTAGCCATAAGACACTTAACTTTAGAGGCAAAGTATTGGGTTCTCAGGACATAGGGTGTCGAGAATACATCGAATGGCATTATATCATGAACCTTTGATATGAATATATCCCAATACATTTATCAATTAATGGATATCAGTTTTTCATTCCATAATTTGATATTAAGAATCAACTATCGGGCATTATGCGACCAACCTTCATAGTATTGGTATATCAAATTATTGGGATGTTGGGACATTAGAGTATGAATAATGTCCTAACATCAACCAAGTCCCTAACACTGACGGACCCAAGTAAATGTTTGTTGGTTGATGGAGAAATTTTCATTAAGTTCCAATGGAGTATTCGCCGGATATATTCTATTGATCTTTCATGAGTTCGGGCTCCACATGTCAAGAAATTCATTAAATAATACTCACACAAACCCCCCAATGTTAATGAATCCTGATATGTCTGTCATTGGATGGAGAAATCCTTGTTAGATGCCTATGGTGTATTGGCCTTCAAGTGATCGAGAGGTTGGGTATCAGGTTTTGGGACATCTTATAACACACCTCGTTATTCAACCCGATAAACAAAGGTGATTACTATGCTAAGCTGACTCTCAATGTGCAGTTATGAGAATGGGGTATACATTTTTTCATTCTTATTAACTTCTCGAAGTTAGAGACATGCTACACCATTGCAATCATCTTGTCAAGACGATTGTAGTGATATAAAACTTTACCCTATTTGGGTTATGGAACCAAATGTTATGTCGGTCCAGAGTTTCCTCTATGTCATGTTGCATGGCACCCATGTGGCGCCATGTGGCATACCACCTTATTATCACATCGCTCTGGTTCTAGTTAAGTGGTGTGTGTCACTTTCCCCTTGTTCCATGTAACTAGGCTACACGAGTTACTGATGCATGGGTCATATATTCATTATAGGAGTTTAATCCTCCATAACCTATATTTGACATTAGGTTTATACATGGACATTATTTATACCAACCCATGATAACATGACCCAACCTAACCCATGTATAATATTATATGTTATAATATTCCTTATTCATAGGCCCATGGCCTTCGACCACTCAATGTGAGTTCATGAATGTATACATATATTATAAATTCCTAACTATACATCCCTGCATGGGAATATATATATCTATACATATAGTGTGAACATTCAACCCTTTGCAACACACACACACACACACACATATAACTATTTATCAATGCATATTGTCATTACCATTGGTACCTGCAAGTCCCTTGTGCTCACGACCATATACATATAACACATAACAATACTCTATAACACAACACTTTACATAGCCCCAAGGGTTAGCTCAATTGGTTGAGGTCTCGTTGCTAAAGTACCTTGCCATTGGAAGGTCACGGGTTTAATTCTCCTCGATGCCCTCAGGGTTAAGCTCATATTAGTTTGGGCGGGAGTGTGGCCCCTTCGAGTCGACCTACCCTGATTTTCTAAGGGAAAAAAAAAACACAACCATTAACATATACCATGCTACCTAGGTTCCATACCATATGCTTCGCTTAAATACTTTACAACCTTACATGTAATTAAAACTACATATTGATCCAATGGCGGAGGTAAGTCACACATTCAATGGTATCGATTGGTTTGTGGACTCCCCTCCCCCTCATGACGTCACCAGGGGGGTTCGCATTCATTATTCCAACACATGGTTATGTTAACTTGATTCAATGGCCGATACTCACCCTCGCCGACTTGACGGTATATGGGGGCCCTACTTTGCCACGATACAGAGAGGGGGGGGGGGGTCCACATTAGATTCTCACTGTCCACTAGAAAATGGGCCTACATTATCTATCTTGATATGCTCTTGATGGGCTCCGACACTAGGTCATATGTGCTTGTATCCTTTCCACTCGATGGAAATTTAAGCCCCCGCTCTCGAGGTTCCGTTGGTCTATGATTTGTGTCACAATTCTAGTGTATGGTGCTCTAAAGTCCCTCCACCTTAGTCACATGTTTTGGCATGTGACCAAGGACGATGTTGAAGAAAGAAATGTTCTGCACAAATTGCTAATGCACACTTGCACAAAACGATTCTTAGAATTTGGTGCTAAGTCAAACTTCAACCCCTCGACTAGACCTAGATCTAAGTATATGTATACAAGTAGATATTCATATCGTTATGACAGAGTTTTACCATGCATATCGATTTTTATATCACTCTTATTAACTTCTTACTTCGTTTTTACATTCAACTTGTGGAATGCATTTGGGTTTATAAGCTGCCCTTGATCTGACGTGGAATCTCCAAGCCCCCCCTTTTTAGCTTATATGGTGTGGAATACTCTCCATAAAGTCTGTAAGGAGTTTTTAGCAACTTAGGTACTAATCTATACCCAATCCTTGATCATTGACATCAGAATTGTAAGCCAAAAACCTACAGCCATGTAGGACTTTTACTCCATGAACAACCTACGTGCCTGAAGGTTATGACATTTTGATAACGTAAGATACCTAGTTTGGATCACTTACAAGAACACTCACTCGACCATATAAATATATGTATTCAAGTATTTAAAGACTTGGCCCCTAAGCACTATAAGATATATATAGAACCTTGTAGAGAATAGGTCTAGAAAATCAGAGGGAATCCTTGCACTTGCAACGACCTCCTTCAATCAATTGACTAATTTTACATTGAGAGATCATTTAGATGATCATTTCTTAATGGTGAATATACACTTCTTGAGACAACATAGTAATGTTGCCACATAAGGAACACATGCCATCCAAAAAGGCTATCCCCGTATCCTTCGCCTAGTCTCAGTTATGAATGCTTCCAGGCTTAATACTCAAGAACCCATCATAATTTTTATTTTACTGAATAAGGGTATATGTATGGATACCCGTTACTATAGTTAGTCCATTCCAAATCACCACAATGCCAACAACTTGTATTAAAGACAACCAATCATTAGAATAGTTCGTTTTTGTAAGTCATTCATTATATATTGTTTCTATAATACCCATAAGTATTTAAGTTTCTCATGAGTGGTGTCATACAAATCTATCACTGCTATAAGAGCAAAAGGTCATACTTCATGCTAATGTTAATAAGAGACAAGGGAGTTTCCTACAGAGGAAGGAGAGCATATCACATATTCAAGGACATATTGTTAAACTAACAAGTGAAATCCTGCTAGAATATGTTTCCACTCATTATTTGCATTTTGGTAATAAGAGGGTTTTAATCAGCTGCAACAACTAGAGCTTTAATATCCCTTTATACATAAACAATGTTTATTTATTCAAGTAATTCACCTAATAATGCAACACATATATTTATTGCAGTTATCAACTATATCAAACATTCACCAAGAATACAAGATATCACATCTTCACGACTCATCATAAAATTCTTTATGCTCTCAACAACAACCTGGGAAATAACATCTCTCTACTATCTTCACCATGTAAGGAAGACTATGCTTAAATATTCAGTAAGCAAAACATCATACCAATAAACTTAATGAGACATTCATGGCATATATTAGAAAAATGATAAATACTTATCTGAGAGTAGAAATTGGGCATATGAGTCTGAGACTACAACTCTCCACCCAACATTAGACTGGCCTGCACTATGGTCTTTCATGTAGTCCAGTCACCCCCAAGCCAGATTCTAGAGCATGAGTGAGGGATTTTCTCAAAGGATTAAAACCAAATATGCTAGCTGAAACATGGTTTCGAAAGGTCCAACCACCTCCACCCACTAGCTTAGACACATCAGTCAGATTGTGCATAAGGACCTTTAGAGGTGTTAAAGGTGTAACAAGGCAGCTTATTTTTTGCTTCCTTTGAACTGTCATGCTCAACTCCTTTCTTCTTCTATGCTATGTTTTCCAACTCCATTCAACTGTTGGGTCAAGACCAATCTCTGGAAATGCACTTTCACAACATATCTCCCTCTAGTGATGCTCAAGATGAGAACTCCCCGTCACTATTCGCTCTAGCTCATATTCTTTGCTCACACCAAGGATGCATCAATTTTTTGCATAGACCTTGGTTGAGGTCCGCTTCTCTCCTCAACCAGACTTTCAAATGTTCTCCCTAGTTCTTTGCATCCTCTCGATGCTCCAACTTGTGTACTATTCAGTTAATTTTTTTTCCCAACATTTTCTAGGGATCTCAACATTGTCTATTCACCATCCAAGCCTCCATCAAACATTCCCCAAGCTTCTTCGAAGGCTCTCCTCTCTTGTTTACAAAACAATGTCCCCTATCATTGCTGTTTTTTTCTCAATTTCTCTTGGGAGCTCACTACAACCGCCCTTTGTGTTGCTCCTCCCCTGTTCGCGTCCTCTCCCGCCTCCTCTACACATTTCTTACACATTCCTCTTATCTTTTGCATAATGCTCCCTGGCCATTATTCTTGTATAGTCAGAATCTCTCCAGCTCATGGAATTGTGCCAGCTGCCTGCTAGCTCGTGGAATTGTGCTAGTTGCCTGCCAACCCCCTCTCCCCCCCCCCTGTCTCCTAGATTTTTCTGTTGTTACCATAGGTGGCCAACAATTATGTGTGCACCCAGTCACGAACTGGTTCCCTACTGCATGGCCAACTTTCCATTGGTCCTGTTGTCCTCCATTTAGTTACCCAGAGGCATACTCTTGTCCTCATCCTCAGCTGATATTTTTTAAGAACCTGTCCCTTGTGCACACTTGTCAACCTCCATTGCTACCATCAAACAATTAGTATCCCAAGTAGTTTCCCTCCTACTCAGATATGGAATCTGTGTCCCTGAACTCGACCCACTTTTATTTAAAAATAAATTTATAATGAATGGGAAAAGTAACTGGGGTTGTTAAACTTTTGGTGGTCGAGATGAATGAGACTTCCAACCAACCTCAATGCTAACAGAACCTGATATGTCTATTTACTAATGGGAATTTTCTTGGCAATTCACCATGGTATATTAGCGTTTTAGCTATCAATTGTTGAGCGATCAAGTTTTTGGGCCTTTGGGCCATCATATGTCTTTCAACTTAAAGATGGGTGACTTTCAACTAATTTTGTTTCAATAAAAACGAGTGTCTTTCTACTTATTTCATTGCATTTATGTCCTCTCGAAGTGGGAGGTCTTTGTATCTATTCTCTATTTGATCTTGCCTTAATCTTTGTAATTGCATTTATCTATCATTACAATTATCAAAAAATTGATTTGAATTCTTTACAAAAAAAATCAATGATCACATTGTAGTTTTAAATAACTCTACTAACAATTTGCTACATCTTATATTAAAAGTAATTAAACTGCTATTAAAACTAATAATTTTTAATATATATATATAATTTTTTTTTTCTATAATTAAAATTATAATTGAAATTTTAAATTGAGATAAAGTTATCAGCTCTTTTACATCACTCCATTAAAAATAGTAAATTTTTAATTTTTAAAAAATATTCAATTTAAACCATTAAATTTTACATAAAATTTAATTTTTTAAATCAAAACAATTGAATTACAATATATACTCGTAAAGTATAAGCTCACTGGAATAAATTAGTTTAAGAACTCTTAATAATAATTAATTGGTTGATTCATTCTTCATCAACACCGGCTCCCTTTAACTTATTTAAAATCTACAATTTATTCGTCTCTCAGTCCCTAACTTTGTACCCAGCACGCAGTTTACTCCACCATGAAATTCACAGACTCTCCAATTATAGAACTCCCTGTTGGCCACGACCTCCTCCGGATCGAGCAAGACAATGGCTCCATGCACGTCGGCACCTCCGTCTGGCCCTGCTCCCTCGTCGTCGTCAAATTCGTGGAACGCTGCCTCCTCACCCAAACCCCGAATCCCAATCCCGCATACGCCCAAATCTTCCAATTCAAGAACAAACGCGGAATCGAACTCGGGACTGGCTGCGGCGTCGCCGGAATGGGCCTGGCCCTGCTTGGCCTCGACGTGGTCTTGACCGACATCGCCCCCGTTCTGCCCGCCCTCAAACGCAACGTGAAGAAAAACACGGCGGCGACCTCCCTCGCCTCGGCCGGAAAACCGGGATCCGGCGTCGGAAGAGTGAAGATTTCTCAGCTCTATTGGAACAACGAGAAGCAGATTCAGGTACTGAAGCCTCCATTTGATTTCATTGTTGTCACGGATGTTGTTTATTTGGAGAATACTGTGGAGCCTTTGATTTCCACCATGAATGCCCTTTCTGGAGCGAATACTGTAATTTTATTAGGTTATCAGATACGATCTCCAGAAGCCCATCAGCTTTTTTGGCAGATTTGTCCTAATTATTTCACTGTGGAGAAAGTACCCCATGAGGATTTGCATCCGGAGTATGCGTATGAAGAAACTGATGTGTATATTCTCAGGAAAAAAATGACCTAAGTGTGGGTAAAACAAGGTTTTCCAGGGTTTATGGGTGGGGCGCAAATTGTATATGGGTATGAGAAAGTTGGGTTGTATACGCTTGGGATAAAAGTGAGATAGGGTTAAACTTAGGGTTTAGGGTCTCGTGGTTTTGACAATTTTTGTGGTCTAAATGAAATGGGTTTTTTTATTGGAGACTTTCTAGGTGTTGTTGCCCCTAGTGCTGGGAAGATTTCCGGATTTTCTCTTTTTGTTTTTCTTCAGGTTTTTAATCTCCTACCAGATTTTTTTTCCTATACGAACTCTATCTGTCTTAGTGTACTTTACAATGCTTTCGATAAGGCCTGGATCTGTTCTTCGATTCCTCAATTTAAATAAATTATTCGCTGCAAAAGGGGATACTGTAGTATATTGTTGTAAAATGGATACTGTGCTGTATTAATGAATTGCAAAAATGCCGTCCTAGCTCAGTGATGCTCATTAATAGAATTTTCTGTTATGGACGAACCACCGAGTCAACCTGAAATTGGAGATTTGTTCTTCGTTTTTTGTGGTCTTTTTGCTCAAATGATGCTTGAAAAATTCCAGTGGATTACACACACGAGCAATGTTTTGGCACAGTGCTTGTAATCCGTTGGATTGCTAACCGAGGGTGTAAAGTAATCTGCTAATTGGGCCACATGATTTGCATGTCCTTGGAGTGAAGCATCATTGTTGTTCTCTCCTTTGGTCTTTTCTAGGTTCGATGAGAGCATACATGCTCATGACAATGCATTGAAAATCTGATTACTTGATTGTCAAGTTGGTACTTGTTTCAGGACATCCAATATAAGGTTCTGAGTTCATTGGGCTGCAGGCGTCTACAGAAGCCATTAATATCTTGTTTATTGATAGTCAAATTGGTGGCTCAGACCCTATCTAATAGGCTATCATTGATATTTCGAGACCAACAAAAGATTCAGTTGTTTTTTAGTATGAGATATAATTTTTTTAGATGTCTTTTGTTAGTGATAGATCAACCAGCTTTTTTCAATATTCCATTGTTCTGTGTCTGATCAAGAATAAGTTCTAGAAATTTATAAAATTGATAATAATGGTAACTCAAAGCCTAACTAATGGAGCTATATTTTATTAAAGATGGTCAAGAAAATTCATTTGGGATTTTGAAGGAGTCTTCTATTTTTTCTCCAAGGAAAAATTCACAAATTTTATTGGAGGTGAGAATTGAAATCACCTTTCCTAAGTCTGTAAAGCACAATACCAGAAAGAAATAGGGAAAAGTATGTCTCCATTGAGCAGTCTTTCCACCTCAAGACCTTCTGACTACATATCTCCAAATATAGACCTTCAAATTTCAATATATAGACCTCTTACATCATATATGTATAATCAAATAAAGCATCCAAGCTGCTGTCCAAAAGAATCCAACATTACCTATATAACCTGAGAAAAAATAAAAGCTTATAGACTGCTTCTGTCTCCAGCTCAGATAAACAATAAATAATCATACACTGAGCATATAAGAAATGGGAATTCTATCTCTCATTTCTTCCAGCATCATGGAACTCTCAGCTATTTCTTGTCCTTCTTTTGAGAGAGTATCAGCTTCTGTATTAAGTTCCCGGTAGATATGGGTGAAAGTAATGCACTCAAACGCTTGAGAAACCTCCTTCGACTGCTCTGCTATGGGCCTAGGCTGATAATCGTAGATATGAGAATTCCCTTGCTTCACTTTGATGACCAATGAAGATTCACCAAATACCTGAATATGCTTCACATTCTTTGCCTATGTAATTTTAATCAAGATTCTCATGGTCATAAATTTTGCATAGTTGCTATTCAAACAGTTTCACTCACAGTGCTTGAGTTTGTCTTCCATTACTTGCTAATTCAAACAGTTTCACTCATACTACTTGAGTTTGTCTGGTATCGCTTGCTAATTCAAACAGTTTCCCCCATGCTACTGGAGTTTATCTTCTATTATTTCCTAATTCAAACAATTTCACTCATACTAATTGAGTTTGCCTTACCAAGCAGTAGTTTTGGAGAGTTTATGCTGTGGAAGATATAAAGCTTTAGGTTCTTGCTTTTGTTTTCATATAACCAAACTAGACTAGCACATGCATGCATTATGAATTTTTATTTCATCATAATTAATTTAGAACTGAAATGTCTATTGTATGCACATGAAATTATTGGTTGAGAAGCATAGAGAGTGGAAGACATAAAATGGAGTACATACATTGATGAAGCGAAGTAGATTATGTTAGTTAGGAAACACCAAATTATGTTCCCTGTACTTGAACTTTGAGTCAAGTTTCATGCATCTTGAAAGGGTATTTAAAGATTTTAACATGAGATAGTGTTAAAATTAACTCTGCAATATTAACTAAAAAGAAGGTCAGGGTTAATAATAAATTCTTAAGTTGGTTTCATACAAAACGCATGACCTTATAAGTAGTCCACAATAATAGTGGATGATGCATTGCATGACATTTAGTATTAAATTGGATTCTAAGATCATACTAAATTTCTTTAGTCAACCTTTTTCCACTTTAAATTGTGTATTAGGATGTTATCTTAGTCATATCTTTTATCTTTTATTTTTGCTTATATGTGATAGATGCAATTGCAGCCCAAGCAATGGATTATGGTTTCTTTAATAATTAATATTGACCTTCATGAAGAAATAGATTCCGAATGCCATGAATGTTGTTATATTGTTTGTATATCGATATTTATGTATAATTGGCATACTTCTCCAAGAGGCGACCTAGGCAAAGATATTTCATCTACAACCATAGTCATTCAAAGATACTTTAAGCATTCAAAAGCACAAGTCTTTTGATGTTCACATGGAAAATTAGTTGTTCCTCTAATGATGATGTGTAAATTTTTTTGTGCTAGGTATGTAGATGCGACAAGAAGGTTGTTATCTCTAAAAATATAAACGCTTGCAATTTGCCATATTCTTACTTATATTGATTCTACTTTGTGCAATAGGTTCATGATTGCCTGTGTTGAAGATTATATTGATTCGACTTTGTGCATTAGGTTTATGGTTATCTTTGTCGAAGAAGGAATTGATAATGATTATCTAATGATTGCACCCTTTAATATATATCTATATAAAATAAGCTTTGTTATTGATATTAAAAAGCATGAGACTAGGCGTTCCAAAGGAATTCTCAATTTAGATTTGATGTTGCCTAACACTTCAAGTTGTAATTACAAGGTCAACTCGTAAGGGAGAAGGATAGTTTCATTTGTATGTGTTGTGGTAGTGTGCTCACACAATGAACATTATCAATTTCAACAATTTCGTTGCCTTAAAAAGGGTATGTATGGTGCATGCCTTATGACATGGTTAAACTATTATTAAGCCTTAAACTAAACTTCATTAAGGAGTGTTTTTGGCACTTATTGTGCCGAGAGGCACTCTCTAGCCTGATATGATAGAGCTAAAAATAAAAATAAAAATAAATTAAAAGTTTAATGTAATGTAAAATTTTTAACTCTATCAAAATAAAAAATAAAAATAAAAACAACCCTATAAAAATAAAATATAATAAAAATAAAAATGGCTCACGGTATTGAGAACCTAAGGTATTGGCCCATGGTATTAACATGGAATATAGCTTATTCAAAGGGGGGAATTAAACTAGCCTAGATCCATCTTAACTCTGGATCTACCAAGCGCTGAGAGGGATCAAATCTCTTGATATGCAAACCTCCTCTTTTAGAGTGAAAAGAGATTTGATCCCTCTCAACGTTTGGTAGATCCAAAGTTAAGATGGATTTAGGCTGATTTACTTTCCCCCTTTAAATAGACTATATTCCACATGAATAACATGGGTCAATACCTTGGTAATGTATGATTCTGTGCCTCTAATGTCATAAACTCTACAAAATAAAGCTTTAGACCCTATACATGTCTAAAGTTGCATATAAATTTTATTAGGGCTCCAAGGAATAGTATTATCTTTACAAACTTATATGAATAATATATTAGTTGATTAGGTTACCCATCATTCCTGACAAAATTAAGTTGTAGTTAAGGAGGTGACAATGGCAAGCAATAAGGTACCATATTTAGATTCATTTTGTTCCCAATACCCATGTTAAAGCACCACTCCATCTTTTGGAAGTGTATTTGCAATGGTGTTTAGTTATTTTAAACATATCTGCCAAGGCATATCTGCCAAGGTGTGCTAGTAAATAGAGATTGCTTCAAGCGTTGATTTGCTTAGGATTAGCCTTCCTGCCAAGGGGAGCCATTTATTCATCTTTTCCTCAATTTTATCAATAAACCAATTCCAATGTTGTATCTTGTTCCATTTTGTTTCAATAGAATTCTTATGCATTTTATCCCTATTTGAAAATCACTTTTTTGATATGGAAATTTTTGTAACATTCTTTCTCAACCCTTTTCTAAACCATTGAAAGACATTGTAGACTTTATCATATTGCCTACATCCCTGTAGCAACATTGTAGGTATTTAATATTTCTTTGTATCTATTTGCATCCTAGAGAGATCCACAACAAAACAAGACATCATCAACAACAATAAATGAGTCAAAGAGAGAGCCCTATCTATCTTCATCCCTTCGATGACCCCAATTATTATATATTCCTTTGCTTAAGCCCTCTATAATCAAGAGGAACAAAATAGGTGATTGTGGGCATCATTGTTGTAGTCCTCTTCTAGGAGTGAGGAATTTTGATGTCGAGCCATTAATTATAACAATAAAAAGAGACATAAGTGACCCATCACATAAACCAATTGACCCCTTGTAACTTACATCCCATGCATATTAAATAAGCCTTGTATACTCTCAACTTTCTTTGTAATATGCCATAGACAAATCCAATTTGATTACAAAAATGTTAGTAAATTCATTACTTTGAAATACACCAAAGGCATCATGCATCTATGTTTATTGAGGGACCAAAATTGTTCTTGAGAGATATGCTTTATGAAGATTCTTTTAAATCCCTGTGACTATCACTTTTGTAATGATTTTGTATATACAAATATACAATGATATTCGCTTAAAGTCATTAAAATATTGTGAATCATCCCTTGTGGGAATATGAGCTATGAAAGTAGAGTTTAAGGACATTGGGAAGGAAGGTCCTCCTCAATCATCTCATAAAAGCCAAAGAAAAAACTCCACTACCCAACTATTTGGGATAAGACTCTTGTCCTTTTGAAATGACAATAATACTGTGTTTAAGTTCATCTTTTGAGACTTTTATTATTTCATTTTCATCAAGTGTCTTGGAAAGATAAGTTGTAAGTTGTAACCTCTAAACAATATTTGACTGCAAGTGTCATGTTGAGCTTTGTATTTTGCATTATTGAGGAATGATTTTGTTATTTGTGTATTGCAAGTCCCCCCATTTCCCATTGTGTAGGGATATTCCCCCCCTCAATTCTTTCTACTTCCACCAGTATGAGTTTCTTGTATTGGAGTGGATGCTAAATTTTCTTTGAACAAAAAGAGTTGTCCTTGAAAGTAGAGGAGAAAGTAGTTGGAACTTGGAATATATGATTGTGTGCTTATTTAGGAACTTGTCTACATGGATAAGAAGGGATGGATTGTTTTCCTTTGTAAATCTTCTTTTAGAGTTTTGACCCCCAATCTTTGTGTCGGGTTTGGAGAAATTTGAGAGACCTTTGTAGGGGTTGGCCATCGATTCAATTGAAGATTCATGGTGCTATGTAGTTCTCAATGAACTTAAGTACTTCCTCGTGTTGAGATTTGATTATGTCGCTTCAACTTCTATCATCACATATGTTTTCGCCTCCTCCCTTGCCATTGGAGCCACCATAAGGTTCAGTGATATATCATTCAAGATAAAGTCCTTATCTTTGGAGCTTTCCATATATTTCGTTTTAAGCCATGCTTTAGGGGGTTGCCTCATTGTCCTATTGGGGTTGGTGTTTTGTGCTACCTTTTGATCTTCGTGATTAGATACCATCTTCATTATACTCCTTTTAGTTGGCTTAGTGTTCCCCTTCATGGGACATATGAATTTTCCTCCATTCAAATGTGGAGAATTTTAGACTAGTCCATGACTACATTGTTGAAATTCTAATGCAAGGGAGAATTTCAACATGTGACTTGTTTATATATGTTTTTCCTTTAGCATTTTCTTTATTCATTAGGTCATCAAGCAATTATACAAATACAATGCATAAAATACAAGAAACACCAAAAATTAGGCCAAAGGCCAGGGCAAAACCCATCAATCTTTTCCTTATAGATTCTTCATCAACAAGAGAAATCCAAGTCAAACTAACTAGTGGTCCAAGTGCCAAGTCAACCCTCCAAACTCTACCATGTTTTGTCTATAAGATAGTCAACCAATTTGCCACATGCTTGCCCTTAGATGACTTGTTCCATAGAGATGGTAGTCTACACAATGATGATAGTGTTTCCGAAGCTTGTATTACACATGATGACAATATTTTTGAAACTTGCATGACACAGTGATGACATTCTTTTCAAAGCTCACATCCACAGAAGTGTAGTCTAATAAAAAGCTCAGATCCACAGATATATAATGTCACAAAAAACTCGACCCCACAGAAGTGATGATCACAAAAGTACAATCCATAGGAAATTCACATGCAATAGAGAGAGAAGGTGCCACAATATATATATATATATATATATATATATATATATAATATATATATTATATATATATTTTGCTTCAGGTTCAGATGCCATAAACCTGAGTTTTTCTTCCACAATTTATCACTTGAATTGGTTGCCAAATGTGAAAACTCGGTGATCTCGAATCCTACTATAGTAAATGATAATATTTCTTTTATTTGTTAAATTACTTAAATAAATCATTTGCAGTGTTCTACGACAAATATCAAAATACATACATTGCAACCTTCACAAATAAAATTATGCGGAAAGTAAATATAAGGAAAATACTAGCACATATATAACCACAGTGACAATTATTTTTGGACAATTGTTCTCGGAAAAAACCAATGTGGGAAAACTGGTGCAACAAATGAGGGTTACTTTTATTAATCTTCAACATTATTTCTTGTGCAAGACAAAAAAGAGGAAGAGTCGCAAAGAGAAATTTACTGGTGAATTTCTCACACTCCACAAAGTTTCTCTGACCCTGAAGAGGACCTCCTGCCCCTTTCGCTGGCCTTTCTGCATCACCCTCTGTGCAGTGACTGTAGGCCCCGCGCCAACCCTTATATGCTGATGATCTGCGTCTCTCCTCTGCTTTTCCCCCTCCAGATTTGTCCTGCACTCTTAGACTATGTTGATGCCCTCTCTCTCCCACCTACAACTCACTCTCTAATTCGATTTTCTCTTGCTGAACTTCAGCCACTTAAAAAATCGATTTGCTTGAGTAATTGAGTATCTGCTGTGGTGTGTTGTCCATCTACCCATCAACTTCTTATAATTTTCTTTTGGAGCACCAGTGACCAAGATTAAAACATAATCGATGGCCAAGATTAACTAGAAATCAATCCATGTCTTCTTCTAGAAGATTCTCACCATGACTTAATTAATACCTTTTAATTAACCAAATTTCGTAAGTTTAGACTTAGGAACCATTAAAAAAAGTTAATTATTTTAATTAAGTCGTATCTAGGTGGAATTTCCATAAACGATTTTTGGGTTTTGGAGAATACATGTATTCTAGTCTCTCCACAAAATTTCGTGGCTAGAACACATCCGATGCTACAAAAATCAACAATCCCTCTTAACGAGCAATGTGTTATAGTGCTGCAACCCACTAAAGCATCACTCTATCTCTGCATCATCTTCTGTCACATCACTGATGTCTGGCTGCTGTTGTCTACCAACAACTGCGTAACTCTGATATGTGTTGCATCTGTGCTATTGCTAACCCTGCTGAACTACTGTCAACTACTGTCAACTACTGCATCTGTACTGCAACTCCCTCTCAACTGCTGTTGCCGAGAATCTATTGAAACAAATTCTCCACCATACACATTTGTTGTCTGAACTGGATGAACTTAGCTCTCCTTAGAGCTTTTGTGAGTATGTCTGCTACTTGATCACCTGTGGAGACATGCTGTAGCCGAACTGCCCCACGTTCAACACAATCCCTGACCAAATGACATATGATATCAATGTGCTTCGACCTATCATGAAATACTAGATTCTCAGAGAGTTTTATGCAACTCTGATTATCACAGTAAACATTGGTTGCTCCCATTTTCTTCCTGAACAAACTCACCAACAATTTCCTAAGCCATATGGCTTCGCACATAGTTGTGCTAGCCGCCATATATTATGCTTGTGCTAGGCTCAGTGCTACTGACTTCTGCTTCCTGTTGCACCAAGAGATCATTCATGGTCCAACGCTGAAGCAGTAATCGAAGGTACTTTTCTTGTCCATTGAGCTACCTGCCCAATTTGCATATGTGAATCCACTCGACCTAACATCATCTCCTCGAGTATATTTCAACCCTAGCTCGACTGTTCCCGTACATTTTTAAGAATGTGCCTAGCAACTGCCCAATGTACCCTTTTCGATTCCAGCATGAATTAACTAAGGGTATTGATAGCGAAGCAAATGTTTGGTTTGGTGTTGACCAGATACATGAGTGATCCAATTAACTCTCTGTACAAGGTGGGGTTGACCTCCCTGTCTCTTGAGGCATCTATCTTTTTCCAGTTGGTAATCATGGGTGTTGCCATGGGTCTGCAATCTTGCATTCTGAATCTCTTCAAAATTTCTATAGCATATCTCCCTTGTCCAAGGAAGATTTCCCCATTCTTTTGCCATACTTCCAACCCCAAAGAATAGTGCATCAACCTCATATCCTCCATGTCGAATTCTGTTGCAAGGTTCCTTTTGCAGTTCTTTATGAACCTCGATGATCTTGTAAAAAACAGATCATCTACATATAAAACTCGAATGAGAGGCTCATTCTCCACCATTAGATAATAGAGATTGGGATATGCATCACTCTTGATGAATCCCAAATGCTGTAAGTAACTGATAATCCGATCGTACCACGCCCTGGGCGGCTGCTTGAGCCCATACATGGCTTTCTTCAATTTGCTTACATGAGTTTGCTTCTCATGAGTTTTGAAGCTCTTCTTCTATCACCCCGTTCAAGAATGCTGTCTTGATGTCCATCTGGTGAATTTCCCATCCCATTTGTGGTGCTAGGGATATGACAGATCTGATAGAGGTATATCTGACAATTGGGGTGAAGGTCTCCTCATAGTCTATTCCTTCATTTTGTGCATACCCCTTTGCCACGAATCTAGCTTTATACTTCTCTACATTGCCATCTGCAACGTACTTGATCTTGTAGATCCATCTGGAACCGACAACTGATCTATCCTATGGTCTAGGCACCACCTCCCAAACATCATTTGTCATGATAGAACTGTATTCTTCTACCATGGCATCGACCCACACCTGATGTTGTGCGACTTCCTGAAAACTGGAGGGTTTTGCAACCCGAGCCACCAAGGCTTGGCATCTGTCAGGTTGCTTGTGCTGCCTCTTGTGAGCTCTAGGAGCTCCAACAAACTCTTTTGCGTCCTTCAAGGTCTGACGCACTTCCCTACTTGTCCTACAACTGGTGGTGGGAGGTTCAATTTGTTCCTCTACTTGTACCTGCAACTCTGTTTGCTGAGAACTTCCTGGATCTCCTTTCCCTGAGGAGATGTTGGTACTAATCACTGTACTCGAATCTTGTGATTGCCCCCCTGCTTATTCTACTTGTGGTCCCTGCTGCTGTTTGACTAAAGGAACATATGATGACTGATCTCCTGCAGGCATCTCTCGAGATTTTTAGAAAGACCTGTCTTCCATGAAATTTACATCTTGCCTCACTACAATCTTCTTGCTTCCAGGAACGTAGATTTTGTATGCCTTTGAGGTCTTGCTATATCCCACGAGATACACCTTTTTTGCAGTCTGATCCAACTTACTACACTTCTCATCTGGAATGTGACAATAGGCCACACACTCGAATATCATCAAAGGACTTACCTCAGGTTTCTTCTCGGTGAAGACTCCCTATGGTATTTTCTTCCCCAAAGCTATGTGAGATGTCTTGTTTTGAATGTACATTGTTGTGTTGCATGCTTCTGCCCATATGAATCTAGGCAAATCCTGATCATACAACATGGCCTTTGTTGCCTCGACTATAGTTTTGTTCTTCTGCTCCGCTACTCCATTCTGCTGCGTATTGTAGGGAGCTGTCCACTCTCTTTCGATACCTTCCTTTGTGCAGAAATCTGTGAAGTCTTTATCCGTGTATTCTCCACCATTTTCCGAACGCAGTACCTTGATCTTTTTCCCTGGCATATTTTCTACAAGAGCCTTGAACTCTCGAAACCGATCAAGGACCTCATCCTATGTCTTTAAGAAGTAGATGCAGGTTTTTTTTGAATGGTCATCAATAAAGGTGACGAAATACTCGTCATTGCTAAGAGCTTTGGTGGACATAGGGCCGCAAATATCTCAGTGTATCAATCCCAACACGCCATTGGCTCTGCTGTCACTTCTGGGAAACATTGCTTTTGCATACATTCCAAGTACACATCCTCGACATAGATCATCGTGCTTGGCGCTGAGAGCTGGAACTTCTGTTACAGTGTCTCTGAGCATGCTGAGTGCTCCATGGTGCAAGTGTCCCATCCTACTGTGCCATAGTTCATTCAACTCCTTCCTACTGTTGTTACCATTGCCTATTAGTGCCATTGGAGAATCGATCTACAATCTATATAGCTTGTTGCTTCGAGCTCCAATCAGTCTCACCTTCTTCCAAGTAGGATGCTTGACGTATACTTTCTTTCCCACAAAATATACATCGTATCCCTTGTCCTACAATTGAGACATTGAAATTAGGTTCATACCCAATCCTGGTGTTGTCTCTCCCAGAGACAACCTTGGATTGCTTACAAGAACAGTGCCTGGGTACATCTAAATCAATGTGCCGCAAATGATTCTCAAGTAGGAGGAGACATCACCCATGTTCTATACACATATATAAGAGGCATGTGTTGGTTCTTTCATCCAAAGATACAGGTTAGGTATTTCAGTGTTTCTACACATACACAGTGCCCAAAAATATAACAGAAAATAGTGGAGGCCGAGCACTTCAAAGGCTTACAATTTAATCAGCTTTATGGAATAAATGAGAGAAGATAAAGAGAAGGGATAACTCAAAATGCTGAGCTCAAAGCACCAAGAATTCTATATTAAAACATATAGCCTGAAACCATGAGATTTGCTACAGTGATCTGAGTTACAGGTAGATATAATGGATTGAAAAGAAACTCGATGCTATGATTCATGTAGTGCAGTTTAAAGATATAATTTCAACCCATCAAACATGCATGTGCATTAACAACTCAATGCAAATGAATATGTAGGCAAGTATGAAATATTCTAGCATCTATTGTTACATGAATTCAGAGAAGAAAATAGACGAAATGGACGAAAACAGGAAATAACACACTGTAATACGTTAAAGGGGGAATCACCACTATTGTGATATTCTACAAGATCTATGTAACTAAGTGATATAGTCTCACAAAAATATTAGCCTTTCTTTGCAAATTTTGGAACCTTTATCCAGTGTTGCTACCCCCTATTTATAAGAAGAGGAGGTGCGTTATCAATCATGATACAATACAAAATATCCTTGGGCCGAGTCTTAGCGGTCAGATCAACTTGCTGTCTCAGCCATGGAAGGCTCTATGTCCAAAAAAATTACAAAAAACAATGATTGCCTCATAAAGGAAAGCACATCACAAGATCACAAAATAGATGAAACATTAATGCAATATCTCCACGCCCATCCTTGTAATTACTTTGGCTTCAGGTTGCATCTAGTTCACGGTATGGTCTCCTGTGTTGCTCAGCGAAATCTTGTCATTTCTGCCTTTAGTGCCTATGGCGCCGACCTTGGAAGCGGGTTACAAAGAGCCATTTCTAAGTCTGCCCATACTTGGTTTTAAATCCTCCCTCTTCTTGATTTACTGCTACAATTGCTTTCGGTGCTGACCCTGTCATTTCTGCATTTAAAGTCCTGTTGAATACCATCGGCGCCTGGATCTGCCTGGTTTTGAATGCTCGATCTTCTATATGTAGTGTTGCAGATACTTTCGGCGCCGACCTTGGATGCGTATTGCAAAATGATTTTCTCATGAATGCGCCTGCACCTGGTTTGAATGCGCCATCCATCCATTAAACACCCCATTTGCTGACCCATACGTCTTTTAAAGCTCTGCGCAGTCCTGCACTATCGGTGCCTTGATGTAGTGTAACAACGAAGTCTATCAGCGATTGGCTTTTTACCTCTAAAATAGGGGAAACGGGCACTCTTTGATTTTTCCCTTAGACCCCCTTTATTATAGCCCCTTGTGTGACTTTCCTCATATGTCAGGGGATTGGAACCAAGGGCTTATCCCTTTGGGCACTGAGGCTATCAACAGCTGTGCAGGGGCCTTTTCCTTGTATAACTTGAATTTCCCTCAATGACGCCTTTTTACCGCATCGGTTGAAATCCGGACGCGAAACCTTTATCAGATAGAACCTCTGAAACATCGCATCCGGGGTCCTTTTCCTTTGTTACTCGGAATTGCACATCTCGACGCTAGATGCACTTTTCGTTAAGATTTTCCCCTAGGTAGCTGCGATCGCCGATATGCAGGATGATGTCATTGTTGCCACGTGTCACCCTGTGAGTGGTGACAAGTGTCACTCGGAAATGGCCCCATAAGACCCCTAAAAAATGTCGAAACTGAGTGACATGTGTCCCCTGCAATGTCAGCATCCGTACTGCCACGTCATTGATGATGTCAGCTGCCATGTCAGCTCTGAGGACCAATCATATGTTGCCACGTGGCCCCTAGAGGAGAGAGAAAAGGCTTGCTCGACCCTATTTTTGCGTGCATTTCCTTTGTTAATGAATTTTGGCCCTCCCCAGAACTTTTACACTATATCGCAGAATTAGCCCCCACACAGTATTTAGAGTGAAAACCATGCAGATCGTCAATAATGCAGGATGCGAGACTGCCCATCGTCAATATGTTGTACTGCTGTACAACCACGTGGAGGAGAGAGAAGGGGGTGGCCTGACCTTTGTTTTGTCGAACATTTTCTTTGTTAATGATTTTTCGGCCTCCCCGACGATTTACCAATTATCTCAAGATCGCCCCTCGTAAAGTTTTAGTGTGTGGGACTGTGGGATTGCAGCATTGCTGTGACTGCGGGATGTGGGGTCGTCGAGATGCGGGACTATGGGGCTTGTGGGACTTGCGGGGCCTGCGGGATGTGGGACTTGTGGGTAGTCTGCCACGTAGAGGAGAGAGGAGGGGGCGACCCGGTCTTTGTTTTTCATTGATTTTCAGTGTAAATCAACCTCTGCCCTCCTTGGTGCTTTAACATTATCAGCGTGCTTCCCTCCCGCAATTCCTTAAGGATGGCCCATAAGGAACTGTGGGGGTCATGCGGGATCGCGGGACTGCGCACTGCGATATCAGCGCTCGACACTGTGAATCACTAATAATCCATTAGTATGTGCCCCGAGACCTCGCCGATATGCGGGATGCGGGATCGCGAGACTATAGTTTGGAAGGTTGTGGGACTGCGGGTCTGTGGCACTGCGAGATGCCCAATATGCTTGACTTTCTATGCCCGGGGCCCTCTAATAAGCTCTTTTCCTTCGCTTCAAGGCAACATGACTCCTAATCTTCAATAGGACATATCTTCTGATCCAGAAGTTCATTTTGGGACTTCTATATATTGTTGGAAAGCTTGTTCGGGGCACTATGCAATGGAGAGGGTCTAATCAAGCTCTAATAGCTTTTGTGGCTCATGAAATGGCTTCAGCTTCACTGTTCTTATGATCATTTGCAAAGCAGTTTGTGAGTAGTGAGTGACAACATTGGCTCCACTTGGGGACAGTGCCTTGCTAGCAAGGTGCTAAGAATCTGCACACTGCGAACTACTCCTTTGGGCATGGAGTCACTTCTAATCAAAAGATAACTTTCATGAAATTATAAATTTTTACATAAAATGAAAATTCAAATAACAATTGTAATACACACAACAAATATTTACAATGAGTGTAAGACAGGTACTTCTAATTTTGAAAATAAAATTTGAGGAAGTGACCATTCACTGGTAGTTCCAACAGTTCACCATCCATGTTTTCGAGCAGATATTTGTTGTTCCCTCTCTCTTTTGTAATCCTGAAGGGGCCAAACCATAGTGGATTTAATTTTCCATGTTTGCCTATGTTCTCTCGTCGGACATCCCACTTGAGAAATAAATCTCCGGATTGAAGAGGTGTGTCCTTGGCCTTCTTGTCAAACATAGATTTAAGCTTTTGTTGATAATTGGATAGTTTGGTCTCCACCCGTTCTCTATTTTCCTGAAGCTCAACCAATTGATTTATCCTTCTTGTCAAGGCGCTTGGTTCTTCCTCGGCTTCTTATAGCAACCTTGCTACTTGCATTTCTATTTGGATAGGGAAGATGCCTTGCCATACACTAGCTCAAAAGGTGATTTCTGAGTGGACCATTTAGGTGTTACTTGATTGGCCCATAGAGAAAACTTCAATTGGGAGTCCCAGTTCCTTTGGTTTTCAGTGATGGTCTTCTTCAACACCCTCAACACAGCTTTGTTTGAGGACTCAGCCAAGCCATTGCCTTGAGGGTAGTATGTAGTGGAGTGCCCAATGGTGATATAATATTTATGGAAGAAACTAGTGAACTTGGCATATTTGAAGACCTAAGCATTGCCAGTGATGATTTTGAAAGGACAACCAAAGCGGGATAGTATGTTCACCATCACATGAATTTATCACCACTGAGTCTGTAGCATTTCTAGCTGGGATGACCTCTACCCACTTTGTGAAATAGTTAGTGGCTGTTAATATCCATTTGTGCTAGCCACTGGATGGTTGGTTGATCTCCCCTTTGAAGTCCAGTCCTCATTGTCTAAAAGGCTCCTCCACATGCACAAGAATCATGGGAAGAGGAGAAAACTTATATCTTTCAACAAACACTTGGCATTTGTGGCACACCCGGACTCTGGAATGAACGTCCCAAAACAACGTAGGCCGGTAGAATCTAGCGTTGAGGATTTTGTGTGCTGTGCTCTTCCAACTGTAATTCCCTCCACAGACTCCTTCATGAAACTCCCCAATCACTTTATGGGTCTCCCCTTCCACCAAACATAGCAACAATACCCCCATAGGGTCCTTCTAGTAGAGTAAGCCATTGGATATGATATATTTTTGCGCTTGCAATCTCAGGCTCTGGTATTTGGATGTATCCAGCCCCAACGAGCACTTTAGGAATAAGAGGTAATGAACGATGTTCTTATACCAAGGTGATCCCTCGTATTTGGCATAGATTTTATGCTCAAATGTTTTAATATTGCTTTGGTGATCCTTTGGTCTACCTTCCTCAGTGATCAGGTTTCTCCCTAGTGCTTGGCAGTTGGATTCGGATAAAACGTTGGCTAACCCCTAGCCTTTAATGGGCTTGGTAGGCTTTATTTCTAGCTCGTATTCTTGTATTTTTGCTATCCACCTGCCCCTCTTTCCTTCGTTGTCTCCTTGCACCAGGATGTCCTTGACTCTTGTCGTTGGGACAAACGTTGTGATTTTCGATTGCAGCACATACGTGCGAAATGCCTTTAGAGCCTTTACTAGTGCATATGCTTGTTTCTCCAATATATTATATTTTAGCTCAGTGTCCCTTAGGACTTGGCTGAAGAAGGCGATGGGATGCTCATAACCCGTTTTATTTTTCTATAGCAACACTGCGGTGATGGTATGGGGAGAGGTGAAAGAAAAGATGTAGAAAGACACTGAATAGTCGGGGTTGGCTAACACTAGGGATTTAGCCAAAGCTTCTTTGATTCTACTAAAAGAGTCATGGGGGACAGGGCTCCACTTGACTTCATTTCCCTTCTTGAGCATGTCTATAATACCCTTGACTATCTCTGCATAGTTGGGTATAAACCGCATTAAGAAATTTATTCTCCCCAAGAAGACTTGGACTCCTTTCTTATTCCTAGGCAGAGGAATGTCGCTGATAGCTTCAACTCGTTTAGGATTGATCTTCACGCCCTCCTGTGCTACTATATGTCCTAGAAGCTTTCCCTCACTTAGGGTGAACTGAGATTTCTTAGGATTCAAGGAGAGGCCATATCTCTTGCACTTCTCAAAGGTGAGTTTTAAGTGGAGGATGTGTTCCTCTTCAGTCTTGGAAAAGATTGTGATGTCATCCAAGTAGACCATCACGAATATTTGTTTCTCCTCTGCGAAGGCTATGTCCATGGCTCTCTGAAATGTGGCTCCTCATTTATCAGCCCAAAAGGCATGCAGACATACATGAATGTTCCCCACGGGGTGGTGAAAGCAGTCTTTTCGTGATACTTGGGATGAGCTGCCACTTGATTGTATCCAAAGAACCTGTCCATCATGGACATTCTGGATGAACCAACCACCTTCTGCAATATATTATCCACCTTGGGCAGCGGGTAATTTTCTTTCAAAGACGCCTGTTTAGATTTCAGAAGTCTACACGTAGCCTTGTCTCTTTGTTCTTTTTTCGTACTAGGACCAAATTCGCTACCCACTCAGAGTATCTTAAAGGTACTATGATCTTTGTGTGGAGTAGCCTCCTTACCTCCCTTTCAATGGAGGGGAGTAAGAGTGGATTTATCTGTATGAGTTTCTGCTTGCAGGGTTTCATTCCACTTTTCAAGGGAATCTTATGTTGTATGATGTTAGTATCAAACGTTTTCAAATCATCACAAGACCAAGCAAAAACATCTTTGTAGGTTTTGAAAAGATCTAAATACCTCTGTTTGTAATGCAGGGGGATTCCTTTTGACAACTTGATCATATGGGGTTCCTCCTCTGACCCAATGTTGCAGTCTTGTACTTGATAGTCCATATCAGGGGCCATTTGTTTGGCAGCTACGCCGTCTTTATTAAATAGCCTTTCTAACGGGACTAGTCCGTGAGGGATAGTATTCCCTTTAAGTTGCAAAATTTTGTTCCCAGCCACTGTGTCTTTCCATGAAGCGGCTTCTTGATCTGCTTCTTCTTCTTCTTGATCGATGGTGGAATTAGAAAACTCCCCGACAACTTATATGAATCGTTTCACTTGCTCGTCATCTTCGAACACCTGTGAGTGTTCAATTTATTAGGTATGAAGGGTCTACACCTGACTTCCACCTCATATATGAGGAGATGATTTTGAGGGGGCCTGAAAGTGCTTGCAACTACAACAAGGGAGTCAACCATTCCGTTGCCTTCTCTAGGCAGAAATTGGATATTAAAAGCCAAGAAGTTTTCCATTAAATCCCACACTTCATTGCGGTAGGTCCTCAGTCTGGGGTGTTTGGTCTGGCATTGATTTCTGATTTGTCTTATGACCAGTGTAGAGTCTCCATAAACTGTTAGGCATTCAATATTCATCTTTTTTGCAGTTTGTAACCCAATAAGAAGTGCTTCATACTTCGCCACGTTGTTAGTTGCTTCGAACTCTAGCTTGAATGAGAGGGGTATCATGTGGCCCTCAGGAGCTACCAAAAATACTCCTGCCCCATTTCCCTCTTTTGAATTGGCTCCATCAAAATATAATTTCCATACTTTGCTTTCACTTTCACGCTGATGTCCTAACTGCCATGTTAGGTGGACTGGTGTTTCTTCTAAGATAGACTCATCTTCTTCTAGGAGTACACAGGATAGGTCACTTTCTTTTCCATACACTGGGGAGTTTTTTGAGCCTTTAGCTGAGGTCAATTTCTACAAACATGGATTCTCTATATAGCCTCCTTTGTTCTCCTCCAAAAGTGGGAATGGTGGCATAAGTTAGATCCAACTTGATAGAGCCCCCCACCTTGGAACCCCAAGATCTAGATAACAACATGCCAAAACGAGGGGGTATACCTGCCATTACTATGTCCATTACCACACTCTTCACTGGAATTTGAGCCAGGTTCACCACTAGACCCTTTATCATTCCCAAACATTTGACCCTCTTGGAGTGAAAGGAGTATAGGTCCTTGTAGGAACTAGTGATCTACAAGCCAAGCTGTTCCATTACTTCCAATGGCATGGGGTTGTGGGAGGCTTCGGAGTCCAACATGCAATTATGCAAAAGAAGGTCATGGATTCCCAGAGTCACATAGAAAGGTGTAGTAACATGATTAAGTTCTTCCACATGCGGCCCAAAGACCATCATTGGCCTCTCTTCCTGAAGATTTAGAGAATCATGGGTGGGTGATGACACTGATGGATGCATGAATTGAGATACCTGAGCTTTATAGGTAGGCTGCTTCAGAAGCTCGGTCAGTGGAACACAAATCTTTACCTTTTCAGGCTCCTTTTGAAGGTTGAAAGAAGATTGGGTCTTCTCTATACCTCCTGGCTCTGCATCTCCTTCATTACACCGGTATTTTTTTGCAGATCAAGTGCTTCCTTTGCCGTGTGCCCCTCTGAGCTATTTCTTTCCTTATTCAAGGGGACATTTACCTTGGCAAGGTCAGGATTCAACTTACCTTTCCCTTTATCTGGTACTGAGGGAATTTTTTGGGGGGCAGTTTCCGCCTGTTGTTCTGGTTCTCTTGACCTCTTCTTTGAAGATCTTAGATTATATTTATGTTGTGGTTGTGCCAGCATGAACTCTGCAAACTATTTGCAATAATAATCTATATCTTTCTCATCTGCTGCTTCTCCATTATGACTGACCTCTTAGTGAACCATATTCCCATGTATCTGACCATTGTTCATCAGGATCATCTTCTAAATATAGAGGATGAGGGATCTGATCCGGCTGTTCCTTTCTTTCCCTTGGCAGTAACTGTAATGGAGGCCTTCTATACTGTGGGTTATATCCCCGGTTGTTGCCTTGAGCACTCTGTTTGGAGAGACTCTTGTTCTCAATTTCGAGCTTTCCAACCTTATTGTGACAAATTCCTGATGAGTTTATCCAGCTCCTCCAAATTTAGGTCTGGTGATTCTCTTGTTTTACCAGAGGAGGAAGTTTCTTCTTTACCTCTTCTACTCCTAGTGGTTTCCTGCGTTTCACTTGACTTCCCTGTTGAGGCAAAATTTGCTTCTACTTCAAGAGCATCGACTTGGAGTTGATCTAAAGTAGGAGACTTCCTTTCTCTTAATGTAAAACCAAAGTCGGATTCAAAGGCTCCCAAGTAAGCTACACGAGCAACAACTGTGGGAGGCTTCATCTCAACAGGCAAGTTGTTACACTGCTTATTGAACCTCTTATTAAATTCTGAGATATCCTCCTTTGGCTCCTTTCTGATGGCATTGAACTCTGTGAGGAGGTACTCATGATTTCTCTTCTCACCCCACTTTTGTGTGAAGGAGGGGTCAAGTTCCTCCCAAGTGGCGATGGAGGCATTTGGTAGGGTTTTAAACCATTTTCTGGCTTCTCCATCAAGGGACTGTACCAAAAGTCTCAGGACCACATCCAACTGTTCTACATTCAGGTTCTCAACAAAAGCACAAAAGGTCTGAATGTGTTTATGAGCAGAATTTTCATCTTTCCCATTAAACATAGGCAGAGGCTTTAAGTAGTCTTGGGGCATAACACTTAGGGGCTGAGGTAAATCAAGAGGTGCATACTTAATTAGCAAAAATCCTGGAAGAGCCATCTGAATTAGTGGAGGGGGATTAAGATTTGCTTGAGGAACTAGGGTCATGACCACAATGGTTGGAGGGGAAGAAGGGTATGTCAGGATCTTAGGAGCCAATCCTTAATAATGAGCAACAATGGGTTGAGAACTGGAGGAGGAAGTTGCAAAGGTTGGTGAGATGGTAGCACAAGAACGAGGAGATTTCTCTTTCCAGACTTTCCTGAAAATTCATTTTTTAGGGTCAGATACAAACGGGGCTTTATGCTGGGAGGTGTTTGAGCAAGTATGAGGCCTTTTAAAAGATAGGGTGATGAATGATAATGAGGGGGCTGTGGAGTCGGCAAGGTGATGTGAATGCAATCAACATAGATTTCACTCACCTACATGAAGGGTGCTCAATTTGTTGTTTCCCAGGGGAAAAATCCTTCAATACGTTCCCTGGCAATGACGCCAGAAGTTGTTGTCGCTCTTAGAGACAACCTTGGATGTGCCCTAAATCTGTGTGCCTCAAATGATTCTCAAGCAAAAGGAGACATCACCCATTTTCTATACACATATAAGAGGCATGAGTTGGTTCTTTCATCCAAAGATATAGGTTAGGTATTTCAGTATTTCTACACATACATAGTTCCCAAAAATATAACAGAAAAATGTGGAGGCCGAGCACTTCAAAGGCTTACATTTTAATCAGCTTTATGGAATAAATGAGAGAAGACAAAGAGAAGGGATAACTCAAAATGTAGAGCTCAAAGCACCAAGAATTCTATATTAAAAACATAGAGCCTGAAACTATGAGATTTTCTATAGTTATCTGAGTTACAGGTAGATATAATGGACTTAAAAGAAACTGGATGCTGTTATTCATGTAGTGCAGTTTAAAGATATAATTTCAGCTCATCAAACATGCATGTGCATTTACAACTCAATGCAAATGAATCTGTAGGAAAGTATGAAATATTCTAGCATCTATTGTTACATGAATTCTTAGAAGAAAATAGACAAATGGATGAAAACATGAAATAATACACTGTAATACATCAAAAGGGGAATCAACACTACTCTTGTGATATTCTGCAAGATCTATGTAACTAAGTGATATAGTCTCACACAAATGTGAACCTTTCTTTGTAGATTTCAGAAACTTTTTTTAGTGTTGCTACCCCCTATTTATAAGAAGAGGGGGTGCATTATCAATCATGATACAATACAAAATATCCCTGGGCCAAGTCTCAACTGTTAGATCAGCTTGTTGTCTCGGCTAGGGAAGGCTCTGTGTCCAAAAAAATCACAAAAAACAACAATTGCCTCATAAAGGAAAGCACATCACAAGATCACAAAATAGATGAAACATTAATGCAATATCTCCGCGTCCATCCCTGTAATTACTTTGGCTTTAGGATGCATCTAGTTCACTGTATGTTCTCCTGTGCTGCTCATCTAACTCTTGTCATTTCAGCGTTTAGTGCCTTCGACGCTGACCTTGGAAGCGGGTTACAAAGAGCCATTTATGAGTCCACCCATACTTGGTTTTGGATGCTCCCTCTTCTTGATTTACTGCTACAACTGCTTTTGGCGCCGACCCTGACGTTTCTGCCTTTAAAGGCCTGCTGAATACAATTGGCACCTAGATCTGCCTGGTTTTGAATGCTCGATCTTCTGTATGTACTGTTGCAAATGCTTTCCGCATCGACCTTGGATGCGTATTGCATAATGTTTTTCTCATGAATGTGCCCACACTTGGTTTGAATGCGCCATCCCTCCATTAAACACCCCAACTGCCGACCCTTGCATCTTTTAAAGCTCTGCGCAGTCTTGCACTATTGGTGCCTTGATGTAGTGTAACAACAAAGTCTGTCAGCCGTGGGCTTTTTACCTCTAAAACAGGCGAAACTGTCACTTTTTGATTTCGCCCTTAGCCCCCCTTTATTAGAGCCCCTTGTGTGACTTTCCTCATATGATCGAGGGCTGGAACCAGTGGCTTAGCCCTTTGTGCGCTGAGGCTATCAACAACTGTGCAGGGGCCTTTTCTTTGTATAACTTGAATCGCCCTCAATGGCCCCTTTTGACGGACGCATAACCTTTATTAGATAGAACCTATGAAACATCGCATCCGAGGTCCTTTTTTTTGTTACTCAGAATCTCACATCCCAATGCTAGATGCAATTTTCTTTAAGCTTTTCCCTTAGGCAGCTGCGATTGCTGATATGCAGGATGACGTCATCGTTGCCACGTGTCACCTTGTGAGTGGTGACACTTGTCAATCGAAAATGGCCCCATAGGACCTATAAAAAACGTCGAAACTGAGTGACATGTGTCCCTGCCACGTCAGCATCCATACTGGCATGTATCCTTTGTACTGCCACGTCACTGATGACGTCCGCTGCCATGTCAGCTCTGAGGACCAATTGTATGCTACCACATGGCCCCCTGGAGGAGAGAGAAAAAGACCTGCCTGACCCTGTTTTCATGTGCATTTCCTTTGTTAATGAATTTCAGCCCTCCCTGGAACTTTTACACTATATCGTAGAATCGGCCCTCGCACGGTCATTAGAGTGAAAACCACGCAGATCGCCGATAATGCGGGATGCGGGATTGCCCATCGCCGATATGTCGTACCGCCGTACCACCACGTGGAGGAGAGAGAAGGGGGCGGTATTGCTGTGACTGCGGGATGCGAGGTCGTCGAGATGTAGGCTTGTGGGACTTGCAGGTAGTCTGCCACGTGGAGGAGAGAGGAGGGGGCGGCTTGGTCTTTGTTTTTCATTGATTTTCAGTGTAAATTAGCCTCTGCCCTCCCCGACCCTTTAACACTATCGATGTTCTTCCCTCTCGCAATTCCTTATGGATGGCACATAAAGCACTGTGGGGGTCATGCAGGATCGCGGGACTGCGAGCTGCGATGTTGGCGTTCGGCACTGTGAACCGTCGATAAACCTTAAGTATGTGCCTCGGGATCTCACTGATATGTGAGATGTGAGATTGCGAGACTGCAGGATGCCCAATATGCTTAACTTGCTATGCCTAGGGCCCTCTAATAAGCTCTTTTCCTTCACTTCAAGGCAACAAGACTCCTGATCTTCAACATGCCATATCTTCTGATCTAGAAGTCTAGTTTGGGACTTCTATATACCATTAGAAAGCTCGTTCCGGGCACTATGCATTGGAGAGGGTCTAATCAAGCTCTGATAGCTTATGTGGCTCATGAAATGGCTTAAGCTTCACTATTCTTATGCATCCTGGACAACTGATGATTTGCAAAGCAGTGAGTGAGCAGTGAGTGACAACATTGGCTCCACCTGGGAATAGTGCCTTGCTAGCATGGTGCTGAGAAGCTGCACACTGTGAACTACTCCTTTGGGCATGGTGTCACTTCTAATCAAAAGATAACTTTCATGAAAGTAGAAATTTTTACATAAAATGAAAATTCAAATAACAATTGCAGTACACACACTGGATATTTACAACCAGTGTAAGACAGGTACTTCTAATTTTGTAAATAAAATTTGAGGCACTAACCATTTAATCGTAGTTCCAAAAGTTCACCATCCAAGTTTTCGAGCAGATATGTGTTGTTCCCTCTCTCTTCTGCAATCCTAAAGGGGCCAAACCATAGTGGATTGAATTTTCCATGTTTGCCTTTGTCCTCCCGTCGGACATCCCACCTGAGAACTAAATCTCTTGGTTGAAGAGGTTTGTCCTTGGCCTTCTTGTCAAACATAGATTTTATCTTTTGTTGGTAATTGGACAGTTTGGCCTCCACCTGTTCTCTATTTTCCCGAAGCTCAACCAGCCGATTTATCCTTCTTATCAAGGTGCTTAGTTCTTCCTTGGCTTCTTGTAGCAACCTTCCTACCGCCATTGCTAGTTGGATAGGGAAGACATCAACCTTGCCATACACTAGCTCAAAAGGTGATTTCCAAGTGGATCGTTTAGGCGTTACTCGGTTGGCCCATAGAGCAAACTTCAGTTGGGAGTCTCAGTTCCTTTGATTTTCAGTGATGGTCTTCTTCAGCACCCTCACCACAACTTTGTTTGAGGACTCGGCCAAGCCATTGCCTTGAGGGTAGTATGTAGTGGTGTGCCCAATGATGATATTATATTTATGGTAGAAACTAGTGAACTTGGCAGATTTGAAAACTTGAGCATTATCGGTGATGATTTTGAAAGGACAACCAAAGCGGGATAGTATGTTCTCCTCCATGAATTTTATCACCACAGAGTCTGTAGCATTTCTAGCGGGGATGGCCTCTACCTAGTTGGTGAAATAGTCAGTGGCTGTTAATATCCACTTGTGTTGGCCACTGGATGGTGGGTTGATCTCCCCTATGAAGTCTAGTCCCCACTGTCTAAAAGGCTCCTCCACATGCACAGGAATCAGGGGAAGAGGAGCAAACTTCTGTCTTTCAGCGAACACTTGGCATTTTTGGCACACCCTGACTTTGGAATGAAAGTCCCCAAACAACGTAGACCAGTAGAATCCAACCTTGAGGATTTTTTTGCTCTGGTCTTCTAGCTGTAATGCCCTCCACAAACTCCATCATGAAACTCCCCAATCACTTTATGGGTCTCCCCTTCCTCCAAACATAGCAACAATACCCCCACAGGGTCCTTCTAGTAGAGTAAGCCATTGGATATGATATATTTTTGCGCTTGCAATCTCAGGCTCCTGTATTTGGATGTATCCAGCCCCAACGGGAACCTTAGGAATAAGAGGTAATGAACGATGTTCTTATACTGAGGTGATCCCTCATATTTGGCATAGATTTTCTGCTCAGATGTTTGAATATTTCTCTGGTGATCCTCTGGTATACCTTCCTCTGTGATCAGGTTTATCCCTAGTGCTTGGCTGTTGGATTCAGATAAAACCTTGGCCAACCCCTGACCTTTAATGAGCTTGGTAGGCTTTATTTCTAGCTCGTATTCTTGTATTTTCGCTATCCACCTGCCCTCTTTCCTTCGCTGTCTCCTTTCACCAGGATGTCCTTGACTGCTATTGTTGGGACAAACACTGTGATTTTTTATTGCATCACATACGTGCGAAATGCCTTCAGAGCCTTTACTAGTGCATAGGCTTGTTTCTCCAATATATTATATTTTAACTTAGCGTCCCTTAGGACTTGGCTAAAGAAGGTGATGGGCTGATCATAACCTGCTTTATTTTTCTGTAGTAGCACTGCGATGATGGGATGTGGAGAGGGGGAAGAAAAGATATAGAAAGGCATTGAATAACCGTGGTTTGCTAACACTGGGGCTTCAGCCAAAGTTTCTTTGATTATACTAAAAGAGTCATTGGGGACAAGGCTCCACTTGACATTTCCCTTCTTTAGCATGTCTGTAATACCCTTGACTATCTCTGCATAGTTGGGTATAAACTGCCTTAAGAAATTTATTCTCCCCAAGAAGGCTTGGACTTCTTTCTTATTCTTGGGCAGAGGAATGTGGCTGATAGATTCAACTCGTTTAGGATCGACCTTCACGCCCTCATGCGCTACTTTATGTCCTAGCAATTTTCCCTCACTTAGGGCGAACTGAGATTTCTTAGGATTCAGGGATAGGCCATATCTTTTGCACTTCTCAAAGGTGAGTTTTAAGTGGAGGATGTGTTCCTCTCCAGTCTTGGAAAACACTATGATGTCATCCAAGTAGACCACCACAAATTTTTCTTTCTCCCCTACAAAAGCTATGTCCGTGGCTCTCTGAAATGTGGCCCCTGCATTTGTCAGCCCAAAATGCATCCATGCATACATGAATGTTCCCCACGGGGTGGTGAAAGCGGTCTTTTCCTGATACTTGGGATGAACTGCCACTTTATTGTATCCAGAGAACCTGTCCATCATGGACATTCTGGATGAACCAATGACCTTTTGCAATATATTATCCATCATGGGCATCGAGTAATTGTTTTTCAAATATGCTCTGTTTATATTCCGGAAGTCTACACATAGCCTTGTCTCTTCATTCTTTTTTCAGACTGGGACCAAGTTTGCTACCCACTTAGAGTATCTTAAAGGTACTATGATCTTTTCCTGGAGAAATGTCCTTACCTCCCTTTCAATGGAGGGGAGTAAGAGTGGATTTATCTGTCTGAGTTTCTGCTTGCAGGGTTTCATTCCGCTTTTCAAGGGAATATTACGCTGTATGATGTTAGTGTCAAACGTTTTCAAATAATCATAAGACCAAGCAAAAACATCTTTGTAGGTTTTGAAAAGATTTAAATACCTCTGTTTGTAATGCAAGGGGATTCCTTTTGACAACTTGATCATCTGGGGCTCCTCTTCTGATCCAATGTTGCATTCTTGTACTTGATCGTCCATCTCAGGAGCCATTTGTTTGGCAGCTACGTCATCTTTATTAAAAAGCCTTTCTTGTGGGACTAGTCCGCGAGGGATAATATTCCCTTTCAGTTGCAAAATTTTGTTCCCAGCCATTGCGTCTTTCCATGAAGTGGCTTCTTGATTGGCTGCTTCTTCTTCTTGTTCTTCTTGATTGATGGTGGAATTAGAAAACTCCCTAGTGACTTCTATGAATCGTTTCACTTGCTCGTCATCTTCGAACACCTGCGAGTGCTTAATGTTATCAGGGATGAAGGTTCTACACCTGACTTCCACCTCATATCTGAGGAGAGGATTTTGAGGGTTCTTGAAAGTGCTTGCAGCGACAACAAGGGAGTCAACCATTCTGTTTCCTTCTTTGGGGATAAATTGGATATTAAAAGCGAGGAAGAAGTTTTCAATTAAATCCCACACTTTGTTGCGGTAGGTCCTCAGTCTGTGGTGTTTGACTTGGCATTGGTTTTTGGTTTGTCTTATGACCAACTCAGAGTCTCCATACACTTTCAGGCATTCAATATTCATATTTTTTGCAGTCTGTAACCCAAGGAGAAGTGCTTCATACTCCGCCATGTTGTTAGTTGCTTCGAACTCTAGCTTGAATGAGAGGGGTATTAGGCAGCCCTCAAGAGATACCAACAATACTCCTGCCCCATTTCCCTATTTTGAATTGGTTCCATCAAAATATAATTTTCATACTTTGCTTTCACTTGCATGCTGATGTTTTAATTGCCATGTTAGGTGGATTGATGTTTCTTTTAAGATAGACTAATCTTCTTCTAGGAGTAGACAAGAGAAGTCACTTTGTTTTCCATACGCTGGGGAGCTTTTTGAGCCTTTAGCTGAGATCACAATTTTTACGAACTTGGATTCTCTATATAGCCTCCTTTGTTCTCCTCCAAAAGTGGGAATGATGGCATAAGTTAGATCCAACTTGATAGAGCCCCCCACTTTGGAACCCCAAGATCTAGATAGAAGTATGCCAAAATGAGGGGGTATATCTGCACTACTATGTCCATTAACACGCTCTTCACCGGGATTTGAGCCAGGTTCAGCACCAGATCCTTTATCGTTCCCAAACATTTGACCCTCTTGGAGTCAAAGGAGTATAGGTCCTTGTGGGGCCTGGTCCCTTATTCAAGGGGACTTTTACCTTGGCAGGGACATAATTCAACTTACCTTTCCCTTTATCTGGTATTGAGGGAATGGTTTGGGGGGCAATTTCCTCCTGTTGCTCTGGTTCTCTTGACCTCTTCTTTGAAGATCTTAGATTATGTTTACGTTGTGGCTGTGCCAGCATGAACTCTGCAAACTATCTGTAATAATAATCGATATCTTCCTCATCTGCTGCTTTTGCATATCATTGACCTCCTGGTGAACCATATTCTCCTGTTCTTATTTAGAGAAAGCAGAATATAAGTTTCCCTGCATCTCTTGTGTATTTGACCATTATTCGTCGAGATCATCTTCTAAATATAGTGGATGAGGGATTTGATCTGGCTGTTATTTTCTTTACCTTGTAATGGAGGCCTTCTATACTGTGGGTTATATCCTCGGTTGTTGCCTTGAGCATTATGTTTGGAGAGACTCTTGTTCTCAATTTTGATCTTTCCAACCTTATTGTGACAAACTCCTGATGAGTTTATCCAACTCCAACTTCAGGTCTGGAAGTTTCTTCTTTACCTCTTCTATTCCCAGTGGTTTCCTGCTTCCACTTGACTTCCGTGCTGAGGCAAAATTTGCTTCTACTTCAAGAGCATTGACTTGGAGTTGATCTAAAGTAGGAGACTTAATTTCTCTTAATGTAAAACCAAAGTCGGATTCAAAGGCTCCCAAGTAAGCTACACGAGCAACCACTGGAGGAGGCTATATCTCAACAGGCAAGTTTTTATACTGCTTATTGAACCTTTTATTAAATTATGAGATATCCTCCTTTGGCTTCTCCTTAATGGCATTGAACTCTGTGAGGAGGTACTCATGATTTCTCTTCTCACCCCACTTTTGTGTGAAGGAGGTCTCAAGTTCCTCCCAAGTGGTGATGGAGGCATTTGGTAGGGTTTTCAACCATTTTCTGGCTTCTCCATCAAGGGATTGTACAAAAAGTCTCAGGACCACATCTAATTGTTCTACATTCAGGTTCTCAGCAAAAGCACAGAAGGCCTAAATGTGTTTCTAAGCAGAATTTTCATCTTCCCCATTAAACCTAGGCAGAAGCTTTAAGTAGCCTTGGGGCATAACACTTAGGGGTTGAGGTAAATCAAGAGGTGCATACTTATTTAGCAAAAAACCTGAAAGAGCCATCTGAATTAGTGGAGGGGGATTAAGATTTGCTTACGGAACTGGGGTCAAGACCACAGTGGTTGGAGGGGAAGAAGGGTATGTCGGGATCTTAGGAGCCAATCCTAAATAATGAGCAACAATGGGTTGAGAACTTGAGGAGGAAGTTGCAAAGGCTGGTGAGATGGTAGCACAGGAAGGGGGAGTTTTCTCTTTCCAGACTTTCCTGAAAATCAATTTTTCAGGGTCAGATACAAATGGGGCTTTTTGATGGGAGGTGTTTGAGCGAGTATGAGGCCTTTTAAAAGCCAGGGTGATGAACGATAATGAGGGGGGGTGTGGAGTCACTAATGTGATGTGAATGCAATCAGAACAGACTTTGCTCACCTACACGAAGGTTGCTCAATTTGTCGTATCCTAGGGGAAAATCCTTCAATACTTTCCCCGACAACGACGCCAGAAGATGTTCTCGCTCCCAGAGACAACCTTGGATTGCTTACAAGACCAGTTCCCGGGTACATCTAAATCGGTGTGCCTCAAATGGTTTTCAAGCAGGAGGAGACATCACCCATGTTCTATACACATATATAAGAGGCATGCGTTGGTTCTTTCATCCAAAGATACAGGTCAGGTATTTCAATATTTCTACACATACATAGCTCCCAGAAATATAACAGAAAATAGTGGAGGTTGGGCACTTCAAAGGCTTACAGTTTAATCAACTTCATGGAATAAATGAGAGAAGACAAAGAGAAGGGATAACTCAAATGTAAAGCTCAAAGCACCAAGAATTCTATATTAAAAAACATAGAGCCTGAAACGATGAGATTTGCTACAATTATCTGAGTTACAGGTAGATATAATGGAATAAAAAGAAACTCGATGCTATGGTTCATGTTTATGAGCAAAATTTTGATCTTCCCCATTAAACGTAGGCAGAAGCTTTAAGTAGTCCTGGGGCATAACACTTAGGGGCTAAGGTAAATCAAAAGGTGCATACTTATTTAGCAAAAAGCCTAGAAGAGCCATCTGAAATAGTGGAGGGGGATTAAGATTTGCTTGAGGAACTAGGGTCACGACCACAGTGGTTGGAGGGGAAGAAGGGTATGTCAGGATCTTAGGAGCCAATCTTGAATAATGGGCAACAATGGGTTGAGAACTGGAGGAGGAAGTTGCAAAGGCTGGTAGCACAAGAACGAGGAGTTTTCTCTTTCCAGACTTTCCTGAAAATTCATTTTTCAGGGTCAAACACAAATGGGGCTTTCTGTTGGGAGGTGTTTGAGAGAGTATGAGGCCTTTTAAAAGCCAGGGTGATGAATGATAATGAGGGGGGTGTGGAGTCGGCAAGGTGATGTGAATACAATCAGAATAGATTTCACCCACCTACATGAAGGGTGCTCAATTTGTCGTTTCCCTAGGGAAAAATCCTTCAATACGTTCCCTGGCAACGACGCTAAAAGATGTCGTCGCTTCCAGAGACAACCTTGGATGTGCGTGGTTACATCTAAATTGGTGTGCCTTAAATGATTCTCAAGCAAGATGATACATCACCCATTTTCTATACACATATATAAGAGGCATGAGTTGGTTCTTTCATCCAAAGATACATGTCAGATATTTCAGTATTTCTACACATACATAGTTCCCAAAAATATAACAGAAAATAGTGGAGGCCGAGCACTTCAAAGGCTTACATTTTAATCAGCTTTATGGAATAAATGAGAGAAGACAAAGAGAAGGGATAACTCAAAATGTAGAGCTCAAAGTACCAACAATTTTATATTAAAAACATAGAGCTTGAAACTATGAGATTTGCTATAGTTATCTGAGTTACAGGTAGATATAATGGACTGAAAACAAACTGGATGCTGTGATTCATGTAGTGCAGTTTAAATATATATTTTCAACCCATCAAACAGGCATGTGCATTAATATCTCAATGCAAATGAATCTGTAGGCAAGTATGAAATATTCTAGCATCTATTGTTACATGAATTCAGAGAAGAAAATAGACAAAATGGATGAAAACAGGAAATGACAAACTGTAATACTTCAAAGGGGGAATCACCACTGCTCCTGTGATATTCTGCAAGATCTATGTAACTAAGTGATATAGTCTCACAAAAATATGAACCTTTCTTTGCAGATTTCAGAACCTTTATTTAGTGTTGCTACCCCCTATTTATAAGAAGAGGGGGTGTGTTATCAATCATGATACAATACAAAATATCCCTGGGCTGAGTCTTAGTTGTCAGATCAACTTGTTGTCTCGTCCAGGGAAGGCTCTGTGTCCAAAAAAATTACAAAAAACATTAATTTCCACATAAAGGAATGCACATCACAAGATCACAAAACCGATGAAACATTAATGCAATATCTCCACGCCCATTCCTGTAATTACTTTGGCTTCCGGTTGAATCGAGTTCACGGTATGGTCTCCTGTGCTACTTAGCAAACTCTTGTCATTTCTGCCTTTAGTGCCTTCGACGCCGACCTTGGAAGCGCGTTACAAAGAGCCATTTATGAGTCCGCCCATACTTGGTTTTGAATGTTCCCTCTTCTTGATTTGTTGCTACCACTGCTTTCGGCGTCGACCTTGTCATTTCTGCGTTTAAAGGCCTGCTAAATACAATCGGTGCCCGGATCTACCTGGTTTTGAATGCTCGATCTTTTGTATGTAGTGTTGCAGATGCTTTTGACATCGTCTTTGGATGCGTATTGTAGAATGGTTTTCTCATGAATGCGCCCACACTTGGTTTGAATGCGCCCATACTTGGTTTGAATGCGCCATCCCTCCATTAAACACTCCAACTGCCGACCCATATGTCTTTTAAAGCTCTGCGCAGTGCTGCACTATCGGTGCCTTGATGTAGTGTAACAACGAAGTCTATCCGCTGCATGCTTTTTACCCCTAAAACAGGCGAAACAGACACTTAGACCCCTTAGACCCCCTTTATTATAGCCCCTTGTGTGACTTTTATCATATGGTCGGGTGCTGGAACCAGGGGCTTAGACCTTTGGGTGCTGAAGCTATGAACAACTGCGCAAGGGCCTTTTCCTTATATAACTTGAATCACCCTCAATGACGCCTTTTTACCGCATCGACTGAAATCCGGACACAAAACCTTTATTAGATAAAACCTATGAAACATCACATTTGGGGTCCTTTTTATTTGTTACTCGGAATCCCGCATCCCGGTGCTAGATGCACTTTTCTTTAAGCTTTTTCCCTAGGCAGTTGCGATCACTAATTTGTAGGATGATGTCATCATTGCCACGTGTCACTCGAAAATGGCCCCATAGGACCCCTAAAAAATGCCAAAATTGAGTGACACGTGTCCCTTGCCACGTGTCCTTTGTACTGTGACACCATTGATGACATCAGCTGCCATGTCAGCTATGAGGACCAATCTTATGATGCCACATGACCCTCGGAGGAGAGAGAAAAGGCTTGCCCAACCTTGTTTTCGCATGCATTTCCTTTAATGAATTTCGGCGCTCCCCGGAACTTTTACGTTGTATCGTAGAATCAACCCTCGCACGGTCTTTAGAGTGAAAATCGTGCAGATCGCCGATAATGTAGGATTATGGGGTTGCGGGATTGCCCATCGCCGATATGCCGCACTGTCATACTGCCACGTGGAGGAGAGAGAAGGGGGCAACCCGACCTTTGTTTTGTAGAGAATTTTCTTTGTTAATGAATTTTCGGCCTCCCCGACGATTTACCAATATATCACAAGATTGCCCCCTTGCAAGGTTTTGGAGTGTGTGGCACTGCAGGATTGCGGTACTGCCGTGACTGCGGGATTCAGGGTTGTCGAGATGCGGGACTTGCAGGGCCTGCGGGATGCAGGGCTTGCGGGTAGTTTGCCACATGGAGGAGAGAGGAGGGGGCGGCCCGATCTTTGTTTTTCATTGATTTTCAGTGTAAATCAGCCTCTGCCTCCTCGACGATTGAACACTATCGATGTGCTTCTCTCCCGCAATTCCTTAAGGATGGCCCATAAGGAACTGTGGGGGTCATGCGGGGCTGCGAGATTGCGGGCTGTGATATCGGCGTTTGACACTGTGAATCGTCGATAACCCTTAAGTATTTGTCCTGGGACCTCGCTGATATGTGCGATCGCGAGGTTGCGGGACTGTGGGTCTGCAGGATGCCCAATATGCTTGACTTGCTATGCCAGAGGCTCTCTAATAAGCTATTTTCCTTCACTTCAAGGCAACATGATCCCTGATCTTCAACATGCCATATCTTCTGATCCAGAAGTCCATTTTGGGACTTCTATATACTGTTGGAAAGCTCTTTTTGGGCATTATGCAATGGAGAGGGTCTAATCAAGCTCTGATAACTTATGTGGCTCAGGAAATGGCTTCAGCTTCACTGTTTTTAAGCATTTTGTACAACTGATGATTTGCAAAGCAGTGAGTGACAACCCCTGGCACATGCAGTTCATTCGTGGCGCTAGTACTAGTTCCTATTTTGTCTGAAAATCTATGGTGCCTCTCCCCACTGGAGTACACTTAGTTTTGTTGCCCCTAGTGATTTGGAAGTCCATTTACTCCTCTTGATAGCTCGAGAAATAATCCCTTACTCCAGTCATGTGAGCTGAAGCTCTGCTATCAATATAAGAGACACTCACCGAAGTTGATATTGACATACACACAAACTCATCTTCTAATCTGGAAGATAATTCTGAGCTGTCTTGATTATCCATAATTTTCTGTGTTGTTTCCTTCCCAACACTGAATTCGTTGCTCTGCATGGAAACTGACGTGTTGCTCCCTCTGTCTCTAACAAATCTTGATCCGAAAACTTTTATTCTTTGTCGACTCACTCAAAGAATTATTTTTCCACGAAAAATCTGCTCACCTAGAAAATGGGCTGCACAACCTCTTTGGGGTTTCGAACTGCTGCCTAGTCAGTGCTTTTCGAAATCCTTCTTCCATATGTAATCGAGCTCTTCCTGCTTTACCAATGCTTTAATACCATGTGAAAATTCAGTGATCCTGAATCCTACTGCAGTAACTGCTAATATTTCTTTTATTTGTTAAATTACTTGAACAAATTATTTTTAGTTTTCTATGACAAATATCTGAATACATACACTACAACCTTAACAAATAAAACTTTGCGGAAAGTAAATACAGGGAAAATACTAACACATATATAACCACAATGACACAGTTATTTTTGGACAATTGTCCCCATAAAAACCCAATGTGGGAAAACCAGTGCAACAAATGAGGGTTTTTTATTAATCTTCAGCAATAATTTATGTACAAGCCAAAATAGAGGAAGATTCACTAGGAGAAATTTACTGGTTTTTCTACGTTAACTTCTGCGCAGTGACTTCGTAGGCCCTGTGTCAACCCTTCTGCGTTGAAGATCTGCGTCTCTCCTTTGCAATGTCCCCTCCAAATTTGTCCTATACTCTCAAACTATGCTGATGCTCACTCTCTCCCACCTACAACGTCCTCTCTCTCCCACCTCCAACTCATTCTTTGATTCGATTTTCTCTTGCCGAAATCCAACCACTGAGAAAATTGATTTGCTTGAGCAATTGAGTATCTGCTCTGGTGTGTTCTCCATCTACCCATCAACTTCTTCTTATAATTTTCTGTTGGAGCACCAACGACTAAGATTAAAACATAATCGATGGTTAAGATTAACTAGAAACCAATCCATGTCTCCTTCTAGGAGATTCTCACGACGACTTAATTAATGCCCTTTAATTAACCAAATTTCCTAAGTTTAGACTTAAGAACCATTAAAAAAACTTAATTATTTTAATTAAGTCGTCTCTAGTTGAATTTCCATAAACGATTTGTGGGTTTTGGAGAATACATATATTCTAGCCTTTCCACAAACTTTCATGGCTAGAACACATCCTATGCTACAAAAATCAACACCAAATGGCAAAGGATAGGTGCCAACATATAATTGTTCGTTCATGTGAAGAGATATGTCCTTTGGGCAGGCTGACTTGTCTTTCTGGAGGGCCAACTTGGCAATTTGGAGGGACAAATGACCTGTACAAAATTCAAATTTTATTCTTTTCACAAGGGTCACAAAGAACATGCCCTTTTACATTTGCTTTTGACCAAACAAAGCATGAACAACATTCTTGACAATAATAATAATAATAATAATAATAATAATGTTTCTTCTTTTTGTTTTTACATAAAATACATATTAATATGAGTACAATGACAATTATGAAGATTGCACCTAGTTTTAATTTCAACACTTTCTCTTAACACATATTCATAATGACTTATTGAGATATTCTCAAGTTGAGAACTTCTATAACAAAGGATGCATATTGATAAGCATCATCATAATTGTCATTGTCAAACTACCAAGTCCTTGACAGGTAAGCTCTATCTCTTTGCTAGATTAGAGCACAATGTTAGGAGGCATTAAATAGGACATCATCGCCTCTTAAGTCACATACCCCACCTAGGTTCACCAAGGTATGTCCTCACAAGGCCATTTCCTCCTAATCCCAAGGAAAAGTTCATCCATCGGACCATTCTTTAACCAAGTCCATGTATTTGACTTACGATTGTTAGTCTTGGTCACAATACATGAGTCAAGAATGTTCGTCCAAGATGCTTATCCAATCCACCATTCTCCCTCTTCGTGTTCGTGCATTAGACTTACGACCGTTAGTACTCATACTTCCCTTATATCAACTAATTGTTCTTCCGTGGAGATCTGTTGTAGCATCTCTACTCCTATCTACATCATACTCTCAAATCATAAAGCACTTCGACCTTCCAAGTAAACTAGGTTCTTTGTCAATCTTCAAACAACTTATTACAAGATATCAATGCCGAATCTAGCATGCCATCACATTTTTAGGATCAAAACTATAATATCTTCCTTCTGTTCTCATCATCAACATTGCTAGCCTAGTGATCGATTCAAATACATAATAAGACCAATAAGCTTTCATCGTCCAAATTCCATGAGGATGTTGATCATATGCTATTGCCTTGAACAAGTTTCTACCAAATCGCAAGTAGTAGTGTATCAATCCAAGACCATTCTTGTCAAGTTCTGCTTTTGGCTCCCTCCGAAGGCAACATATTTTCCTCTGACTTAAGTGTCCTTCTATCATTAGAAAACAAATAATCAAGATCATACTTAATCAATCAATCCAAAGATATGGGGTCTTCTTCAATCATGAGGTGCTCTCAAAATCCGTGGGTAACTCTTCTAACTGAAACAAACGTCTGATCATGAACCTCTCCTTACTGGGAGAACCTTCTCAAATTTTGCTTCCATGTTGCCATCTAGGTGTATATTAGGTCTTTGATGTCTCTATATTTCAAATTTCTCTCTCTTTCTGCATTCATGCCCTTTCATCTTTGTGCTTTGCTACATTCTTCCCATTCTTTCATTTGTTGTCAAGTCTTGGGAAATTCTTATAATCGACTTGCAAACTTTATTAGGAGCCTAAGAACGAACAAATATAATTAAGAAAAGTACAAAGACAATAGAAACAATAGTAAACAAGGTAAGGATATGTAGAGTACTTATATTTTGAGAAAAGTTAGCTCGCTCTTAATCTTGGTCCTTCTGTAATTTTCACCATCTTTGTCGTCACATCAGTGAGATGTCATATATATTATTTCTAAGAGTTAAGGCTTCTTATCAACGGAAAATGATCAGTCCCAGGGTTTTCTAATTCAAATCTTTGCTAGGGTTTACAAACCCTAGATTATTCAATATCCAAAGTCCTCAAGACCTACCATACTTCAAATTTGCAAATTCTATAGATATACAAATGTGTTAGCTGCAAACCCTAGAAATGCTATTGACAAGCCTTCTAAGAGGTGGAGTCTCTTGATATTCTGATCAATGATTCACAAAAATTTAGTCTTGTTGTGCAAGGAAAGGGTCCAAGCACCTATCATATTGATTGTTTCTTTGTCCTCAAGAGAGAATACACGACTCCTTATGCAAAGACCCTTTCATAACACAACATGTGTCAAAAATTTCCTTCTTAAGATTGGTAGTTGATACTTCATGTTGATTGTCATCTAAAGTGCTTCATAACATATTAGATCTGGCAATGTGATAGATGAGATCTTCTAGGAGCATACATCCTAGATGTAAGAGAACTTTAACATAAATCTATGCCTAGTTCTTGAGAAATGAAAACAAGATTTATACATACCTCTTGAGAAACTTTTACTTGTCTTTCTTGAATATGGTGCCAAATCACAAATTCTTGAGGCTGCTTGCAATGCTACTAGGATGCCATATACTGGACAAAAAATATACTTTAGGAATTTCTATTGTCACAAAGTCGTAGTGCTTCAGTATTCACTATATTCCACATAGATGCTCGAACTTATGCTTAGAACCATTAGATCCTTCTTCAACTTGTCTCCATAGGTATAGTATAATTTTGAACTAATCACTCTTCCACATCGATTAACTTGGACTTGTTTTAAACTTATCACTGTTGTCCACTTAATTCAGAGTTCTGATTTGGCTTCACATAGGCTTCAATTACTCATTTTGGCATATAGATGAATTATAGGAGATTTGACCCAATAACACATAAATAAATCACAGATAACCTGCCCTTTTCCACAAAGGAATACCTCAGGGATCTCCACCCTATATACAAAAATTAGCCTCAGGATCTTGGTCCTAAAACACACAATTTGCCTTAGTCTTTCAACTACACTTCTCTATAGATTTTGAACTTCAAATCTGGTTATTTGCACATGGCTTATCTTGTGTCATAATTCAAATTCCAAGGATGCTATGTCATAGTGTTCTTGGACTTGACCATTCTATAGGATGTGAGAGAGAGAGCTCAAAATTTTTCTTGATATCATCTGTAGGCCTGTAGATATCGTTTACAAACCTTCAATATGAACTTGGCTTTACACACAAGGGTCATAATCATATAGACTTGGTTTTGATTCAAGGGGTGACATAATTATGTCATAGAGAGATGATGTAATTCTGAGCTTCTTCCAAATTGATTGCTTAACTTGATCACCACTGAGGACTCAAATCATATTACAAATTAAATGTATAATTGCAAACTCGGATTACTGAATTTGTATATAAATGATGCTAGAGAGATGAGTTTGGATAGTGCACGAATCACAGGTTATAGAGGAAGCTTTGATACCATATATATATATTTTTAATCACAATGATAATTCACATAATTCCATAGTCATATATACGCTCATGTTTGCAAATTTCCACAGGAGAAAAATACCACAAGTTCGTAGTTTTTCATAGAGAATAAGTGCCACAGAGAAACTTGTGTCTTCAATTCTGTTTTTTCAATCATAGCTTTGATAACATGTTGAAATTCTAGCGCAAGAGAATATCTTAGCATGATAATTACTTGTGACTTGTTTATATATATTTTCCTTTAGCATTTTCTTTATTCATTAGGTCATCAAGAAACTATACAAATACAATGCATAAAAGACAAGAAACACCAGAAATTAAGCCAGAGGCCAGGGAAAAACCCACAAGGGAAAAACCCATCAATCCTTTCCTTATAGATTCTTTGTCAACAAGAGAAATCCAAGTCAAACTAGCCAATGTTCCAAGTGCCAAGTCATCCCTCCAAACTTTGCCATGTTTTTCCATAATATAGTCAACCAATTTGCCACATGCTTGTCCTGAGTACTTGTCCTTAGATGCCTCGTTCCACAAAGATGGTAGTCTGCACAATGATGACAATCTTTTTGAAGTTCACATTACAAAGTGTTGACAATCTTTCTTAAACTTGCATTGGACAATGATAACAGTCTTTCTGAAGCTTGCATCCACAAAAGTGTAGTCTTATAGAAATCCCAGATCCACAAAGATACATTGTCACATGAAACTCGACTCCACAGAAGCGATGATCATATAAGTACAATCCACAGGAAACTCCCATGTCATAGAGTGAGAAGGTGCCACATAAAATTCACTTTTTGTGCCTTAGATTCAGATGCCACAGACTGGAGTTTTTCTTCCAAAGGTAATCCACCTGAATTGGTTGCCAAATGGTGGAGGATAGGTGCCAATATATAGTTGTTCATTCATGTGAAGAGACATGTCCTCTGGGCAGGGCGACTTGTCTTTTTGGGGGGCTGACTTGGCAACTTGGAGGGACAAATGACACAAAATTCAATTTTTTCTTCTTTTCACAAGGGTCACAAAGAACATGCCCTTTTACATTTTCTTTTGACCAAAACGAAACATGAAAAACATGCTTGGCAATAAAAATAATAATAATAATTTGTCTTCTTTTTGTTTTTACATGAAATACATTTGATACAAATACAATGACAATTATGAAGACCGAACCTAGTTATAATTTCAACATGCATGACAAAACTGGAATGATCCACATTGAAAGGGGACTCAAACATAGTATAATGGTTGGATGCATTTCTATATAATGACCTTAGCTCCTATGGAAACGTGAAGTTGTTAAGTTAGATCTAGTTCCACTAGAATCTTAGCTAAAAATCTACACCAATGTCTTTTCTAATCAATCATCAAAACCTACGAAAGTCCCCAACAATTTTCCTATCGCCATGTGCACTTTGATTGAACAACACTCTCAAGATGGGCCTAGAATTATTATCCAAACAGATTGTTTTGAACTCATTTCTCTTTGTGGATTAAAAAATAAAGACCATTTTTTAAGAGTTAATACCATTATACCATTGATCCCTAGTAAACCATTACTATGTCTATCATGTCCAATCCTTTGGTAATTTGAAAGTAATGGCTAACCATCCTCTTAGCGAAAAATGGTAGAGAGGAACCTAAGATTGACTCCCAAACCATCTTCGTCCATTGCTTGATAGTTTTCTTGAGTTTTGTTCTCCATCTTCATAACTTTGTCCAAAACAATGTACTCTCCTGAAACCAAATTTTCTCTTTCTTCCCTATTTCTAAAACAATAGTTTCCTTTATAATCATGGAAACCTTATGTTGTAGCAAAAAATGACTCCTAATAATTTTTTCTTCTTTCCATATTTCACAATTTTACCAAGTCTCCACTTTCCTCATTTCCTAAGCCCCTCCTTTTAGTGATAACCCTTCCAACTAGTCATATAAGCATTTTATTTAACCAAGTTTATCCAAGTTTTCTCTACTCCTCTTGATATATCCACTGTTGCATCATAGTTTCTCATTACATATATCCTTTTCACTTGATACTCAAATTTCCAATTTAATTCATCAATACATTGTCATCATAATAAACATCACATTACAAAATATACCCTTAAACAAAACTGTCCACCCCAGATTATTTTATTAAACTTCCATGAAATTACTTTCCATTTCATACCTTTTTCAGATATACCTTAAGTCGACAACAATATAGTCAAAACATCAAAAAGGCCTTTTCCATATAATACTTAACTATAATTTCAATTATGTTATGGTCTTGGGGTGTTCAAAAAGAATATAGATATAAATGTCAGTGGCTAATTACAAAAGTTTTGTAAACATAGGAGTGAAATTACACCTGCTTGATTAGTGCCACTTGTGTGGCGGGGGTCACATTAGAGCAAACACAACAAACTAACAACAAACTATGTCACTACTAGTTATTAGCCTGATATCATCAACAACCATTGATCAAAAAAAATCTAAACCCTCCAATACATCGGGCCCAGGTTAAAAGTAAAAACCATGCAACTCTTCTCAATATAACTAGTAACTATCAATCAAATAAGGTTTTTAACCCTTAGGGTATTGCCATGCTCGATATTTAAAAGGGACGGTTGATCGAAACTGTCACACAAGTATATCACATACGAGTTGGCTTTTACATCATCTATTGCTCCTTTCACCATTTGCTAGTTGGAAGGCAAGGTTATTGGCATAATTAGTTGTATTTCCGGTGCATGGGTTGTTGTTTGTTGAACTAATATAATGCAGGGTAACCCCGCCAAACCCAGAATCTACACATTTTCCATGCATATAAAATTTCATCTCAGCTTTTGCCCAAATTAAAACCTCAATTCTTGACAAATTCACAAACTACCACTTGCATCGATACCCAACACTTTATCACTGATTCAATAACCTCCCTCTATATTAGATCAGAACCTACTTCAATGTCATTTGAGCCCAAATACCATTTCACACAATCATATCCACACATCGATCATTACAATCACCTTCAGTGGTCGCTCTCTGACTCTGCACAGAAACAAAGTTCTGCAACTTCATCAATTGAATGGGAATGGTCTTGATTCAATGTAATACCCTGAACTCTGCACAGAAACAGAGTTCTGCAACTTCATCAATTGAATGGGAATGGTCTTCGTTCAATGTAATACCCTGACAAAGAAGCTCCTCATCAAAAGTTGTATTCACAATATGCATCACCCGCTGCTTGTAAGAACAACATTGTTCTACAAGATCTATTATCATTTCCTGCTTTACGCCCTCCTTACTGTGAGGATCCAAAGCATTTAGCATCTACATTAACACATCATTAATATCACAAGCATTTTGAGTATCCGTCAAGCTAAGACCAGGAAGATCAGACACCAGGAATGCCTCAACTGCTTCATTTTCATAGCTTGGAGATCCATAGGTTTGAGACGGGTAAGTCATTGGTTGTGTCTGCGGAGGTGTGAATATTGATCAATAATTGCAAATCGCTATTTGCAACCACACATTGTCGATTTCCACCTGGATCTGATTGACTGATCTGACTCAACTTGCAATTTAATATGACACAAGAATTTGGGCATTTACATCGTTCCTGATGTGATAACTATCCGAAGACACCTAATCACAATTCTTTTGAATGCTGCAATTATAGACCATTACTACAACTCTGATCCAATGCAAAAATGAAACACCTTCTGATCCGATCTAATCGGCGATCCACAGTTCCGATATTATATTATTGGATCCGATATCACATTAACCATTCTTTATGACACTTTGCGTCCACCGATACGCTACTGATCGGAAATTGCCAAATCTTAATGGTAAACAACTCCTCTTCCTGTATGTGCTCCGATATTACTCCAGATCCAATTTCACTTCAACCAACTTTACAGCTTTTCACATCCATTTCCTAGTGTCATACGTTGTGATATGAACCCTCTCCGGTCCAACACGAAGGCTATACATAGACCTGATAAATCGATTGACATAAAATTTAATTTTGTTTAAAGTTTCCAACAGATGATTACACCAAATCATATATTAAATGACTTTGCAACTCGCCAATTCCCACTATGCCGAGTTTGACTTAATAATGAGATTCTTTACAATTTAAAATAAGAACACACACAGGCCGTTATCATTTCATTTTCTTACAATAAAAAGAATGATATTCAAGTTCACGCTCATTAGAAAATGATACACACACATCACAAATTCTATTCATAGAAAATAGCAATACAGGGTCTCCGTCTCAGGTCTCATTCACAAGAATTGACCTCTGTCAGCATACAAACCACAATTGCATTCAATGAATGGAACATAGTATTGGCTCTTGCCCAATTACACAGAGACTGATCACTATTTTTTTTACACACACCTCGCTACTAATTTGAGCTTCTGCTCCACACAAAATCCACCTAACTATCTCTCCTTCTCTCTTTAAAAAACCCTAGGCTCTCGCCTCACCACATTTTTATGATGAGCTTATTCTCTAATAATAGCGCACGGGATCTCCTGCTTTGTTGAAAGATCATAACAACAAAGTTCTTATCTTATCACTCTCGATCACATTTGTTTAACAACCTTATCTCTGTTCTAAAATAAGGCAATCTCACACTTATTACAATAACAAACTAATTGAGAAGTTTATTCTTCCTAGTAATCCCGAATTTGGCAAACCCGTTAATGAATTTTACTGTGATTAGCCACAACATGTGGACAATCCTCCACATTGCTGGCTAATTCCGATGCTCCTGCATCAGACTCCCGAAGTTGAAAGTTTCCATGACCTCCTGGTCATGTGTTTCCTCTGTTGTCCATCAAGTATCCCAAACTTTACTTTGTAACTGGTCATCACTTTCATTATGATGTTGATTTAATTTTTCTACCACTGTCACTTTTGTTCCTCCATATTTCCAAATCTTCATTTGCTGTTGTCCCCTGTTCTTGCTGATACAAATTCTTGTGGTCAATTTCTCCTTCTTGCTGTCCCTCTTCTCATCTAATTTCATCTTCCACAATTTCTCAAATTCCTTCTTACCATTTGTCTTTAACTGAACTCCACTGACATCTATCTGCTGTACATTCTCCTTTTCCATACAAATTATAAATTTTTTGTCCAAATCTTCCTTGCCTTTACAATTTACAATCTGTTGTTTGTACTCTATAGCCTCTCTTTCATTATCATCAAAGATAATTCCTCCCTCTATGTCTTCAGATTTGTCTAATAACTTTTTCAGCAAAATGTCAATTTCTTCATATTCAATAAACATGTCATTTGCATATAACTCCTCCTTTCTGTATAAAACAAAATTTCCACCACAATTGTCAGATTCAAAATAGCTATGGTTTTGGACCTTCATAGATGATTCTGCCATCAACTTTTTATACTGTCCTTCTGCAAAAGTTATGAGATTGTCATCAATTTCCATTTCCATACTTTCCTCTGCGTTATCATCACAAAGTTTCATTTGTTTATCTTCAGCTCCTTTAATCATGACAATTTCCCTGTCAATACCATCATTCTCAAAATTATTAAATACATGCTCAAAATATCTTTCTGTTTCAGCCATTTCTTCCAGCAATTTCACTTCTTCATCAACATGCATAAGCACATTGTCCAATCGTTGTTCCTCATCTGTCAAACCTGAAAACATACACAACATGTCAGTTTCAAAAATGCAAGGCTCTTCATTCGAGGCCTCAATGATCAA
>APFE031084498.1:208712-237429 GCA_000404065.3 Pinus taeda | reverse complement strand
CATTTGTTTATCTTCAGCTCCTTTAATCATGACAATTTCCCTGTCAATACCATCATTCTCAAAATTATTAAATACATGCTCAAAATATCTTTCTGTTTCAGCCATTTCTTCCAGCAATTTCACTTCTTCATCAACATGCATAAGCACATTGTCCAATCGTTGTTCCTCATCTGTCAAACCTGAAAACATACACAACATGTCAGTTTCAAAAATGCAAGGCTCTTCATTCGAGGCCTCAATGATCAACTCCTCATGCTCCTCTGAACTATTCTGATAGTTCACTAAATTGTTGAGAAATTATTCCTCAACATTTTTGATTTCTTCTTCATCATCAAAGAAAACTTCTGGGACTGAAATTTCTTGACTATACTTGGCAACTTCATCATAAGTTTGTAGAATACCTTCCTGTTCTACACAAATTCCTCCAATACTCATTTTGTCCAAATAAGACAATAATGCCTCTTCCTCTTCTCTGATAAGACTTTGATCTTTCAAAGATTTCCTTGGCTTACCTTCTTCAACTAAGTTCTCGGTGTCAGCTTTCCTTCTCTTCACTTCATAAATATGCAATGCATTTGTTTCCTTTCCTGTTTCCATTTTCCATTGGTCTTTTGTCCATATTAAACTTCCTTCAAATATGATCCAATAAGTTTCCACTAAAAGAAGACATAACCATTCAGCCATACCTTTTAATTTCCTCCACCAATTGAAGTCTTGAAAGTCCTTATACATCTCCTTTCCTGTTTGTCTTGCCTTTGCTCCTTTCACAGGTTCAAATTCTTTAGTCTGCATACCTGCAAATTTACATTCATAGAAATAATTAATCCCAAAAATATGAGATCCTCTTGTCTGTGTAGATGATGTCAACACATTTCTCTCATTCTGATCTGCATAGATCAATTCTTCTCTACTATCATCATTGTCTTCGTCCCCAAGGAGAGGTCCTTTCTCTGGTTCACAGATGTATTCTATTTCTTCATTCTCAGTTGTTCGAAGTAATAATTTCTCAGCAAACAATTCTTTGACATGCCATTTAACTCTTCTTCCCACATAAAATCATTGTTTCCATTTTTCTCTAATTCCTTTCAATACCAACTTCTCCAAATGACTGAGTTCTGCCTTCATCTCAGCCAACTCTATGTCCCTTTCTTCTTTACTCATTCCTTTGAGTCCAACTGCTTCAACGCTCTTTTCCCTATGTCTGTGACTTTCCTATGTACCCCTGTCATGACCATCAATATTCAATTCCTTTCCTTCCTCTGGTGAACTTTCCTTGTTCACTAGTGAGCTGCAACTAACTTTTTCCATTTCGCCTGTAACAAGTCTCCTTCATGCCTCACCAAACTTTCCTGAGTTTAGTCTTTTGGCACCTATTGGTTCTTTCCTTGAACCTTTCACTGACTAACAATTCTACCAACACTCTTCTTGCTGGAATTGTTATCTCCTATCCACAATCACAATTGTGGAGCTGCCTCATCAACTTCTACCCAACCTCAGTTGGAAGTTGTTCTCATCTCCTCTTGAATACTTCTTGCTCACTACCTTCTTCATTCAGTAAATTTGTTTATTGCCAGGTATTGTCACGTTTACACATTTGGGATTTCTTCTTGCTCTATCTTCTTTACATAGCTCATATGCTATGATGCTGGTACATCTCATTCCATCTTTCAGCAAATCCACTGCTTCCACTGACTTGCACAATCAGACCTTCTTGGGTATTCTCTGCTTCTCCATTCTAATCTCAGCATCGTTTATAGCCTGATCCTCATATTCATCAATGCACTTCAGGCAATTATACATCTGGCAAAGTTTAAATTTAGTTTCCAAAGACAACCTTTTTAGATCGTTAACTTGGCTTTGATACCAAAATGATGCAGGGTAACCCCGCCAAACCCAGAATCTACACATTTGCCATGCATATAAAATTTCATCTCAGCTTTTGCCCAAATTAAAACCTCAATTCCTGACAAATTCACAGACTACCACTTGCATCAATACCCAACACTTTATCACTGATTCAATAACCTCCCTCTATATTAGATCATAACCTACTTCAATGTCATTTGAGCCCAAATACCATTTCACACGATCATATCCACACATCGATCATTACAATCACCTTCAGTGGTCGCTCTCTGACTCTGCACAGAAACAGAGTTCTGCAACTTCATCAATTGAATGGGAATGGTCTTCATTCAATGTAATACCCTGAACTCTACACAGAAACAGAGTTCTGCAACTTCATTAATTGAATGGGAATGGTCTTCGTTCAATGTAATACCCTGACAAAGAAGCTCCTCATCAAAAGTTGTATTCACAATATGCATCACCCGCTGCTTGTAAGAACAACATTGTTCTACAAGATCTATTATCATTTCCTGCTTTACGCCCTCCTTACTGTGAGGATCCAAAGCATTTAACATCTACATTAACACATCAATAATATCACAAGCATTCTGAGTATCCGTCAAGCTAAGACCAGGAAGATCAGACGTCAGGAATGCCTCAACTGCTTCATTTTCATAGCTTGGAGATCCATAGGTTTGAGACAGGTAAGTCATTGGTTGTGTCTGCGGAGGTGTGAATATTGATCAATAATTGCAAATCGCTATTTGCAACCACACATTGTCGATTTCCACCTGGATCTGATTGACTGATCTGACTCAACTTGCAATTTAATATGACACAAGAATTTGGGCATTTACATCGTTCCTGATGTGATAACTATCCGAAGACACCTAATCACAATTCTTTTGAATGCCGCAATTATAGACCATTACTACAGCTCCGATCCAATGCAAATATGAAACACCTTCTGATCCGATCTAATCAGCGATCCACAGTTCCGATATTATGTTATTGGATCCGATATCACATTAACCATTCTTTATGACACTTTGCGTCCACCGATATGCTACTGGTCGGAAATTGCCAAATCTTAATGGTAAACAACCCCTCTTCCTGTATGTGCTCCGATATTACTCCGGATCCAATTTCACTTCAACCAACTTTACAACTTTTCGCATCCATTTCCTAGTGTCATACGTTGTGATATGAATTCTCTTCGGTCCAACACGAAGGCTATACACAGAACCGATAAATCGATTGACATAAAATTTAATTTCGTTTAAAGGTTCCAACAGATGATTACACCAAATCATATATTAAATGACTTTGCAACTCGCCAATTCCCACTATGCCGAGTTTGAATTAATAATGAGATTCTTTACAATTTAAAATAAGAACACACACAGGCCGTTATCATTTCATTTTCTTACAATAAAAAGACTGATATTCAAGTTCACGCTCATCAGAAAATGATACACACACATCACAAATTCTATTCATAGAAAATAGCAATACAGGGTCTCCGTCTCAGGTCTCATTCACAAGAATTGACCTCTGTCAGCATACAAACCACAATTGCATTCAATGAATGGAACAGAGTATCGGCTCTTGCCCAATTACACAGAGACTGATCACTATTTTTTTAACACACACCTCGCTACTAATTTGAGCTTCTGCTCCACACAAAATCCACCTAACTATCTCTCCTTCTCTCTTAAAAAAACCCTAGGCTCTCGCCTCACCACATTTTTATGATGAGCTTATTCTCTAATAATAGCGCACGGGATCTCCTGCTTTGCTGAAAGATCATAACAACAAAGTTCTTATCTTATCACTCTCGATCACATTTGTTTAACAACCTTAACTCTGTTCTAAAATAAGGCAATCTCACACTTATTACAATAAGAAACTAATTGAGAAGTTTATTCTTCCTAGTAATCCCGAATTTGGCAAACCCGTTAATGAATTTTACTGTGATTAGCCACAACATGTGGACAATCCTCCACATTGCTGGCTAATTTCGATGCTCCTGCATCATAATAACACGATCCTTGGAATTAAACTTGTCAAGACAATCATTAGTAGGAGGGAGATGTTGGCCTCTCACATCCTATAGTTATTCCATTACCATGTGAGCTACCTAGAGTGGAGTACACCACTCGCAAGTTGGAGGGCAAAGTTGTTGGCACAACTAGTTGTATTTTTGGTGCATAGGTTGTTGTTTGTGGAAATAGCAACAAGATCTTTGGAATTGAAGATGTCAATATCACCTTTAGCAAGAGGGAAATGTCAATCTTATACATTTAATAGTTATTCCATTACCATATGAGCTACCTATCGTGGAGTATTGTTTTACTTTCTTTGTTGGTTATACCAATTTTGGATGCTGCACTCAGATATTTTGAAGTTGACAAGCAAATTGGAGCACATTAAAGCTATTATTGTGGGTTGTACAAACATGGGTGACAATAATTATAATTAATTATTGTCAAAGTGTTGGAAGATTGATGTGTGTGCAACTTAGTTTGTAACGTCTTGGTAGAGTCTAATGGACAAGACACTTATAATCTCACAAATTGATGGCTCAGTGGTCTTTTATATTCGAAACAACCATCAAATGAAGTCCTTACAATTGTGATAAGTGGTGCTTATTGTCAAGTAATGTTGGAGGAGCGGAGCTTAGGAGCTCTTTTCTTATTTTTGTGAATTTTTCAAATTGCATGCCATTATGGAGATGGTGGGATGGATGACACTGGGCCAAATCTAAACATCATGAATAGGAATGTTTTTAATAGGATCATGGTTTTATATTCAATGAATGGATGGTATATTGAGAAGATTGATGAAAATTTCTAGCTCAAGGGACAAGAGGAACAACACCTATTTTTCCATAAAATGTCCAACAACACCTCAACATCTCATAAGAACTTAGTCTCCTCACTTGTCACACTTGCAACATCTCCCTTGAAGAGTCAATGCATGTCCACAAAATAATTCATTTTGCAAACCTCTGAGGCAATGTTGTATCAACCATTGCTATTTAAATCTCATTAGAGAACTAGATAGAGCTAATGATGATCATGAATTGTTAACCAATATGTTGGAGGAAATACAAGGATCCCACTAGTGGAATCGATTGTTTAATCCAATCCATCATCATTTTCCTGTTAGAGATTATGATCTTCTTATGAAAACGTTGAATGGAAACTCCAATCAACATATTATGTTAGATACAAATATGGTCATAGTTGTTTTGTATGGTGTGGATGGAAAATTGTGGTTATTGGATTATAAATATGTTTACACTGTCACATTGGATATTAACGTACCTAATTTTTCGAAGAATATGTTGGACGATAGAGATGGAACCTAATTGGATTGGTTACATTATAGTGCCAAAAGGTTTAGACTCTAAACGTGCAATTGAATGAACATAATTATCTAAATTATACAATGTATTGTGCCAATGATTGAAGATATCGAATTTGAGTAGTATTATGTGCATATATTGGCTATAATATGAATATATTTGTCAAATGATTTATAGGTGTGTGTGAGAGACGTCAAGGTCGATTGTTTAACCGATTCTTGGTTAAAAATGATGTTGCCTCTCGGTCAAAACCTATGGAAAAACACTGGTAAATGGAGTTACAAGAAGGGTTGTTGGAAATGTTAATATCTAATGCACTGGACCAATGAAGTGGATGTGATAGTAATGATATTGGTTTATAATGATTATTACAGAGATGATAGATATGACTAATTAAAACCTGCCAAATACATGTTCTCAACCTTCATTCCCTTGTCTTACATAGATTCAATTACCTCAAATGTTTGGTGTATATGAGTACATGAGTAGCCAGGAGGAGAATGTGATGGGAGACTCCTCTTATTACCATTTTGTGTAGCTTGTAATGGGAAGAATCACAAATTGAAGAAAAAAAAACCTATCTCTCTGCTTGTTTTTACAGTTTTAGTTGCCCCTCCACATAAAAGATATAGCTAGGAAATGAGTGGTGCTCCATATTTTTCAAAGAGTGTTTGCATAGAGGTCCTAACACTGCTTGATGTTGAGTTTTTGTAGCATCGAGAGGTATTCCCGCATGCCTAAGTCAACCGTGAAGAATTATGAAGAATTAAAATAAAATTTATTTTTGGAGCATCAAGTCGGCCCAACTAAATGAAAGGGTGTCCCTTGGGTTATTTTACCCCCATTCGACAAGTATATATAAATGATGTGACATTTCATTTTTTCAACCAACGAAGAGCACGTCTAAGCATGAAGAAGTTTGTTTCGGAGATCACCTTTCTATCTTTGTATCTCTCTCTTTGCTGCACGTGTGAAGGAGTCTTTAATTGAGTTCTTGGATGAGTTTGACCAACATTCTTGGACAATCACACATGTGAACGAAAGGATGAATTTGACTGCAACAATTGACCAAGTTTGATTGTTTGACTGCAGACTGATCGAAATCCGTACTTCAATTTTTCGCAGGGTTGACTGCATGGCCAAAATTTGACCGTAGGAAGGTTGAGTTGACCATTATTGAATTTATGATACGGTGGTTTGTTTGACCAACATTGACTTGTTGAAGATTGACCAGGTTTCACTAGTATTTTGACTTGGATTATTGACACATATTTCTAGACAAAATTGCTAATTTTGTAAACCTTGCTAAAGAATAATTTCTCCTAAAGAAAAGTTGTTAGGTTTTCTCCCAAGTTTGGGTTTCCCAAAGTAAAATTTGTTGTCTTTATTGTGTATGGATGTATTTCTACGATCTTTACTGTTTCTACTGCATTTACTGTTGAGATTTTTTGAAGTGTAATTATTTAATGATAGTAGTGGAATATATATTGGTTAGAAATCAATAGGAAGTAATTATCTGGCAGATATCGTATTCTATTGTACGTCTTGTAGAAAAATCAACATGGTACCTGAGTTTCGTTAAAAGAGTAGCCATTGAAAGTCAACCCAAGGGACAAGTGTTCAACAACTTGGTTTTGAGATCTCTTGTCAAATGACACTGTCTTAGAGTTGAAGACATGTTAAATGGTGCCATCAACTTTAGATCTTGAAAGACTGGGATAATCCTTATCTTGGACGAGAATGAGCTTTAGGATCATGTGGAGAAAGTCATTCTATAGCCATAAGGAGTTGAGGAGAAAGCCAAGTATAATAAGAATGAAGTTGAGGTGAAGAGAATATTGGTAGATTTCATAAAGGATCACTTGATTCCTCATGTTGCTACGTTGAAGACTGTCAAGTATATGATTCTCTGGTAGGATTGTATGAGAACAAAAGCACTAGTAGGAAGTTAACCTCGAGAAATCAACCTCGTAATGTCATGATGACTAGATTAGATTCTGTTGTCTCATATCTTATGAGTGTCTCCTATATTGTCTCATATCTTATGAGAGTCTCCCAGATTAGTGATGAGCTTGTAGCCATTAGAGATACCATTGATGATACTGAGCTTGTTACAATCTCTAAATGGGTATCCCTCCTCATTGGAGCCATTTATTCAGGGAATTTGTGCATAAGAAAATTGCCCAAGTTTGATAAGCCATGGATTGATTGTGTCTCAAAGGAGACCAAATTGTTGTCCAGGAATAACTTGTAGAATCCGTAGGATGAAGAAACTCAAGCTCTTGCAGCTCACACAAGGAAAGGAAAAAGTAGGAGTTTTGGAAAGTTTAATAAGAAGAATATGGGTAGAAGACCCCCCTCTTATTTAGGATAAGAAGAAGAAGGATATGTCAAAGGTCATGTGCTTCATTTGTCATGTTTTTGGACACTATTTCTCCCAGTGTTATGAGAAGAAAAGGAATGGAAAGCAACATGCATCAACAACCAATGTTGATGACGATGATGATGAGCATCCACCTAGAAGAAGTCAAAGGAATTTTTCCTTTAGAAAATGTTACCAATATTAGTGATGTTTGGTTTGTGGACTGTGATGAATTTCCAAGACTTTTACAAATTTGTTAAAGAGGAAGTTGATAATTCCCTACATTCCTTAGATAAAGAGATAAGTACTTTATATTTTTTTCTCCCTTGCTTATTATTATTACTTTTATTTTTTAGTCAACATATTGTCCTTGTATTTTTCTTGGTTATGATTTTTTCCATAGCCTCCTGAATGGGGAAAGGGAGAACAAGTCCATTGTGAAGGTTGCCAAGGTGATGATTCATGCATCAAATGGTATCATGTAAGCAAGTTTTCTGGCAACAAGGTTCTCCCAGAAAGAGGGTGTGGACTATGAGGAGTTTTTTTCTCTATTCGCTAGATGGTCAGGGTCTTGTATGGCCCAAGGGCTCGAGCATAGACTCAATAGGATTGATTGATGTTTGAGATGGAGGATTGCATAGATTGTTAGGACATCTAGGATTGTGCCAAATGACCAAAAGAGCCTCCAGTTCCAAGGAAGTAGACAATCAGGTAGAAAGGAAGGAGCACCCTTCTAAGAGGATTTCATGGGTTGAGATTGTCAACAACCAGAATAGATGCTCGGTGATAGGAGGTCTCTAGGAGCAGTATGCCTTCTATGAGAAAACCATGCCAGACAACTAGGTATGGTTTAATAATAGAGGGAGCAATAATGTCATATGATTTTCTTTTGAGACAAAGGGAGCAACCGAGATTGCCAGAGGAGGACCTGCTTCAATGTGAGAGGGAGCACCTAGTCAGGGTGACCAAACATCAATTGTGGTGATGAATATAGTGATGGAAGTTGGTTAATTTATGGTTGAGTTGAGGGATGCGGAAAAACATGTGTTGAGGTACCGAAATGGTATAGTTTGATATGGTTTGAGATATGTCTTAGGTGGTGAAGTGAGGCTGTAGGGATATATTGATTTGTATTGGGCTAGGAGTGCAGACAACAAAGAGAGCACGTTGGGGTGTTGCTTCAACTTGAGATCAACTATGATATTTTGGTTTAGCATGAAGCAAGCTTCTATCGCACTCAATACAATAGAGGCAGAGTATATCACAACTAATGTCGCATGTTGTGAAGCAGTGTGGCTTAACAATATTCATGTAGGACTATTTGAACAAGTCACTTCATCTGAGACATGGTGCAACATGAAGCAGTGAAGCTCCAATACATGCCCGTAGATGAACAAATTGAAGACATTTTCACCAAACCTCTATCTAGAGTGACATTTGTATACTTTAGAGACAAGCTTGGTGTGATGTAGAATGTTTCCCTCATTGAGAGGGAGTGTTGATGTCTGTACAGGATAGAGTAGACTGTCTCCTGAGAAGCTATGTTGATTTTGGTGGGTCATGTTGGTTTGACTAGGGGAGATGAATACATTCTCCTCAGTAGCCATGTTGATTTGGTTAAATCACGTTGATTTGACCAAGGGTGAATGGCCTAGGGCAACTACCGGATTAAACAATTTTTCTCCTAAGAAGCCATGAAGGACATTGGGTGAGTCATGCGAATTTGACTAGAGGATATTGATATAATTCACTTGAGAAGCCATGAAAGACTTTGGCTAGGCCATGCTGATTTGGCGAGGGGTAAATGGTTTAGTGGTAGATCCTCTCTTGAGAGGCCATGAAGGACTTTGGCTGGGTCATGATGATTTGACCAAAGGAGATTGATACATTTACTTAAGGAGCCATGTTGATTTGGTTGGGTCACGTTGATTGGGCCAAGGGTTAATGGCCTTGGATACTCACGTTGGCTACTCCACAATGGAGTGATCTATACACACACATGTGAGGAGTCATATTGCCTACTCTGGGATGGAGTGATTTATAGACGTGTATGTGAAAAGACACTATATTGACATAGCAAGCTCATGAACTTTTCTTGCGGAGAAAAAAATTCAGCTAAGGAGAAATATGTTGCAACTAAGGAGAATACCTCCCTCTCTAAGAGGGGGTGTTCATTTTCTGTAGCATTGGGAGGTGTACTCGCATGCCTAAGTTGGCCTTGAAGATTAATGAAGAATAAAAATAAAACTTGTTTTTGGAGCATCAAGTCGGCCCAACTAAATGAAAGGGTTTGTCCCTTGGGTTATTTTACCCACATTCGACAAGTATATATAGATGGCATGACATTTCATTTTCTCAACCAACGAAGAGCAAGTATGAGCATGAAGAAGTTTATTTTGGAGATCATCTTTCTTTCTATCTCTCTCTTACCCACATGTGTGAAGGAGCCTTTGACTTAGTTCTTGGATGAGTTTGACAAACATTCTTGGGCAGTCACACATGTGAACAAAAGGATGAATTTTAATATAACAATTGACCAAGTTGATTTGATTGCAGTTGAGTTTACGACCGAAATTTCGTTTTAGGAAGGTTGGACAATGTTGAATTTTTGATAATTTAGCTGGTTTGACTGTCGACTTGATGAAGATTGACTGGGTTTGACTGGTATTTTGACTTAGATTATTGGCATAGATTTCTAGAAAAAAATACTAATTTTGTAAACCTTGCTGAAGAATAATTTTTCCTAAAGAAAAGTTGCTATGTTTTCTCCGAAGTGTGGGTTTCTCAAGGTAAAATTTGTTGTCTCTATTGTGCATGGTTGTCTTTTTATGATCTTTATTGTTTCCACTACATTTACTGTTGAGATTTTTTGAAGTGTAATTATTCAATGTTAGTAATGGAATATATATTGGTTGGAAATCATTAGGAAGTAATTATTTCGTAGAAATCGTATTTTGTTATACATCGTGTAGAAAATTCAACACTTGAGAGGATTTGTAATTGATAAAATACGCTGAATCCCATTGTGAAGGCCATTGGAAATATTTTCCCAAGAAAGGAGGTTTTTTATGTTGTGGAAGAGTTGCAGAGTTCGATGGATGAATTACTTGAGGCTCAATATTAAGAGGGGACACATTACTCTTGACGAAAAAAAAATCATAAGTTGTCTTCATAGACTCTTAGGAAATTGGTGATCATTAATTGTCGTAAGATTGCCTAGATGGACAAATAATGAGATAAAGAATTTATGGTACACACATCTCAGTAAGACGCTAAAGATGAAAGAAACCGACACAGAAACACATAAACCAAATCTTGAACAAATCCCCTGTTCCTTCATAAGATAGGAGGAAACATATAAAATATTTGTTCATTTGTATTACAAATCACGGAGTTTGCAATAAGAAAAATGAATGAGTAGAAAAGCTTATCATTTTATGAGTAATATTGAATATCTACTTGCATAGGATGATGTAGGAATTATAAATTTCTTCCCATTTTCAATTAATTAATTAATATTATTGTTGTTAAATTAAGGATATATATTTATGACAATTGGTGAGTTGTCACACGATGAAAACTAATTTTTATTTAAGCTTATGAAGGATTTAAAAGGATCAAACTAGTTCAAGTTAGTCTCCAACTGCAAATACTCTTTTTAGAAAACAATTATCCAAAGAAGGGTTGGGAACTAATTTTCTACAAGAATAGAAAAGGGAGCCTTGAGAATTTTCAAGGGTTGGAGTTTTGTGTAGTGTTGAGCACTCAGAGGCCATAGGGCCACATATTTGTATGGCTTCATATTTGAAAGTTTCATACTTCTTTCATGGCTTATTTGTGCTTCACTATTGGCTACGAGGTATTCTCTGTTTGATTTTTCTACTATACCTGGGTATCCATATGCTATGTAATGTTGAAAGATGTTTAACATTATCATCCTTAGTTTCGAGGAGATGATGACGATGACCCGACACAACATTTGAAAGATTTCCAACTTTGTGTTCAAGAACTTCGTGTTTTCCATGAAGATGTTTTGAGGAATTTGTTTATGATGTCCTTGGAAAGAAATGAGAGAAATTAGGACAAAAGTCTCCATGTTGCTAGTATTTCATCATTGAAAGATTTTCATTTCATCTTTCACACATTTTAGATTTTCATTTCATGGATTATATAATGAAAACCCAAACCCGAGAAAACAAAAATGACACAATAACAAACACACACATTTTCCACTATATTGTTTTTTTTTTTCACATAATCATCATAATTGCGATTCCAAAGATGCATTTTATGATTAATATAAAAAGGATTATACAACTCAGTCATCAAATAAGAGTTTGAATTTAGACTCAAGTTCCTAGTCAGTGGACGTTTATGATTCCCATGTGACTTATCAACATGATGAAAATAAGTAGGTGTTTGACTTTAGATTCTTTGAGCTTTATAATGGTAAGCTTGTATATGATGATTATTGTTGGTTTTAACCTTATATAATTAAGCGATGCAAACATATTTCTTAATAAACAAAAATGACACAATAACAAACACACACATTTACGCATGGATTATATAATGAAAACCCAAACCCGAGAAAACTAGAAAGCCTTTTTTCATATGTTTTTAGTACAATTATATTACAATACAATATACATCCCACGACATATGAATCAACAATCGAATTATAGTTCCATATAACCAAAACTACAAAACCATGGGCAAAAGCACCATGCGCCATAAAATTGCTTTCAACAAAATTGTGGGCTAAAAACCACCCAAATTTTTTTCTTAGGCTGCTACCCCAAACCCCATGTAAGGGGGCTTTGATCCCCCTCCATACCCCCCAACTACAACCCCCCCTTGAACCCCCCTTTGTTTGGGGTGCATTAAAGTCATGCAAAGAATATAACACATACCCAACAACTCTGAATATGATTATGAATTAGTGACTACAGCTGAATTTACTGGTTCTAGTTTGGATCTTTATCCTTATGGTAATTATATCAACAATCAAGGATATTCATATTTTTGAGAAAATTAAGAGCTGTGTTTTAGAAAATTTAGATTGGAAAATTTGTGAGAAAAGTTGCCCTTGTGGCTAAATGTTGTAAAGAAGTTCTTAAAGGAATTATTTTTGAAAAAGGTTAAAAATGAATTTCATGAATGTGAACTCATGTCTTATATTTCATAAGTCAATATTCAACCCTTTCCAAAACAAATCGAAGATCTAAATTATACCTTAAAAGTTTGGAATCAGAGTTTTAGGAGTCATAATGCAGGGCTTGTTGTAGCCCATAAATATTGTGAAGGTACCCTTCAAGTCAAAATTTTGAAGACATGCCTGTAAAATCCCAAGAAGATGATGTCCTCCTCACTATTGCAACATGTAGGAAACATGATTTATATAACGAGGATGAAGCTCTTAATGTACACAAGGAGTTGTCTATTCAAGCAAATAAGGAAGAAAATTAATTATTTGTTGATTTTTCATTCCATAATATGACATGTATGGTATTTGATTCTAAGTTATTAAAGGCTTATATATTGGCATCTCTTCCTCATGTTGTCAATTGAAACAATGATTTATTCATTCATAAGTATAGTGAGAAAAGTTTCAAACTTGAAATGGGACAATACATAAGGATGACTTTGCAACTAGTTTTGAAGAAGGAACCATGATGAACATGGGATGCTTATAGCACAATGAATCTGATAGTTTTTTTGAAAATATTTGGAGAAAATTTGACATCAAAGCATTCACTGGCATTGAAATATATGAAGTCGTTGTTGTTACTTCAAATCTAGAGCACTTTGGGGGCCTTATTATGCTTGGCATCAATAATGAACATGAACAAGGAGGGAGAAAGAATGTAATTGTTGAAACAATGAATGGGGTTGTCTACACTTTGCTTGTGCTTGTTTTTATTCTAAATACATTTGTAAATTTCCATATCATTGAGCATGATGAATATGAAGGATATTGGTTATATCATCTCCAATAGCCTTATTAAATATGAACATGCTGTAACTGTTGTATTTTCAGAAGAGGTTCATCAACTTGGCATAGAAATAGAACATTATGATTTTGTTGAAGAATGGATGAATCAAGTTTTTGATGCAACATGATGTTGTCGACAATCGATGTTTTCTTTCCTCAGAAGCATATTGGACTTGAAACCAATTTCACATTAGCAATAATTCAACATATCATTACTCTAATTAAAGATGAAGCACCACAATAAATTTCATTCGATTTGTAAGTTACTCTCTTGGATTTATTGGCTTTTTAATTTTTTTTGCAAATTTTCTTTTGCTAATTGAAGTGGGATACAATATGTTGTACATAAATAAGCTTATTATTAAGCCATAATATAGCTATTTGAGTGCAGATCTTTTTTCCTCAGAAAAACACGTAATTTTATTATCAAAAGAAATAAAATTACATTTTGTTGATACATGATAGGCATGCATTCATTTATAGAGGATCATTGAAAATAATAATAAATAATCTTATTATTAAGCAGTGGTATAGCTATTTGAGTGCATATTTTTTTCCTACGAAAAAAGTGTAATTTTATTATCAAAAGAAATAAAATTACATTTTGTAGATACATGACAAGCATGCATTCAGTTATAGAGGATCACTTGGATCCATCAAAGTGGCTTAAGGCCCTCATGACTGAACAAAAGTTGAGAAAAGACTAGTTGAAGAACCTAATGGCCGGTGTAGTTGTAGAAATCATCCACTTTGTCTTTTTTACTTCCTTCAATACCCTTGGTGCAGGTTGGATGACTGCTAGAGCTGTGTTCATCGTGTTTGCAACCTGGGGGAACTCCTTTTCAGATTCAAAGCTCTTTGTTTCATGATATCTTTTGGTTCATGGCATCAATTCGTTCTTTGTTGTTGTTGCTTTGATGGTTGCTAGATTTGGTGTGACTGCCATCTCGATATTTTGATTGGTCTCTATGGTTTGTGGGGGTAGCTCGTCTTGTGTGGCAGTTTCTGTCATTTCCTCGTTATATTTTCTAGGGAGTTTCTTTAGATCCACCACTAATTCATTATCTAAAAAAGGGGGCTCAAAAAGTTGCCAGATATTTGTATTATTCGCAACGCTTTCCTCTTGTTTGTTGGTTTTTTGGCCAAAGAATAAGTATATTGCAAATATCTTGTTTGGTTAAATACACAACATCTGAATGTCGTGTTTTCATAATCAAGACTCTGTGTCCATTGGAAATGTCCATTTTGCACTTGAATGCGATTTCACAACCCCTTGCTAAGGTTGATCTCCACATAGATGCAGGTGTAGGTTGAAAAACCCATTTTTTATTTTTCATTGTGTATTTTTTTAAATGTTCCCAGTGCATTTCCAATTCCTTCAAGAACTAGGTGATGCCAAAAGGGGATAGGGAGGTTTGGCAAGCGAACAAGGATATTTGTGACTTCCATTATATATGAGTCAAATTTTGGGAACCAAGGGGTAGTGCATAACCCAACTCTTCCTTAGAACCACAGTCCTTCCTCCATGATTTTCTAGTAATCTGCTTTTATGAAAGGGTGGACTATGAAGACACGCTTAGAGCAAAGGTAAATGCCACATACTTTGGTCCAATTAGTGTAGATCCACTGGTAGAGGTCTTCAGTTTTGGGACAAAAACTGCTGAATCTACAAATTACAACCTATTCACGAAAATAAGGGAACATGTTATTTACTTGTGAATTCTTGATCTCTATTCGTAGATATTCCTTTGTCTTTTCCACTATGTAAGGCCCAGGTCGAGACCTAGATGAGGCGATAGCCTTGGCTTGTCCTGCACCAGATTTTGTTGCTTCTTTATAGGAGATTGATGGGCCAGGTCTTGTTTCGCTGTGCAATCTTATTACCAAGGAGAGAGAGGGTCCCCTACTTATCTTATAGTCTTTGAGAGTCCTTTTGTCCTGTATCAATTTCCTTTCTGATATGAGCTTTTGCTCTGCACTTGGGAGCCCCACTTTCTTTTAAATCTTGGTTTTGAGGCCTTCCACTGATTTCTCTTCCTTGACCCAGATTAGTATGGATCTGCCTACTAAGGTTTTTATGAATTTCTAGAAGGTCTCATTTTTCTTAGTGCATGCTGGAGGTTGGACTACCTCTGGGTTGGGTGGGTGCCTCTTGTCCTCAACGAAAATTTCTTTCGGTCCATGGGTTGTAAATGGTATATTGACTCCTCTTTTGTGCTTGAGTTTCTTCCAACTTGGGATAAAGCTTGATCTATAGGAAAAAGTGTGAGATTCTAGTGTGCATGCGAGAATATGGTCGATAGATGACCCTACAAGGCATTCTTAATGCAACCACCACAGATCATCCTTGCCGCGACCATAGATCGAGGCTTTGGAAGCCGATATGGGGCTTTGTTCCTTCCTTGCGAGTGCAAAGGGATCATTGACATAAAAATTGTTGATGAACCAAAACAAACGCTTACCATTGTTGGATGATTGCATAAGGAAGCATGATTTGGGCTACGCCGCAGGATGAAAGGCCAAGATCACCTTTCAATTGTTGCTTTGCATGTTGAAAAGGGCTTTGTCTTCACTCCAATACCAATCCTCACTTCATCTCACATGCATAAGACCCTTGGTTGGCGTTGCGAAGAGAACAAACTCTAGCACAATGCGGGATCTTGATTTTCCCATCTTTCTAATGTTAAATCTTTCAATTCATTTGAGTGCATATAGTTTAGGAATATTTGAATTTCATTTCTCATTAGATACTGCTAGAGTTTAAGAAGCTTTCAATTAACAAAGGAATAAAATTAAAATCTTAAATAAAACCAAAACCATTATGTCTCTATCATCCTAATAATGGTTGTCGGGGATGATATCATTGATGAATGACTATGCCTTGAGTATTTTGTCACGGTGAGCTTGGGGAGTAATTTTTTATTTTATTTTTTATTTTATTTTCATGTTTAGGTTAAAAATGATTAACTTCTGGTCATCATCTCCTAGAAGATGCTGAGGATGTCAAATTTTGAACTGATTATTTCCATTCAAAGTCTCATTAGTCCATACATAATATTAAAATAGTCATTGGTTTATGTGTGAATGTTGAGTTAAGGCTTTGGGAGACGAATCTATTTAAGGAGAAAATATTATGACATCGGCATATCTGACTCATCTTCGAAATTCAACATCATTATTTTGAGCTTAAACTTTTTGATTGCTTCCATATAAAAATGTATCAAGCTTGAAACAATATAGAAGATATTGCTTATGTAATTATGAAATGCAAACATCTCCACCGGGGCTATAGATTCTTGTTGGAAACATAGTAAACTCTGTGGTATTGGGTTTCAACCCAATGTGTTAACATCACTTCACAACATGAAAGTTATAATATGTGATGTTTGTCCTTCCATTGGGAAATTCTTATATATTTGCTTGGGCTATGGATGCTCTCTAGCAACTAAAGAAGGCTTGTGATGTTAGGATGACTACACCATAGGCAATGGATGCTTTTAGGTAATGTAGTAGCACCAAGAAAATAAGAGAAGGATGCTCATATAAATCTATATCTTATTATTTAATCATTCCTATAAGAATTAACTCTGCCTCATGTTTTAAAATATGTTATTGGTAAATAAATACCCATCATACATTGCAATTTAAGTTAAGATGTAGAGAAATTTGAATTTTGGCATTTGAGGCCTTAGACAATATAATCGATTACCTTAAGTAACACCTTGAAGATTGAGAATAAGAAAATGGCAATCCTTTATCTTACTATAACTAGACTCATCATTTACAATATGTTGAGACTTTCTATCACTAACAAATCTATCATTCTTGTTATAAATCGACTAAGGTATTGATAGGGAGAGGGATTTGTTTATGCGTTAGGATTTTGCTTCTTTTCTTTGTAAATAGTTTAAAGTTTACGAAATAAATAAAGGATTACTTTTCACTAATAAAGACAAAGTTGGGATTACTTTGAATCTTTCCACTTAAATTGATAAAATCTTATCTAAATATTCTTTATGGATAAATGTATGGGACTAACTTTGTTGCTTGCAGAAAATCCTTTCCAACATATAGTCATGAGTGTTGAAGGTATAAATGCAAGAAACAAAGGTGGATTTAACCATAATGTGCACATATTCATTTGGCGCCATTATGCAACGTTATAAGTTGGGATTAGTCATATTCAATGAGCTTCTATTAGTCACTAAAAATGTTAGTTTCCCTAGAAGAAGTATTCTTGGTTTTCATTTGCAATTTACTTTCAGTAATGATTAGAGAATAAAGCCATTTTTTAAAAGAGGTTATTGTAGGGAAGGTCTTGACGTTTAGGATTGGAAGTAAAAAGGCTTGGTTTATTGCCTTGCAGGAAGTCAATATCCCTAGTTGGAGCCAAATGTTGTAGAAAAAACTAACTCCTATTTTTTCCTCCAGAGTTAGCAATTTTACCTAATCTTAGCTTTCTTTAGCTTTCTTTGGTAACCCTCATCTTTACCCTTCCTTCTAACTAGTCATATAATCATTTTTTCTACCAAGTTTATCAAAGTTGTGTTTACTCCTCTTGATATATCCATTGTTGCATCGTGGTTTTTCATTACATATATGCTTTTCACTTTATACTCAAGTGACCATACTTTATTCATCGATACATTGTTGTCATAATAAAAATCACATCACAAAATGTGCCTTTACTCATTTATATAGAATTGTCCTCTCCATATTATTTTATTTTACTTCCATCACATTATTTTTCATACCAAAAGTCCATAAGATTATAATCAAGACATCAAAAATGCCTTTTACATATAATACTTAGCTATAATTTTGATTATGTTATGGGCTCGGGGGATTAAAAAAGAATATATTTATAAAATTCAATGGATAATTGCAATTTTTTTTCAAACACAGGACTGAAATTGCACTCGCTCGATCAATGCTACTTGTGTGGTGAGGATCACACCGAAGAAAACACAACAAATTATGTCACGAGTAATTATTATATTGATACCATCAACAACCACTAATCAACATAAAATCTAGACCCTTTGATACATTCGACTCATATGCTAAAATTAAAAAATGGGCAACTCTAGTCTTGATATAATTGGTTTCTATTAATCAAGGAAGGTTTTCAAGCCTCTAATATATTAGATGTACATGTTTGAACTAACCTCTGGGTATCTCAAAGCCTAACATTTAAAAGGGATTGTCGATTAAAGCTGTTACACACGCATATCACAATTGGGATGGCTTTCACATCATTACCTATTGCTCCTTTCACCACTTGCGAGTTGGAAGGCAAGGTTGTTGGCATAGTTAGGTGTATTTTTGGTGCACGGGTTGTTTGTGGAAATGGAAGCAAGATCCTCAAAATTGAACGTTGCAAGATTACCATCAGTGGGAGGGATATGTCGACCTCTCACATCTTACAATTACAATAACTACATGAGCTGCTTGGAGCATATAATTGTTCTACCTTCTTCAATAACTATACTAATTTTGGATGCTCCCCTCTCGGATGTCTTGAAGTTGATAGGGAAGTTGGAGCACATTAAAACTATTGTTGTGGGTTGTACAAGCCTAGGAAATGATAATAATAATTAATTCTTATTAGCGTTGGAAGATTGACGTGCACACAACCCAATATGTAGCATCATGGTATTGTCTAATGGATAATGAACAACCCCCCAAAGTGATGGCTCATTATTATTCTCGTTATTATTTTATATTTGAAAAAAAAAGCAAGTAAAATCCTTATAACTGCCATGATTGGTTATTGGTGTCAAGTAATATTGGAGAAAATCTTTGGTGCTCTCTACTCACTTTTGCGAGCATTTCAACCTACATGCCATTATGGAGATGGGTGGATGACTCTAGGTTAAACTTGTGCATGATGATGAGGAATTTTTTTAATAAGATAATGATTTTATTCTCAGTGAATGGATGGTATATTGAGAAGATTGATGAAATTTTGTAGCTTAGGTGAAAAGAGAAATAACACAGTTTTGCATAAAATATCCAACCACAACTCATTTTCTCGTAAGAACTTACCCTCCTCACTTGTCACAATTGCAACATCTCGCTTGAAGAGTTGGCATATAACCACAAAAGAATTAATTTTTCAAACCTCTAGGGAAGAGTTGTATTGGTGTGTGTTATTAAGACCATATGACCTAATTGGTTAGAGCTTATGATGATCATGGATTGTTAGCCAATACGTGGGAGGGATTACAAGGATCCCACCAGTGGAATGGGCTATTGAATCCAATACATTGCCATTCTCCTGTTAGAGATTATGATATTCTTATGAAGGTGTTAAATGGGAGCCTTAGGCAACATATTATGTTAGATACAAATATGGTTGGAGGAGTTCGTTTGTCCATTATGGATGGAAAGTTGCGGTTATCAGGTTACATTTATATGGCGACATTGGATATTAATCTACCTAATTTTTGGAAGAATATATTTTTTTGTAGAGATGGATCTAAGTAGATTGGTTACGTTGTAGTGCCAAAGGGTTTTGAATCTAAACATGTGAATGAATAAATATAGTAATTTATATTATACATTATTTTGGGGCACTGACGTGGCCACAAGCGGGCAGGTGGCGAGCGAGGTTTCCAGCCCCTGCCAAGTCTTAGGCCTGAATTAATCCACAGTTATTACGTAGTTAATCAAGAATTAAGGTGATCGTGGTCTCCCTGTATTCTCAACCGGACGATAACCGTCCCACATTTCTCGGGCAACTAACTCCTGTCTGGCGGTTTCTAAGGAGTTTGAAGAGGAAGCAATCGACTATTTGCAGGATCCGTATGAAGGTCAGTCTACTTTTTGCGGACGCGGTATTAACCCTTGATCTGTTGAACTTGCACTTCCTCAGCCGTCAAACCCCCTGGCTGATGCTCACACTGGATCCTCCTCGTCGCTGCTGCGTTTTGGCTCACTCTCCCTGGAGACCTCGGGTCTTGACATCCCTCCTCTATCCCCTAGCATGCTCAATCTACTCTCCGCTATCACGCCTCCCTCCCCCGATTTCGATCCGCTCCCCTCTTTCAACCCGGTGCCTCCCCTGAGTGCGCCTCTCCTGGACCTGGCAAACCCTAACTTCCTCCCTTCGGGATGTTTTGACTCTCCTGTAATTAACCCTAAAGCCGTGGCTCACCTAAAGGAATCGTGACCTGATCCACTAGCGGAGCATCCATCGGCACCGAGAACTAGAAAGAGGAAGATAAAGTGTATGAAGAAGTCCTCAAAAGATCTCACCATCACCTTTGGCGAAGACATTCCTATGGGAGAAGTGGTGGATAGGGCCAACAAAGTACTCGTTGGGCATGTGAGAGGGAGGGCGTAATTTGCGACCAGACTCACGAATTGGGTACAGGAGATATGGGGAGGCATCTTACAAGAGCTGCTAGAGGTTTAGAGCTTGGCATGAGGTTGGTTTTCCCTGCATTTTTTGAGAGCAGAATACACTGATATGATCTTGGCCAAATATTGGCACATAGAGATGGCCCCAGTTCTCCTCAAGCGCTGGTCTCCATTATTCGATCCGGAGAGGGAACAAATTGGAGCAAGACCTATCTGGGTACGCTTACTCGGCCTACCTCTACAATTCTGGTCTGAAGCGGTGTTTATCAGGATTGGTAATGCCCTTGGAACATATTTGGAATATGATAAGACTTATGTACAGTCAAAGAACCGGGCACTGGCAAGTATTCTGGTGCATTTGGACACAAGGGAGGGCTTGGAAGAAAAGATCACTCTGAAGTGGAGACATTACACTAGGATTCAGATATTGGACTATGAAGGGGTACCGTTTCGGTGTCGGAGGTGTCATAAGGTAGGGCATGTATTCAAAGAATGCCCTTTGCTCTCGAAATCACCGGATTCCACGGGCCCGCCCTCAAATCATAAAGAAATGCTCCAGTGACAGTTTCACAAGCCCCTGTCTCGGCTTCGTGATCTAGACCAGTGACTCCAAAAGATCAAAGTGCGGGAGGGACATCGAAGAAGGTTGGAGAATCGATCAGGATGCCCTCACCACCTATAACCCGGGCTCGGGCTGCTGCGGCTGCGGAGGTCGCTCGAATTTCGGGTACTTCTTCTTCTTCCCCTTTGATATCTCCTACAATCTCTAATTCCGTTGTAGCTCCTTCGGTTGTATTTGTTTCTCTGGCAACATGTTCCATTTCTCCCCCTGTTAGCTTCCTATACCAATAGGTTTCATTTTTCATGATTGACTGGAGAAGTGCCAATTATGTTCATCCTTTCCATGCTGCAAAGGTTCCATATTGTGTAGAATTTCACTATGTATAGGTGGTTGACTCTTGCCACAGTTGATGAATAGCCAGACAGTCTAATCCTGGCTAGATCATGTTTGAATTTACTTGTCTTAGAATAGAGAATAAAGGTCTGTACAAATAGTTCAAGCTTGGCAAACAAGTAGTTAGGTAGAGAAGCAAAGGGTCTCAACAGCTTAATCTGAGCCCTGGAAGAGATAAGGGTAGACTTAGATAGGAGGGCAGCTAAAAGAAAAGAGAAGAATCAGGGTTTGCTAGTTCAAATGCACTCAATGAAAATGAAGAAAAAATGTTAGGTGTACTATGCTGGGTAGGCAGTTTTGATATTGTAGAAGCAGGCTTATGAGCAATTTGGTCCTATTGCAACAAGTTTCATCTCATAAATATCATAAGGTGCTATGACAAAGTGGTTACAAAATAAGTGGAGCATGACTAATTTCCCTCCTCATTTTTCCAAGAACACTTACTAACATCCCCCCAAGGACAATTAGATCTGCTCACTGCCCTTATTCCACTTCATTTCATGGAAAAAACTAAGTGAAACTGTGTTTTCACCTAGGCAAAACAAGCCACATTTCTTGTGTAAAATGTTTTTATTCCATTTTGCCAAGTTTCCTAAACTTCATAACTTGGTATCCTTTCATTCCCCCCATGCCTAAGATTTCACTCTATAAACTTAGCGTTATCCATACATATCCATTCCACATAGTCATATTAACCTACTAACACTATTATATAGCTCCTATGTGAATATTTCCCCTGCCTTACTATGTAAAAATACATAAAAGCCCTAAACATCTAAATATCCTAACCTTTGGCTAAGTATAAGCTATACTTTAAATTTTTTGTCGGGAGTTATTGGTCCATCCGGGGCCAATAACAACCCTCCACGCACCCCATGGGGACTTGTTTAGTTTATGGCTAAATAAATAGCCGAACCCGCATATCATACCCCCAAAACCCATTTAACCAAAGTATGAAATACACCTCGCAAAACATTACAAACGTGAAATATTACAGCGGGTCCCCCAGTTATAAGCCGCCGCCATCTCCATCACCCACCGACCGTCTGATCATCGCTGACAGATCCAACGGCTGTCGGCAATATCGGAAGCCCTTAAGTGCCGAACGATAGCGTCCAGGGAATGGGCGGTATTTTCGCCGTATCAAGGATGTGTGTCAGGTGATCGACGTGATCGGAGCCCCTTCCTCCAATACCACTTCCCTCCAAAGGCGGTGCAGGGAATATTGCTTACCACCCCACTGCCTCCCCGCTGACGTCATGCCTACGTCATCTGTTGACGTCACCCTCGTTGCTGCCCGTCTGTCCGCCATGTCACGTCCCTATCATCTACCCACGTCAGTGCCGCGTCACCTGACATGTCATCGTCCGTACCCCGCTACACGACAAAATTACGTCATGCTAATGTCATCAGACAAAAGCGCACCAAAACCCGCCAAAGTCAAAAATTGGGTTAAAAAGAGGTGAAAATATTATTTTCACTCATTTGTGTTTGTTTTCTCTACGCGTCCTATGCATGCTAATTTACGTCTGAAACAACATTTTAATTGTACAGTCCACCACCCAACAGTTTTTACTCCATAGCTCGGCCCCTCGGCTCGTCTTGTCACCTGCAAATCGACCATTTCGCCATTAAAACAAGTATTTACACCAATTTACTCCCGAACCCTGTTTTTCGTTGGTTTTCTCTGTAAATTTGCCCAGAGAACCCAAAATTTGAAGACAAAAACACTGTGTTGCTTTCAAAAATACCCACCATAACCGCCGTCTTGCCAAATTTTCACCACAAATCCGCACACTGAGCTAAATTTGAGCTCGTTCAGCGTTGCAAATTCTCTGAGAAACCCCGAAAACTGCCTTTTTGCCAAAGAAGCCCACAAGTTCTGTCTCTCCATCTAATCTCTGTCCGCTAAGATAAATACAAACTAACAAACCAATTTCACGGTGAAATTCCCGGAGAAAATCCACAGAGCTATTGTTTTGCCTGTTTTACTTACTCAGACCCAAAAAATTCCAATTTTAAAAAGCAACAGAATTGAACTATGGAGGGTCTAGTAGCCTTGAATATCACTCCTCTCAATGCACCCCACAAGGAATTGGAACATATGCCCTTAGCTGATAAAGACTATCAAATCCAAGATTTAGTAGGCTACCAAAACCATCTGCAAGTATTCTGTGAGCTCAGAAACAGTTACCTAAGCCAAAATGATGTTTATGGCATATGGGAATCAAATCTACCCATATACTACCTCCCCTCTGTCAATATTTTCCCTGAGATAATTCACCTCTGCTGTGAGAACTATGAGCCAACTCAAAAAGCAGTCAAAACTCCATCTGGAACTACCTTCTTTCATATAACTCCTGACTCCATACATCAAATGCTAAACTTCAAACCAACTCAGCTTCAGTTTCCTTTTACTATGAAATTCTTGCTTGATGAAGGTCCCAACTCTCCAGCTCAGAGATAGCCCGAATTGCCCAAGTATTTATGAGAGCAGATCGCCGGCCTAAGGAGCCACCTCCTTTTCACTATGCATCTTTCAATGAAGTGGGTAGATTACTTGTTGATATGATATCTTATGTTCTGGGGTTCAAGACAAGTGAATATATTGATGAAACTATATTGGTTTTAATGTCTATATTTACCCCAGGGCAGCCCCCTGCTGTCAAATACAACTATGCCAAATTCATTGCCAACAAGATACATGACCAATTGTTGAATCTAGATAGGGAGGGAGTCTTTAAGTATTCATCCTATATCTATCGGTTGTTCTTATATTATCAGCCAGATAGTTTCCAATTCCCCATTAGTAAATTGGACCCTAAAGGGGAAAAGAGGTTTGTGATTTTTTGGACCCCAATCTTTCATGAAGTCCGCAACTCTCCCTACTCTTATTGTGAGTTTATTGATATGTTTGTATACCCAGTCTCTTCTCTCCTGATGAGAACTCCTCCTCCTAGACTATCCTATGATATGCAAAAAATATTACAGCTCTCCAAAAACTACAAAATAGGTGACTGGTACTTTTACCAGAATCACACTGTTATTAGGATATATGGTTGTGAGCTGTGCCCCTACAGGCTGCCAAGATATGTTCCAATAAGACTGTTTGCCTTGGAATATTTCAGACAATTTATCAATTCAGATTTGAATCATTTCCATAACACAAAGAAAAAGGCTCAATTGAAACTGAGAGACTAGTTAGGCCCATATGTCATGAACAAAAAGGAAGGATGGAAGGATGCTGATGAAATATTGGTCAAACACTCAGACTAAAGAGAAGCTTTTGGTGGGTACCTTATGATCCAAACGGCTTTATCAATGCAAGAAGGATAAAATATAGGCTGGCACCTTATGAACATTGCAACATCTGTGAAATAGAACAATTTGCCAACCAAGATGAGTGGGTGGAGGGCACACTAGTTGAACAGCTCGCTGAAGAAGAGAAAATGGAACAAACTATGAAAAATTTGAAAAAAACTCTCGACTTAGATTCTTTTGGGCAGGTGTCATTCAAAGTACCACAACAAACCGGGGAAGGCACATCAACTGCTGCAACTTCACAACAAGCTGCCCAAGAAAGGACTACACCAACAACAGGGACAACAAAGGGCAAGGAGATAGTAGTTACAGAGCAAGAAACAATGGCAGACCAGCCAACTACCTCAAAGGAACATAGTCAAGGGCAAGCCCCTTCACTACAGACAGAGGCACCAAAAGTACTAGCACTGCAGACTCCTCTTAATGAGGAAAGAAGTAAGAAAAGAGACAGAGAAGAGACCACACCTGCAAGTGGATCAACAGAACAGACAGAGGCCAAAAGACAAAGGGTAGATCCTCTACCTGAAGAGGACATTGTTGAAGAAAGCACAAGAGGAGAGAGGGCCATCAGCCAACAGATATCCACCAGCTCTCACAGGCAAGAAATGGAGAGGCAACATGGTATGGAAGTTTCCTCCTCAAGGTCGCAAAGTAAGAAACGATCTGATATTAAACAAACATTCATGGAGATTAAGGCCCAAAATGAGTCATTGAGAATTTAGCTTTATGATCAATTTCTCAAAATGACACCCTCCAAACAACAAAGATTTTAAGCCTAAGGTTCAGCAACCACAGTCTGCAGCTGACTACATAAGGACCAATCTAGAGGTGCTTGCCAAAGATATACACCCAATGGACCAGATAGAATTGCACAAACAAACTGGTGAAATGGTTTATGCTACATTGGCAGAAAAGGAAATGCTGGTCCGTTAATTGAAGGAGTCATTAAGTAATACATCTGCCCAATTGGATTTGGAAAAGATATTTTCTTTAGCCAAAGACAACATAATAAAGACCCTAGAAGAGATAATTATTGAGCTGGGACATGATCCCAAGGATGTCAAGGGCATCAAAGCACTGATAAAGAAGGAGGAAGATATTGCTGCACTTAGGAAGCAATTGAAGCTGCCTGTCATCATGCATCCACAAACAACAGAACTTGCACAAGAAAAAGTAGAAGAAGATGTAATGGATTCGCTGATGAGGATGAATCAAAGGCTAATTCAAATAGAGCAAGAGTTGGAGAAAGCATTGCAAGCCAAGCAAGGAGAGTCGACCTCCCAGCCACTTGAAACAACTCCAACAGTTATCACTGCTCCCCCCACAGTCACAGCAGCAATTCCTCCCACTATAGCAGCATCAACAACAGGTGCATCAGCCACAGATGCTTCAGCAGTAACAACAGCAGGGCCAGAGACCAGCATGAGGATGGAAGAAATGATGCAAGCAGTAAAAGAGCTAGAAGCCCAAATTTCAGAGCTCAAAGAGGCAAAAGAAAAACTGGCCAAACTAGAGGTGAGCTATGACAAATCAAAGATAATAGTGGTAGAAAAAAGCAGAGAAGTAAAGGCCCTAGAGAACAAGGTGAAATCATTGGAAAAGGATCTCACCTTGCATAAACCTCTAGCAGACATCAAAATGTTTTTGTGGACCAAAATTGGTCAGTCTATCACTGACCAATGGCAATCAATTCAAACAATCCATGAACAAATAGAATTTATAGAAAGGGCCCAAGTGGAAATTCAAAGGGCCAGGGCATCACTGGGAAACATGCCCGAGCAGGCCAATAGACTGATCCATTTTTTGAATACCCATACTAAAGAACAACTAGCAGCTTTGGAGATTGTGGACAGAATAGGCACCATTTTGACAGTAAAAAAGGTGCTAACAATGAGGAATTTTGTATAGACTTTGGAAAGGAAGTGCCAAGAAATGCAGATGGAGATTAATGCCTTCACGGAGAAGTTTACAGTCTTGCAGCAGAGGGGTCTACCCAGTTTACTAACCAACAATCAAAGACTATTAACACATCAACAATACGCTCACAGGGTGAACACATATGTGACAAATCAGATCACAACATCATCAAGCACTTCAGAAGACACAGGACCTCCCTCCGGACAAAGTTTATATGACAAATTGGAAAATTTGTTCTATATTGAACATGAAATAAATCATCTTTTTGAAGTCAAGCCCAACTTCTACAGGTATACTGAGGCTGATGAAACACTTGTAAAAATACAAAGACATTAGTTGCCAACAGACCAATGGTGGCAGAGCATGCTGGAAATTTTACCAAGGTACTTTGGATTTTTCTGTTTATCTACATTTGGTCAAATAACAACACGCGTGGTAGATATAATAAAGATGAAAACAATAGAGGAAGGAGGTCAAGCGAGGAATAGGACGTGTTAAAGCGAAATCAAGAGTAGGTGAAAGGATCAGGACAACAACGCAAGAATGAAAAGTAAAGACACAGCTACCAGCCGACTTCTTGAATTAAAAAGTCAAAAATATCTTATCAGTTAAAGCAGCCAGCACAACAACAATTACTCCTACATTTATTTCTGCATTTATTCCCTTGTTAGAGTAGGTGAAGGAAGTTATTGTTTTATATCTTATCCACAAAATATTTTGTAACTCTCTTTTGAATAAATACCTCCCCAAGAAATGTATTCGGGGTTGGTGATTTTCCTCTTTGGACCACGTTGTAGCTCTGACATTTTTTAATATAAAGGTTGTTGAAGAGCACTGCTGCTGGACCGTCTGAATTTGGATTTGATGTTCTGGGCTCTGCTACAGAATTCCGGTGTCTTTCTATGGATCAATAAGTTGTTCTAAACTGTTTTTTGTGTTTTCTGTATTTACAAATTTCATATATGTTTCATAATATTAGTAATAGGGAAAAAGAATAGCCCAAAACTTGTTTAAATACACTCTGTGTTCAATCCCTGTTGTTATTTATGTTTTCTTCAGAATTAGGATAAACAAGAATTCTTAGATGCTTCTGTTTCTACTGATTCTTTCACTTTGAAAATTGCCAAGGAATTCTTTACTGCTCCTTGATAATATTCATGCACTTTCCCTCTGCCATCATGATGAAGGATTCTTGACTGCCCTTCACCCACTGGCTTACATTCCATCAATTTCTAGATTTCAATATTGTTCCAAAATTAATTATCTTGCTTTGTAGTATTGCCCTTTATCAGAGAAACACACTCAGCAGTTCATCTTCATAGACTCCATTTTCCCAATGGAATAAACTGTTTCAGACTTGCATCCCAACTCTGTTTAAAATCACCATCCAAACAAACTTAAAACAAAACCCTGCACATCATAAATAACATAAAATACTTCAAAAAACAAAGTTAAAATATAAAGAGAGAGCCCTCTTTGGATGCAGTTTGGCTAGAAGTTGCATCTAAAATATTGGTTAGTGGTTACCTTGGCCGTATTCCCTTTTCTCACAAATTTTGGAGAACAACCTGAGTGATAACACCC
>APFE031084498.1:191224-207402 GCA_000404065.3 Pinus taeda | reverse complement strand
CCCCCCCCCGCCCATCAATGCTCCATCCTCTCCATCGGTCCATTCCTCCACAATTCCCTATGGGGTAGAGACCTCGCCTTGCCAAATTCTGCCTCACCCTTATAGTCTGCGGTCGAGGCCCTCTCAGGGTTCCGTCTCTCAATCTAGGATGGGGGTGGTCTACCCAGGCCCCCCTGCCCTATCAACCCAGGGTCGCAAATCTAATCTTTCCAAATCTATTCAGAAAGCTGGAGTCGAGGTAGTAACTGACGAACAATCTACTATGGAAGGGGTCCTTAGAGCATCGAAAGCCCCTGGAGGGGTTCCTCCATGAAGTGCCTCTCCTTTAAATGCAGAGGTCTGGCTAGTACCTCAAAGAAACTAGCCATGCAGAGGTTGATTGAGAACGATCCTATTGATATCCTTATGCTACAAGTGACCTTGGGAAGCGCTGAAGACATTGAACACACCCTAGCCGGCGTGCGACCTGGATGCGATCACCAGGCGCTAGATGCCATTGGTAGGGCTGGAGGATTAGCCATTAGCTACAATCCTCGGACAATTAACGTATCTGCTACCTGGGAGGGTTTGGGATTCATAGGCATGGATTTCTTCTCGGCAGAGTTAGGGGAGACCTTGAGGATCATTAATGTATACGGTCCATGCCAGAGGAGGGAGGACTTCTGGCAGCATTTTCTGGGCTCAAACCTGACATCTGTTGACCAGCTGATCATCAAGGGTGATCTCAACTTGTCAATAGGTTATGGGGAATCTTGGGATTTGCTCGCTCAGATAGACCCCTCATCCAATTTCTTCAGAGACATCTTGGAACTGCACCATTTAACTGATATTCCCATGAACAAGCCACTACCTACTTGGAGGAACCAGAGGACGGGAGAGGCTGCCCTGGCTAGGAGACTTGACAGATTCTTGATCAAGATCCCCCTTCTCCAGAGACTGTCCAGATACAGACAATGGGTAGGGGCAGGGGGTAAATCCGACCATTCCCCTATATTTTTGGAAATTTTGGGATCGGAAGTAAAGCCAAAGGCTCCTTTTAAATTCAATCATATTTGGCTACAAGACGAGGAATATATTAAACTGATCAAAGACTACTGGGTGTCCCATCCTATATCAAATCATAGGACAACTGCAGAAGGTTTCTGTCACAATCTTTCGAAGCTTAATCAAATAACCAAGACCTGGGCCAAAGAGAAGAAGGTCAAAGAGGATCAGAAGATTCTGGACATAGAATCAAAGATGGAAACCCTGCTGGATGACAGGAATCTTGGATTCTCCTCAGCAAAAGGGAAAAACAAAGTGATAGAGCTAGAGATCTAGAAAGACACGATCCTCAAGGAAAGGGAGGAGGCATGGAGATTGAAGAGCAGGGCTGTTTGGTTGAAGGAAGGAGATGACAATACCAGATTCTTCCAGAATTACGCAAAAGGAAGGAAGATCACCAATACGATCTGGAAGTTGCCCCTTCCCAACGGTGAATCGACAAACAATTTCCAAAAGCTCTCCAGATTGGGTACATCACATTTTCGGAACTTATTTAGAGCACCTCAAGAAGTCAACTTGGCAGACATTATTCATGTGGTTGGTCTCTTTCCCCAGTATGTAGGAGAAGAAGAAGAAAATGAACTAATCGTGCCAGTTACTCTGGAGGAACTGGAGGGGGTACTAAAGTGGTTCAAGAAGGATAAAAGCCCGGGACCAGATGGATGGCCTATTGAGTTCTATTCGGCGTTCTATGACTTCATGGCCGTGGACCTCCTCCAGGTCAAATAGGAATGCCGCTCAACATGATGGATGTACAATGCTATCAATACCACCTTTATAGCCCTTATACCCAAGAATGACTCCCCTAGCTCATTTGATGAATTCCGTCCTATTTCTCTCTGCAATTGTCTCTACAAGATTATTTCAAAGATCATTGCCAATCGTATCAGACCTATTCTTTCCTGGTTCATTCTCCCTGAACAATTTTCTTTTCTCGAAGACCACCAAATACATGAAGCGATTGGTTCTGCACAGGAAGCCATTCATTCCATCTGAGCTCGTCGTCTAAAAGGCATCATTCTTAAGATTGACCTGGCGAAGGCTTTCGATCGGGTGGACTGGACTTATATCAAAATGTTGCTTATCCATCTGGGATTTCCTCTACCTTTCACTAACTGGATAATGGCATGTATTACCTCTCCCACCTTTAGTCTTCTCATTAATGGCTCCGCCACCCCTTTTTTTCATGCTGAAAGGGGTCTCAGACAGGGATGCCCTCTCTCCCCGCTTCTTTTCCTTCTTGTTATGGAAGGGCTGAGCAAACTCATCTATTATGAAAAATAGAATGGAAGATTAACAGGTTTGAAGGTCAATGAACAGTATTTCTTAACACACCTTCTATTTGTAGATGATGTTATCATATTTTTGGATGGAAGCATAAGGGACTCGACTGCCTTTGACAAGATTCTTGCCTCTTTCTCCAAGGCAACAGGCATGATGGCCAACCATTCAAAATAAACTATCTCCCAGGTCTTTACATCTACTCAAGAATCTGAACTACCATTACAACGTTTCCCATATAATCCTCAACCATTGGAACAAGGGTTCAAATATCTGGGTTACTAGATCAAACCGACGGGACACAAGATTGTGGATTGGACTTGTCTGATCACAAAATTTGAAAATTGGATATCCCACTGGAGCCATCGCTTCCTATCAAGAGCAGGGAGGTTAGTTCTCATTAAATCAGTTTTGGAAGCCACTCCTGTCTTCCAGATGGCCTTAGCTTGGATACCCAGAGGCATCCTCGCTTGCCTCAGGCAAATTTGCTGTAGATATCTCTGGAACGGGAAACAGGACAAAAGAGTTTTTGCTTGGATCAGTTGGGATAACATCTCTCTGCCAAAAAGGTGGGGAGGATGGGGCCTGAAGGACCTCACACATTTTGCTCACGCTCTGTCCGCGAAATTGGGATGGACTTTGCTTACAAAGCAAAATCTTTGGACAACAATCTCGTACCACAAGTACATCTGGCCACTACACCTCATGGATTGGATCCGATTACCTGGATGGAACAGAACATGTATATCTACTGTATGGAAAGTGTTATTGTCTTCACTGCCTCTCATCCAGAGCCACTTAAATTGGAGAATAAATGACGGATTCAGGGCTCGAATTGGTATGGATCCATGGACAGGAGGGGGCGAGAGGTGTTATCTCCCACGCGAGCTCATTCAAATTCTGGAGCAGCAGAATATTAAAGTTATAGCCCACGTAGCGGACAAGGAGAATACTTCCATATTTTCACAGACATGGAAAACAATAGCACAACTAAACCTGCCTCGGGAATGGCATCAAATTTGGGAGGAATACACTATTGCATTAAGTGAGTCCCATATTCGTATCAAAGAAGGACCAGACGAACTTATGTGGGATAAGGTAGATCACGGTTTTTATACCCCAAAGGAAGGATACCTGGTTTTGATTGAGAACAAAAAGCCGGAAATAATGCAGAGTTGGTGGGCGATCATCTGGAAATTAAAATCCCCTCCCAGAACTAAACTCTTCTTTTGGTGTTTACTCCGGAACAATATCCCCACTAGGGAAGCACTCATGCACAGATCTGTACATGGCCCCACCTGGTGCATCCTATGTAAACAACAATCAGAATCGACTACACATCTCTTCCTTGCATGTGAAGTCAGTAATCAGATATGGAAGATAGTAACAGAGGAGCTCGAAATTGTGAGCAAGTGGGAAAATGAAACCATCTCTACAGCATGGGAGAATTGGTATCAGGCACACTCCGGTACAAATCGTGCGTGCCTTCCCCTTATCATTAGCTAGGCAATCTGGCTGGCGAGAAATAAAATGATATTTGAGAATGGATCGATACGCTGGCAATCGGTCACCTCCAAAATTATTGCAGCATACCAAGAATTGCCGACCATCACCCCTCTTCGCACCCGCAGACCTGCCGACCTGGACCCAATTGATCAATCTATACCATGGGCCTTCTTCGATGGAGCCGCTCAACTACATGGATGTGGCGGGGGGTTCTTTCTTAATGTAACAACGAATCATCTTTACAAAGTGAAGATGGGCTTAGGCATGGGAACAAACAATTTTGCCGAACTCATATCCATCGGACACCTTATGCACTTTGCATTAAACCATGACTGTAGAGAGTTACAAATATTTGGAGATTCAAACATTATCATTAATTGGATCAATCTGAAAACTAGATGCGACGCACACACACTCTTAAATATATTGGATGAAGTTATGCACCTCAAAGCACATTTTAACTCCATTAATGTTCATCATATTTACAGGGAACACAATCACTGTGCCGACGAATTATCCAAGGAGGCCACACACCTTCCAGGAGGACAATGGATAATCGGTGAACAGAGGGGCAATGCTCATTATCAATACTTCCACAGGCCCTACATAGATCAAGTCTACCCTCGGGTGGACGACCATTAATTTTTGTTATTTTTTGTAATGTATATAAGCTATTAAATAGAAATCAAGCGACTTATGAGCAGCATCCTGCGAGATGCAAGTATATATATTGCCTACTATACATACACCTTGAGTGGTGTTTTTTGACATTTTGATACAACGTCATCCTGCGTGATGACTTTTTGGATATGACAAAGACATGTACAGGAAAGACCATAGACTTTTAAAAAGTCACGAAGAATTAGCATATGTTGAATAACATTTACTACATGTAATTTTTCACCATATAATGAAGATTACGATTTTTCCTTGGAAAAAAAAAATTATACTTTATTTTGTGTTAATGATTGAAGATACCAAACTTTAGTAGTATTATGTGCATATATTGAGTGTAATATGAATATATTTGACAAATGATTTATAGGAGTGTGTGAGGGACATCATGATCGATTGTTTAGGTCTTTCCAAGTTAAAATCGACATCACCTCTTTGTCAAAACCTATGGAAAAATAATGGCATATGGAGTTACAAGAAGGGCTATTGGGAATGTTAATATTCAATGTATTATACCAATGAATATGATGTGATAGTAATGGTATTAGTTTAGAACAATTATTACAAAGTTTATGGACATAGATAATTAGAACATGCGAGAGACACATGCTCAACCTTCTTTCCCTTGGCTTATATAGATTCATTTACATTAAAGGTTCGATGTATATGAGTGTATGAATAATGAGGAAGACAAGAATGCGGCAACAAACTCCATTGCCTACCGTTTTTGTGTAGCTTGTTTTAGTCCATGTAAGGATTTGATGAATTTGCATACTTTTTGTTCTTGTCCCTTCAAAACAAAACCTTATGGTTGAAATATGAAGACATTTTCTTTCTTATCTCCATTCAATAAAGTCGTCTTCACATCCATTTGATGAAATTTTTGTGTAGTTTGAGATACCAAGGCAAAGAGAGTTTGGATAATTGACACGTTCTTTATGTGAAAATCATTTTTCCACGAGCCTTGCTTTGTGCTTTCAAGTGAGCCATTTGATTTGTACTTGTTATTGTAGACCCACTTGTAGCCAATTGGTTTGGTTCCAAATGGAGGGTCCACCAACTTCCATGTTCCATTCTTTATGAGAGCATCATAGTCCTCCTACATTGCTTCTTCCCATTCATCATGAGAAGTAACTTATTTAATGGAAGTTGTTTCAAAATTAGTAGAAACATTCAATTCACAGTCATATAAAACATCCATATCATCAACTCAATCAGAGTTATCTACATCACCTCCATCTTGTCTAGTGGAACTTTTGGATCTTATGTTCATCTGACATCATCAGGATGAACACTTTTAAGTGTTTTGGTGAGCCATTTTGGGGGAACTTTATGTGATGATCTAGGTTGCTTTGTTGATAGAGATGGGGTTGCATCAAGGTTTAGCCTTTCAATCCTCTCAATTACATCAAGGTAAGTGTTTTTCGTATTTGATACATCTTTGTTATGTGGCTATTGAATGAAATGGTTGATTATATAGGGTTTCTATGTATGGTTGAAAATTATTCTATGGATCCTTGATGATAGTATTGCATGCATTACCCACTTATAGAATGTGAATGAGAATCCCATGGATGAACCTTTAAACTAGCTTTTTCATTGACTTTTCTCCCCTATAAAAGTGTTAGTTAGGGTCTAAGTCACTGTGTTCGATGAACTTTATTGATGAAGTTTGAAGTCCGTCGAACTTCATCCCATGCCGAATTTGTTCCATTAAGTTTGACCAAAAATGATTTTGGATTTTGGTGCCAAATTTTGAAATCTAAATTTTAAAATTGTAGTATTACTTCTAGTCTCTAGGTTCTAATTCTCAGTAAATGTGTGAAAGTGTTCCTAGTAGAATTAGAGGAGGGTTCAACCTAGGATATCAAATTTTATTGACAATAAATATGGGAGTGGATGACAATATTGAATTTTATTAATTATATATGTGTTTGTGTGTGAGTGTGTTTTCAAGCTTTTAGTATGTCAAATTTAATGCTGAACTTTATCACCAAAATTTTAACTATAAAACTTTATTCGAATTTCAAAGTGATCGAACTCGAACAGGAACAGGAACACGAACCAAGGTTCCTTATTCCCTTTCTCTTTTTCTAAGGTTTAGCCATATTTAACCACCCCCTAGACTCCATCACCCAAGGTCAAGGCATTGGCCTTCTGTTACATGGTTGATCATCCCAAAACTCATATTAAATTTCATATCTCTATTGAAACCTAATTTTCAATCTATTAAATTAAGCCTCTAGCTAGGGCTAGGGATCTTTTCTCATCTAGGGTGTGAGATGTTCCTGGGTAGAGGGATTCAACTTGTGGAAGTGAGGTATTTGCCTCAAAATCAAGTGTTTCCAATGGCTAATTTCTCTATTTTAGGGTAAACGTCCCTTGCCCTAAGTAGTTTTTGCTCTAGAAATGCCCTAATTTTCCTCAGGGTTCAACTTGGAGCTTGTTGAAGGCTTCTTGCTCCATAAATTGAAGGTATTAGAAGCCTTTTATTGGACTTGTGATCATAGGTTGATCTATTTACCTTGCTAATTGATCTATTTACCTTGCTAATTCTCAATCACTAGGTCATGTTGTGCCCTAATTAGGCCCTTTACATAGTGTGAATTGCCTTGTTGTGTTTTCTAAGCCTTGATTCTAAGTGGTGCAACCCTTCTTAAGCCTATCTTGTCACCTTATCCCTTGTACTTGATGAATACTTTAGGTGACCTAATATATGGAAGCCTTCCCAGTAGTGAAAATCCACAAAAGCGCAGGGGGTAGTGGTTGTGGTGATAGTGGGCCACACCTCATATTGTCCCTAGGTCTAGTTCTTGCCTTGAGAGTTATCCTCCCAAAACCTACTAGATTTTGAGGCAACACGACCAATCGGAAAAATTCATTGGTTGACTTGACGTAATGGTTGACAAGTCAATTGTTTAATCAAATTGTCTTTGCAATTGAATGACATATCACTTTGGTCGACCTGATCGACGATTGGATATGCATATCACTCTGGTCGGTTTGATCGATGGTTGAATGACCTATTACATCAGTGGATTAATCTCGATGGTTGATTAATTCGACCATTTGGTCGACTCATCCATATAATCAACCAACATATACATTGGATAACTCGACCCACAACTTGTCCAAAATCAATAGTTTAGTTAAAATGTCTTTGTAATTGACTAACATACTACATTAGTAGATTGGTTGATTTACTTAAGGGTCTATTCCATATGACTAATTACTAAAACTCACCTACAGGTATATATTTGAGTGAATTGTTTCAATAAAGAACATGTTTGAAGGTTTAGTAGTTGGGTGAGTACATCAGATGCCATAACAATAACTAAATGAGTGAATTTTTCTATGAGATCTTATACTTTTTGGGTCATCAACTTCAGGGGTGATTTTGAGGCCTTAAATAACATTTCAAGATGGTGATTTTTTACAAGAAATATGCATAATAATGGTACACAATGTCTGCAATTTAAATGAAAGAACTCAGAAAGAGCTCTTTAACGAGATACTGCAATTGTGAAATGGAGTTAGTGTGAGGGAATTACACTTAAAATAGTAAGGAGTTAAGGAGCTAGTCTACTTTTGGGAGGCATAATGCCTTGGTCAAGACTTATATTGGGACACAAATGTAGTCATGGAAAGTTCTTGGATTTTTAAATCCATTCATAGATTTAGAATTGGAATCCAGGCACCCTAATTCTTAGGGAGTCAACCAGACAATGCATAGTTGAATTAAGGGAGAATTTGATAGAGTGAAAAAACTTCAAAAGACCATAACTTTTAGTCTAGACCTTATATTTGAGGAAATGAATAGTCGTAGGAAAGAAAATGAAGATAAATTTTTTTTTCCACTCAAATTTTGTTTAAGGGATATGATTTCTTGGGAAATCAAAAGAAGGCCTCTAAAGGCATACACGGGTAGATAATGTTCGTTGGAAAGAAAATGAAGATAACTTTTTTTTTTCCACTCAAAATTTTGTTTGAGGGATTTGATTTCTTGGGAAATCAAAAGAAGGCCTCTAGAGGCATATAAGGGTAGATAATGTCCACAATGCTAAAAAAATGCAAAGGTATATATAAATTTGATTTGTACTATTATCTAACAAAATTGATGTATGTACATTGCATAATAGAGGCATGGGTATACTAAGAAAGTCATATAAGGGTAGAGAACAATCCGCATAAGTATGCTAATAAACTCATATCGGGGTAGAGAAGAATCTAGAGAGGATGAGAGACATGGCATATGCTTAAATGTTCTATAGCCACAGAGAGGGGGAATCCATAGGAATGAGTCCTAAGAATTATGAGATAGACTCAAATGGTCATGGATAAGAAATAACGGATAGAGAGTTGGTTGAGACAATGAAAGTTTGAAGATGGAGGTACTCAACTACATAAGTGATAATGAGGGATTGATCAGAGCTCAAGAATGCCAACATATTATCAACACTTAGATTCTGTAAAACGTAAACCATTTACATCATAAAATAGATTAGAATTTTCAATTCAAGCAAGTTAAAGAGTATAAGGAATATGATACATGGGGAGATGCCAATGATTCAAGGCAATCTAGGAGTGTAAGCAGGCATCAATATCACTTCTTGAGGTATTTAATGAGAAGAACATACACATCCTCTTAGTATGAAAGTAGCCAAAGTTTGTGACTAGCTAGACATCAAAGGAGGAAGTCTAGGAATGGTGCTTTGCATGGGGAGATTAGAAAAATCAAGTCCCCTACGTTCAATGGAGACCATAAGAAGGGTGAAGAGGTAGAGGCCCGATTTTTGGGAATGAGAAAATATCTTCAATTGTATGATTTCTCATGATTTGGAGGCTAAAATAACCATTTATCACATATAGGGGCAAGCCATCCATGTGATGGGGCCATCTCAAGCAGGTCAAGAACTTGGATGATAAGGAAATAACTTGGAAGAAATTTAAGAAGTACTTTCAAAAGAATCATCTATGAGAACACCACAATGATAGAAAGATGTAAGAGTTCTTTTAACTTAAGCTTGGAAATATGACAATTGAGAAATAGGAGAGGAAATTTCTTGAGTTGTTGAGTTATGTTGACTTCATTAAAGACAAGAAAGTAAAGATCCATATGTTCGTGAGACAGGTTTATAGCCCAGTTAGAGCTCCGGCGAGAAAGGGAAAATCAATTTCCCCGAATCCCCATAGGGAGGGGGAATTAGCCCTCCGCCCAGATAGAAAACCATCTCTAATGAGGAGCTTATAATTCAGATCCTTATTTATGTTATAATGGTTCCATCTTTGATGCCTGCTTAAACAATCTTCTATGCTCATTCCATTAGGCTCTTATACATGTAATAAACATGAATGAAAAGCCTTAATTAAAAGGCCTTATCAATGAAGTAATAGAAAATGGTAAGCATGAAGTGGTAAGCATAGAGTGTGATTTACCTCCATTCTACAATGATAAAATCAAATTTGATAAAACCAAGGATGCAAAGGAAGTAATAAGGAAAAGTAAATATTTCTATGAACAGAGAAAATGTAAGCCAACATTACAAAATGCTTGAGGTGAGAAGAAGAAAACGAATATGGTGCAAAGGAAGAAAGGGTGTAAGTGGTCATTTTTCATAAACAACTCTAAGCAAGACAACAAACTTAGCTATCCAAAAGATAAACATGAAATTAGATTCACAGGGGAAAATGTCATATATTAACCTATTAAGTGTTGGGGTTTTCACTATTGGTTTTAACCTTGTATAGTTAATTGATACAAACAAATTCTTAATAAAAGATGCAATGGAATATACACATACAAGTAACACATATTTCATCCTAGACTCTCAAATTGGGAAACTAGAAACATTTTTTAGTATATTCTATCTTTACAATATTACGATACAATATTTATATTCCATAACATCCATAAATCCCCAATCCATTAGCCTTGGATTATAATACAATTGTGTAGTTCCTTGATCGGAATTGTAAAACCATGGGTTGAGAAACCATGTTTCATAAAACCACTAAAAGCAAAAATTGTGTTCAAAATTGCAAAAAATGGATACAAAAAATTGTCCATTTTATTTTTATTTTTGGGGACTCTTCCCATATCCCCTTGGAAAGATGTCCCCTCGCTATAACTTCTTAAATAAACATTTGAAAACGTATTTGGGCCAACCCTAGTCCTAGCCATTCGGGGGAATGACCACCAACTAATATGAAATACACAAAGTGATTCCTTTTGCGCCTTGTGAAGTCAAGTCCCAATATATAAGTATTGAATTTTTGATACCACATCCCTAGTGATTGCTTTAATCCATATAGGGACTTTTTTCAGCTTGCATGCTAATTGTTTTTTCCCTTCACTGTAAAACCTTCTGGTTGCTTCATGTATATTTCTTCCTCTAGATCCTTGTGTAGAAATGTTGTATGTGGTGTGGCACATTTGGAACTTCCCGAGGAAGTTCTTAAAGGGCACAAATGACTTGGCACCATTAACATCAAGATATTGAAGGTAATTAATGTTCATGTTGATGAATTAAATCACCAAAAGAAATGGGACTAATAAAAGGTATAGTCAAATTAAGTCTGTGGGGTGGAAATTAAGGTTATACTTCTATTACTAAACCTAAAGATAAATTAAATATTCCCCCTAATCACCGTCACACTTAGGAAATCCTTAGAACATTTAAAATATCCTAAGATATAAGGGAGGAATGAAATAGAAATTAGAAATAAAAATAATTCAACGAGTGATACATATTCAAAATAAGAAAAGGGAAGTGTGCATGAAACTAAAATTGACTATTTCAAAATGGGGCAAAATAGATTCATAAGAGAACCTCCAATGTATAAATAAAAATCAAATGGTAAAGGTTGAATATATACATATAACAAGTTTGCTACAACCATTACTGCTTCTAGAGTCGAAATGGGAAGTGGTAATTATTGATTTTATCACTAAATTGACCAAGACAACAGAACAACATGATTCTATAATGGTAGTTATAGAAAAATTAACATAGTTGCTCGTTTTATTCTAATTAAATTGACTCAAGGAAATTAATATAGCATGTCAATTGGGTTTATCTCAGGTGGTTAGGATGAATGTTTGTTGTCCCCCCCCCCCCAAAGGTTCAATTCCCGTAAGTGACATGTTTATCTCATATCAAGTATATTATTGTAATGATGTTAAACCCTAAAGAATATGTTATCCTTGCCTATGGGATGAAGGGTAAGGTGTTTGGTTACATGGAAAAAAAGGCAACTAATGCATCATAAATTTAAATGAAAGAGATTGTTAGGTTGCATGGAAGAACAAAGCAATAGTTTTAGATAAAGATCAAAAGTTTACTTCAAACTTTTGGAAGGTGTTATTCAAGGTTTTTGGTACAAATCTAAATTTTAGTACAACCTATCCATAAATGGAGAGAGTTAATCAAGTGATTAAAGACAAGTTAAGAATGTATGTGAGGGATAAGCCATCCGAGTGGTATGGTTACTTGCATTTAATTGAATTTCCTACAATAATGGATATCAAGCTTCATTAAATATGAGTCCATTTGAAGCTTCATATGGTAGAAAATGCAATACTCTAGTTAGTTGGGACAATCCAATAGATAGAATAGTGCCTAGGATAGAGTTACTTAGAGAAATCAAAGAGAAAATGGTCAATATGTGACTAGGATTTAAATGTGGCACATGACAAGAAAAAGAGTTATGGTTAGGGCACCAAGGGAATCTAAATTTGGAGAGCATGCATTTTTGAAAGTGAAACCAAAGAAAAGTTCTTTGAAATTGGGAAGCTACACTAAGCTAGTAGTTAGACATTATGGTCCTTTTGAGATATTAAATAGGATATGACCTATTGTATACATGTTTACATTTCTTGCTATTGTAAAAGTGCATAATGTGTTCCATGTGAATTATTGAAAAGGTATGTGCATGATCTTAACCATGTCATTGACTAGTCCTTGATTTAGGTATAACTCGAAGGGGACATCCAAGTACAACTAGTACATGTACTAGGCAATAAGGTCATGGTGTTAAGGAATATATTCATAAGGCAAGTGAAGGTCTAATGGACCCACTATAGCTTTAAATAAGTGACATGGGAGTTGGAGGATGCAAGACGGGAGGCATACACACATTTGTTTTGACACTTTAATGTAAAATATATTGTTTACAATGATGATGTGCACTGAGGATAAAGAAAAATATGGCTTATCTCCTTATATGTTTACTCGTAGACATTCAACTCCATATATATCCTTCTTAGGTCATAACATTGATTTTCAAGTAATCCTTCAAAGAGAAACTATATTCAAAATAAAGGTTACATTTAAAAGGAATTTTGTTGAAGATCAATTTTTATAAATGGATCTAATCTCTTGGTTATATTTCAATGGATTTTTGGAAGTCTTTTCGGAGGATGTACTTCAAGAATATTTTTGCATCAAGTTAAATTACTCCTTTCTTGCCTAATATTTTTTTCCATGTAATTTCTAACCCCTCCTACCCTATCAAAAAGAGTGATATATTTCCTCATGGCTCATAAAGAGCTAACATCTCACAAGTAGAACTTGATAGTATGTGGGGAGGATAATAATCCTTACTCTTAAGCTAGAGCAATTGATGTTTCATTCATATCTTGCGTATATATTTTCCCACAAGTTTCTTGTTCTCTTTCAAAGTATCTTTATCCCATAGACAAAGTGGAAGAAATGGAAAGCATATCTATGCCAAGACTATAAATGGTATTTCTTCTTTAAAATCAAATATTAATGATAAATGTTTTACCTACATACTATTTGAGCACATGAACCAATGTTGCCCTTTGGAAATTCTATTGCGTTCCTCATGCTCAAAGAAGGAATAAAATCTCTCCCTACAATATAAGTGTCATGAGTCATCAAATCATGGATCAATGGAGACCAACTTAGCTTGTTCCAAGTGTTGAGAATCTTTGGACTATGCCACAATTTGCTAAACTTCATAATGAGAGAACATAGAAAAATTATGAGATTCCATGATAGGGGGACTCAAGTTCACAATGCAATGAAAAAATACTGAAATTGTTTTAACAAGCTAAGAGGAGGAAGCATACGAATAAGGAAAACCTTTCTTCCAAGCTATAATGGACAAATCTTTGAAATAAATAAACTTCTATAGGAAAAAATGATTAAAGTGGGGGGCGAGGATCTTCCTCCCATGGCAACAACTATGAGAGGAGAGAGAAGAAAGTAGGGTTTAGTAGGGTTTGATGAGAAAATTTTTCTATCCTAAAGATATACATTTCAAGGGATATAAACTATCCATCTCTTTTTCATTTACTATGTTCCTTCCTTCTTCCTTGATTTTCTTTTAGAGTGTCAATAGGATATGGTAGGACATTTCCTATAAATAAATAGTACATCTAATCTGAAACCCTTCCATGATACCTTAACAGGTAATTTCCATCCCCTTCTAATTCATGGGAAGCAATATATATTATTGTCTTTTATTCTTTGTTATGTGTCTTATCTCTCTACTCTTATTCATCATAACTAGGCTTTTTCTTATCCCTACAAGTATTAATAAATGATGTTTATATACTTAGTAAAAAATGTTGTCGAAGAACTAAAAATTAAACAATGAAATCAATTAAATTTGTAAATGAAAATTAATAATCAAACCCTTCCCTACTTTGGGAATGAGTAAATATAGAGAGAAATATGGTAAGAAAACCTAACCCAACCCTCTTAAAAAACATCTCTCGACCACACATCAAACGACATATCTTTAAGGAGACTCCCTTAAGCAACTTGAAAATTCTATAACCTAAACTCATAAGTTATAGGCTCAAATGTAAACCTAATTTAAACCAAAAGTTTTATATGCCCTACATCAATTGCATGTTATGGTTAGAACTAGGAATGATAACCACTCTTAGTAGAATGATGAAACCTTTAAACAAAGGTCCCTCAATAAATGATGGACCTTTATGAAAATAGTTTCGAAGTCACTAACAAACTACCTACAGTGAAAAAGAACCTACACCTACCCACTAAAGGATGCATCTAAATGATAAGGGATAATTGTCAAGGTAGAAGGCAACATGATAAGATAATTTGTTTATATTATTTAAATAGTTTAATTAAAACACCATTTTTATAATATTCATAATACAACTTTTCAGAAAAATGATAATTAACTTTTGAGATATGTGGCTACGGGAAAGACGAAAACATAGACCTTAAACCATTTTTCAGAATACTACTCGTGGCATTCCACTAACATGTGCTTCCCTATTTAATTAATAAGGTTTCCAATAATAAAAACAACGTTGCACACTATTTTATTTTATAGGTCTTAAGTTATCGCTCAAGGCTTGCATAAAGGTTGACACGGCATTGAGAAAAATAATTTGGAGTATTTCTAAGGGAATGAAATCTATTAGGTTGATTTAGTGACTCAAATAAAGATATTCAACTACGTAAAATGATAACCATGATTAATATCATAATCATTTAAAATATACAATAATTGGTTTTGGGTGTATGTGTTTAAGATTTTTGGAAAAAGATGGGTGGGTATGGAGTTTTTATTAATTAGTTGGATTCTAATATTAATTAAAATATCAGAAAAAATGTTAAATCTAAATTTATGAGAGGGATAATATATTACACAAAATAAATTATTTATATAATAATATAATAGTATCTCAGTTATTGTATTGAGAGGAGTTTTATAGCTTAGTTTGAGGAAATGTTAGTAGAGACATTGTGATGTGATGTGGATTCAATTTAATTGCTTAATTTAATTGCTTATTTTAGATTAGGTTTAATTACAATGATTTTTATTATACACGAAAATATCAAGATATTGAAGATTTTCAACTTGTTTAAATTTTTTTGTCACACAAACTAACGTTTTTCAACATGTTTAAATTTTTTGTTATATAAGCTAACATGTTTATGGAGAATAGAAATTTTATGGAGAGGAATTAAACCGACTAACTATCACTCTCACTATTGTCCTTTAACATTTTGAAATTTTGATTTTTATTAATAAAATTACAAACAAATTTTTCAAGAAAAAACATATATATATATATTATATTATCACCATCAAAATAAATTTAAAAATACTAATCCATATTCATATATATAATTAATAAACATTATAAAAAACATAACCCAAATTTAATTATAATTAAAATTACATAAAAAATATAAATAATATGAATTAAATTAAGATCTATTTAACTTATAAATTAAAATAATATTAGTGATTTAGTTAATTTCCATTATAGGTTCTAGAATTTCATATTTTTTTTTGAATTTTATATAAATAAACTATATATTTTAGATTAATAAAATATAAAATTATAAAACATATATAGATTTATTTTAACTCGATATTTTTTTTGTGGTAAATAAGCCCCCACGGGGATTTGAACCAGTGACCTATCACAAGGAGCGCCTTAACAAGACACCCATTCACCATCAATCCAAAACCCCATGGGCTATTTTAACTTGAGATTTATTAAGCATTGAGAGATTAAATCTTTGAAGACACCTTTTTTTAAGTGTAATATTTGGAAAAACTTTTACACTTAAACATATTTGATTCCTCTAAATATTTAGTAAATCCAAAATTAAAATGAATATCTATTAATTTTATTTTATTATAATATTTCATAT
>APFE031084498.1:139142-184870 GCA_000404065.3 Pinus taeda | reverse complement strand
TCCACGTGAATACAATGGGTGCCATTTTGGTGAATACCATGGGTCAATACCATGTGCCATTTTTTTTTAATACTAATATTAAGGTTAATAATGTTTTTTTCATGGTATTAATAACAATCTAGTCCATGGCATTTGTCCCATATATTTTGCCCATAGGTTTCACCTAAATATAACGCATTTTTTAGTGTTCGTAAATATAAGGTGACTTATGGAGTAAAAATAAAAAAACGTTTTATTTGTTTACCATACCTCTCATTTATTTATATTTTTATTAATTTACCATACCTCTTTTACAAATATGGTATTTGGCCCATAGGATTCACTTAAATAAACCTCTTCTTGAGCCTTCATAAATAGAATGAGGTTATGGACTAAATATAAAAAGAGGTTTTATTTATTTACCATACGTCTAGTTTATTTATATTTTTATTTATTTACCGTACCTTTTGAGTAAGTATAAAAAAAATCCATCAGTAATCCGCTGCTGCTGCTGTGCGCGCGCGCGCCTGAGCCAGCCCCCGCCCTCGACCTCGACTGCTCCATCTTCAAGTGTCTGTCTCCATGGACCCTCCGGATCCGCCTGGGGGGGATCCGGAGCTTCAGCTCCAGCACGCCTTCTCCTCTCTGATCAAATCGCTTCCTCAACAAAGACCTAGACCCACTGCATCTAAATTTGTGAAGAAACTAGACGTTTTACAAGAAGTTTGCTTGCCTCCAACCATACCTCGCAAGGCTGCCATTTCCTTGGCAGAGAAAGGATTAATCGGGCAGTTTACAGGACTGTGGCCTTCGCCCAAAACAGTGCAAAGATGGGTTGAACGAAACTGGGCTGATAAGATCTAAGGGAAAATATCCATCCGATTCTGTGGCAGAGGATATTTTACCTTTCACTTCGAAACAAAGGAGGATAAGAACCTAATCTTCAGAAACGGGCCTTACTTCATGGACTCCAGGGGTCTCTATCTCAACAAATGGACCCCGGATTTCGATCCAGAGCTCGATATACCAAGTGCAGTTCCTGTCTGGGTCAGGTTGCCTCACCTTCCTCTTCACTGTTGGGGCGATGACTCGGTCAAAGCAATAGGGAACGTGGTCGGAAAATATATAGATCGCAGTGAGCCTAAAGACAACATGCAGGCCTGTGCGCGGATCTGTGTAGAAGTTGATCTAGGACGTGGACTACCTGAAGCAATCAAACTGAAAGTCGACGATTGGAGCCACATACAGCAGCTGGACTACGAACAGATTCCCTTCAAATGCAAGGTATGTCACGAATACGGACATTTTGCAAATAGATGCACTAAAATCGTAAATGTAGAATCAGATGAGCAAGAAGGGCAATGGGAAACCGTTAAGAAAAAAAATCAGCTCCGCCGTTGAAACCATCAGTCTCTGAAGCACCAGAACCACCCCTTCAGAACTCCGTCCATCTCCACTTATCCCATCAGCCCCTTCCTTCCTCCTCTCAGCAGTCTCCTCCACATCCCCCCTCATCATCCCCTCGTCAGACGGATCCTCCCATTCCTCCATCTTCTAACCCATTTGCGGCCCTCTCTGCAGAAGAATCCGAGCCTGATCCTCCCCCCTCTGACTTTACCCTTCACCCTTCTTCCCCTCACATCTCCCAGCCCTCCCCTGACACCCTCTCAGCTCGAGTAACTAGAAGCTCCTCAAAGGATCATGGAGGGCCCAGTGATATACCAAAAAAACATGGACCTGGCAGAAAATTTGCTAAGCAGCATAGGGAAGAAAACGCTCAGAAAGACATTGCCATGGGATCTCAGACCCCTATTGAATCCTTCATTCTTGGCCACTCAGATAAAGAAAATAACACCAAAGGAAAAGAGAGGCGAGCACCTCTCCATGCAACCAGTAAATCATGATGAAAATGCTATCATGGAACAGTAGGGGACTAGGGCACCCCTCCAAGATAGCAGCCCTCAAGGACTTAATACAAAGTGAAAAGCCTGAAATCGTCCTTATTCAAGAGACAAAGCAAGATCAATCTGAAGCCAACAGGATCCTCAGTCAACAAAAACAATATAGTGGTTGCGCAAGTGAAGCAAGAGGAGCCTCGGGTGGCATCCTAACAATGTGGGACAATAGAAAATGGAGCTGCAACTCCACCAAAACGAACCAGCACTGGATCAGTGTTAATTTAGAAAGCAAGGAGGATGGAGCAAAGATAAGAGTATACAATATCTACTCTCCGAATCAGTACAGGGAAAAAGAAGCATGCTGGAACACGCTGGAGGCAAACTTAGAAGAAGACCAAGACAACAACCTCATCCTTGCAGGGGATCTAAATCTGGTCCTTCACGCCAATGAGAAAAGAGGGGGAACCTTCACTGCTGATCCCTTCAGAAACCAACTTGAGCACATTATGCAGGAACAAGAATTGGTGGATATAAAGCCTAAGAATCGACTGTATACTTGGAGCAACAGGCGGCTAGGAGCTGGAAATATCATGGAGAGACTTGACCGTTTCCTCATAAACATCTCTTATCTATCCTCCTTCGCTACTGGCCAGTCAAATATCCTCAACAACTCTGCCTCTGACCACTATCCAATAACGCTCACCCTCCTCAGACAATGTCAGCTCGGTCCTCTCCCTTTTAAATACTGTTCTTTATGGAATCGAATCCCCGAAGCTAGAAATGTGGTATGGCAGGCCTGGACCCAACACGTGGAAGGCTCCCCGACTTATATTTGGGAGACAAAGGTGAAGAGAACCAGACAGGCTCTAAAAAATTGGGCAAAGACCAAATTCCAGGAGCCCGAATTGAGCAAAAAGCGCATAAAGAAAGACCTCGAAGAGCTGCAGAAAAAGATTGAGGTCGTTGGGCTCTCACAGCAGGATAAAGAGAGTGAAAAAACGCTCTACACCCAACTGAGCCAAACACTAAGGGACGAAGAGGTTAACTGGAGGCTAAAATCAAGACAGCTATGGCTGCGTGAGGGGGACAAAAACACCTCTTACTTTCATAAGCAGGCTACTGTTAGAAAGGCCAGAAATACAGTAAGCTCAATTAAAGACAGTGAGGGGAACAGTTACACTTCCCAGGACACCATAAAGAAAGCAGCCACCAACCACTTCAAAAACCTCCTGACTGAAGAAAAAAGTGAAGAGGATTACTCAGCTCTGCTACAGCACATGCCCAAAGATGTCACCCAAGAAACAAACAACAGACTTACGCGTGAAGTTGAAGAAGAAGAAGTCCAGAAAGCAATCTGGAGCCTTCACCCAAATAAAGCCCCTGGGCCTGATGGGTTTCCAATCAGTTTCTACAGAGAGTACTGGCAGATGATAAAAAAAGACCTGCTAAAGATGATTCGTTGGGTCCTAAGGAAAGGCAAATTGGGGGGATTCACCAATTCAACATATCTAGCATTAATCCCTAAAGAAAACAGGCCTTCCTCTTTCTCTAGATTCCGACCCATATCCTTATGTAATTCAGCTTACAAAATAATTACAAAAATCCTGTCATCCAGACTCAAACCTCATCTACCTTCTCTGATCTCTGAAAACCAAGGGGGCTTTCTTCCTAACAGACACATAACTGACTCCATTCTTCTAGTGCAAGAGGCCATTCACTCAAGCATAAGCCGAAAAGAGAAAGGTTTTGTCCTAAAGCTAGATCTTGCCAACGCCTTCGATAGGGTCAGACACACCTTCCTGTATGCAGTGCTCCATAAAATGGGATTCGAACCCTTCTTTATCAACATGATCAAAGCCTGCATATCGAACCCTTGGATATCCCCTCTAATCAACGGTAGACCCTGTGCTGCCTTCCAATCATCTAGAGGCCTTAGGCAAGGCTGCCCCTTGTCTCCATACCTATTTATCCTCATGGCGGAGTCTCTAAGCAAGGCCTTAGATTTCAATCGAAGAACAGGCATGATCACTGGAATCCAAATTGAGCAAGGCGCAAAGAATATTAATCACTCACAATTTGCAGATGACACCCTCTTGATGGGAGGAGCATCCATCACTATTGCAAGGCGCTTCAAAAAGATTTTAGATCAATTCATGGAATATTCTGGAGGAAAGGTAAATCAGGTTAAAAGCTGCATATACGGATGGAATGTTTCCAATCTCACCATCCACAGCATTGCTAGCGAGCTAGGAGTCTCATACAAGTTAAACTGGAGTCACTTCACTTACTTAGGATTGCCGGTGACTATGGGTCCTCTAAAGGTTGACACATGGAATGAAATCCTCGACAAAATTCAGAGGAAAATCCAGCAATGGGGATCTATGTGGCTGAACCCAGCTGGGCGCCTTGTCCTTCTCAAATCGGGCCTGGCCTCTCTCCCCATCTATCGATTCTCCTTGCATCAAGCCCCAATGATTTTTCATCAGAAAATGGAGAGAGCGCTCAGGCACTTTCTCTGGCAAGGAGGGAAAACGGAGAAAAGAAAATTCAATCTGGTCAGCTGGAAGAGTGTCATCCAACCTAATGAAAAAGGAGGACTTGGAATAAGATCTCCAAAATTGCTGAACTTAACCCTTGGAGCTAAAATAATTTGGAGGCTGATCTCAGGAGCTACAGCCTGGTGGAAGACGGCCCTAGAGGCTAAATACCTGAGCAGCACAAGGCACCAACTCTTGGACACCAACATCCCCAATAGAGAAAGCACAAAAATCTGGAAGCTATGCAAGAAAGCTATACCCTTTATGACTCAAAATATATCAAGGGTTCCAGGAGAGGGGAGCAGCATTAAGATCTCCACTGACAGAATATTAGGACAGACCCCTATTGGATCAAATGTGGAGGTAGCCCCAGCCATAAGTTGGCTCACTGACAATGGCATATGGAGCTTAGCTCAAATATCGCAATGGGAAAGTCATTCCCAAGCTTGGGCTGATTGGAAGTTTCCGAGTTACCCTAGGGAGCTAGAACCAAGCATCGCGGCCTTAAAGAACCACCTGCACAGTAAAGCTCCAACACAAAAAGGCAAGCAAGATGGCTTCAGATGGGACCCCACGGGAACTCATTACACGGTCAAAGCTGGCTATCAATACCTATGCAACAACACCTTTCCACAGGCCATATGGAGTTAATGGAAGCTGGTCTGGAAAGCTGAAGCCCCTCCTAAAGTCAAATTCTTCTTCTGGCTTCTCCTGAAAGGGAAGATTTTAACAGCAGAAAACTTAAAGAAACGGGGTATTATGGGACCGTCCAGGTGTCCAAACTGCTGTCAAGCAGAAGAAACAATACAACATCTGTTTATAGAATGCAGGATAGCTGATGATTGTTGGAAACAAATGGCCTTAATTGGGGGAGTCACATGGGAACCAAAGGCAACTATTGCAGATACAGTTTACAGTTGGAGGAAACATTGTCCATGGAAAGAAAAGCAGAGCAAATTAACGCAAAGAATATGGACCGCTATACCTTTAACTCTAGTATGGCGCATATGGCTGGCTAGAAACAAAAAAGTTTTCCAAGATAAAGGATGCAATACAAGAATCATGTGCCACAAGGCAGCAAATTTAGCGGTGGAGGCAATAATAGCTCACACTCAAGGTAAGATCGAGATCACCAATTACAGCATAGAAGAAAGAAATTTGATCAGCTATGCCCAAGGAAGCACACTCAACACCCAGGCAACAAAACAAGGAAATCCACAGCTGAAAGAAACTAGCAGCGTATGGAAGCTGAGGTACAAGGAAAAGGAATTTGCTCTCTGGTTGAGCAACTGCAACAAATTCTACATGTTCTTTGACGGCGCCTCAAAATCAAATCCAGGTTTAGCAGGCGCTGGGGGTCTCATCTGCAACGCCAATGGTGAGACAATTCTCCAATTTGAGTGGGGGCTGGGAGAGCTATCTAACAACAGGGCAGAGGGACTGGCTTTGTACCAAGGTCTCTCCCAGCTGATCAAGATAGGAATTAAGAAGGTAATGGTCTTTGGCGACTCAGCAATCATCATTAGGCTCATGGTGCAAAAGTAGAGCACGCCAAATATTCTACTGCAACAAATCAACAACAGAAATCAGATCCTCCACGAATTGTTGGAGGAAGTCCACTATTTCCATATCCTACGTGGGCTAAATAAAAAAGCGGACCAGTGTGCCAACAAGGCCTGCGAACGACCCAAAGGTAACCTCAGCTGTAACAACAGCTCATCCTTCCATCCACTACCATGAGAGACGTGCAGCCAATCAATACACGGGGAACAACAGTCAACAAAATCAATGAGTGCAGGTGTATCAACAGAACAGAGGACAATACAAGCAAGGCGGATTGGACAGGTTTCAGAACAAAATCCAGGGGATCCATCCATATCACGCGAATCAGACAGTCTGAAACAGGAAATCGTCCCGCCAATCAGAGCACTGCCCGAGGCCCAGGTTCGCATCGGATGAAGCAGTCGAGCTTTGGGAAGAGGCCTCCTCTCTCCCTCTTTCATCAACCGCCATTGATTATTTATAACAGGGGGGCCACGGTTCATTTCCTCACAAGAAAAACTCGAGCTCGCAGTCCAGAGAGCAGAGCGGAAGGCGCTTCCCCTCAAGTCTTTCGCGGCAGCCCAGGCAGCTCCTTCAGAGAAGTAGGTTCAGCGCGCTTGGCAGCCATTAGCAGCAGCAAGGAATTGCGACTTCACAACCCTGAGAGCAGAGTAGAAGGCGCACTCTTTCAAGTTCTCCGAGGCATCCCAAGTATCTGCTATAAAGACGCTATCATAGCACGACCGGTTGCTATCAACAGCAACAAGACTCCGAGCCTTCAAGATAAGACAGAGAGCAGAGTTTCCAGAGTTTCCAGGCATCCTACAGTCCCAATGGCGCGTCAAGAGCAATGTTTTCATTGCAGAGATTTACAAGCTGAGTTTGATGAGGTGAGAAAGCAGCAGAAAGCTCTGGAAGAACAAGTCTGCAGCCTGGAAGCAAGGCTTGAAGAACAGTGCAAAATAATCCATGAGAAATACAGCGCTGAGATGAACCTTTTCCTCCACAGAGTTCACTCCCTGCATGAACAGTTTAGCAACTTAAGTAACAGGTGCAGCCATGCTGAGGAAAAGAATTCCATTCTCAAGTTTATAATGGACAAGAAGTTCAAAGATGCAACATCCTCTTCAAGTGCAAAGCCAATCGAACCAGATCTGGAACCAGAAGGATCTACAGCAAGAAAGATAAGCCATATAGACATAGATTCTTCATGATGTGTAGATGCAAATATTGGGGCTTGCAGTTTGTTAGAATTTACAGTAGTATAAGTAGTTTTAGAGGCAAAAAAACAAAAGAAAGAATCAAGGAAATGAGCCTTTTTGTAATTCCTTGGATTCAAAATGCTCAGGAAGCATCATATGTATGGCAGTTTGCCTCTTTCTTTTTTCAGATTAATACATAGCAACCGAACTTTGTCTCAAAAAAAATATTCAAAAACCTTCCTTCTAAATCGTGAAATAATAATTCACAATATCATTCAATTTTCCATATACAATATTTGATATTCTATAAACATGTACAATGTTATGCCAAGAGCTCAAATAAGAAGTATCATTATGCTAAGAGCTCAAATAATAAATATCATCATTTTGTACTAGAGAAAAAATTGTGGCCTAACACTTTACATGTAGAATTTTCGTGACTCCTTTTGCATCCAAGCACATCATGTTTCGACGTGTTATTTTGGATAGCCTAACAATGGGAGGAATTTGCAAAGGTTCTTCTAGAATAATATCTGCTTATGCACATTGGGGCATACTTTAATGTGCATACTTTTTTTTATTTTGTGGTGTAATCTATGAGCGTAAGAGAGATGAATGCAAATTTGTGAGTGGCTTTAGATGGTGTAAGTGCTCAATCTAGAGCAAAGTAAAAAGAATTGGAATTGTTTTAGTAACTAGTGTGGATTGTGTTTAGAATGTTAGTGGGTTGAATATTTTGAATTGCTGTGTTTTTATGGGTTTTGTTATTGAAAAAACATTTCTATTGAATTTGGAAAATATAGAATTGTTTTTTCTTATATATATTTTGTATTTTCTTTTAAGGTTGGCATAATGTATTTCCCCAAAAAAACCCAATTTTTAATTTACATTATTTTTTTCTATAACAATTTCCATTTTTATAAAAATAAAATTTGGTGATTTGGCTTTTTGAAATATCATATTTCCCTTCAATACTCAAAATTTGTATTTTCAAATCCACGGAATCCATGTTTGGCCTCCATGTTTTAGTATTTCTTTGGAAAATGAGTTTATAAAAATGCCACTAGTTGTATCATATTGTTCTAAGACTTTTGAAGGTCTATATATGCTTCTTCTCTTTGAAATAAGAGGTATTCCATTTTAGGTGATGTATATTGCATATTGTTGTTTATAGGTGTTTTTTAGTATGTTAAATTGTAATTTTTAAGAAAAAGGAGATAATTTGTTCCACCTATAAGGAAATTAATGAGTGATACAACACTGCGTTGTAATAATTTAGTCTTATTTTACCATTTTCTCAAGTATCAATACATTGTCTTTATAGTTTTTTGCAAACTTTAACTCATGAATTATTTGAAGTTTACTTTTATTTTGAGACAAACATTTCATATTTCAAAATGTACTTTTTTTTTTAGTTTTAACGGAAATGTAAAATTTGTATTAAATCCATGCCTGGTCATGTTAGATACCCATGGAAAAGTTAAATGAATGCTTCTACCATCTTATCCTTCAAAGAGGAGAGTGTTGATAGCTCATTTCCTTGAGGATTTGAGATTGAGCATACAGGTTCAATCCAAATCTCCATCGAGAACTCCATAATACAAAAAATTGTTCTCTTTCTAGCTAAATATTTTCCAAAATGCCCCTAAGATCCAAATACATTTGCATCCCATTCGTATCTATTTTTCACTTTGATTTTGACTTGCTTCTCGTACTTGGTGAGAGATTTTTCACATTTTTTCCAACTTGGATCCATCCTGAGTTATCTAATGAATTTGGAAGGTCACCTGTTTGAGGATTATCTCTACTAGCAACATCATTGTTTTGGCTCCTTGATGGATCTTCCTTGTTTTCCTAATGTGCCTAAAAAGTGCTTGTTTAGTATTATTTTTTGAAGATCCATGAGAGAAGGAATTGTTCTTAGGGCCTTGCTGAGGATGTTCCTCTTTTGAAGGTGGTATCGGTGGATGTTTTATGACTTTCATGTCTTCTTGCTTATCCACTGCCTTATCCTAGGGCCCTTTCTTAAAAATTGTGTAGTGTTCTTTATGAGCGCCTTCGAACCATCTGTGACTACGAATTTTCTGGGTTTTCTTCATATTGGTAGTTTTCATAACTCTAGGGTAGTTTTTAATTGTGTGCCCTATCTCACAACACACTTAACACTGAAAGGATATATTCTTATAGTTAAGCTTTTCAAACCATAAGTAATTTGTGCTAGTCAAATCTTTTTCTATTGGAAAACACTTACTAAAATCCATCTCCACACAGATGTGAGCATATATGGGGTTGAGGTAATCTTCTATTTTTGGGCTTCAGTAGTGGAAGAATCCAATTGTATCCCCAATTTCCTTAAACAAAGAGAGATTCCAAAGATGTAGGGGCAAATTTGGAAGCCTGACCAAAATTGGAGTAGAACAAATTGAAGTTGTAAGAGGATCAAAGGAGGGGGACGACAGCTGCATAAAAATCCTTGTGCTTCCCCAAAACCGGGGACCATTATTAAAAAAACATTCTTAGCTTTTAACTCCTCAAAAATCACCATAAAAAAAACACGGGCCAAAGGATAAATATTAAGTTCATCAGTGAGAATGGATTTCCAATTCTCTAAGATCCATTGATGAAGGCCAACTAAGTGAGCCCAGAGGTCATTCAATCTGCAAACTAAACCTTTTTTCAAAAAACACAATGCATCACTAATGCCTTTTGCCCCCCAACAAAATTGTGATCACAGAGGCTTCATGTACCACTTGAACGAGAGGAAGAGAACTAGATTAACAGTTAACCACATATTCTAAAAGAGAGAATACCTTTACCCACAGTAGAAAGTTCTTTCAGAATACTTGCCACCATGGAATATAGAGCAGAGGACGAGGCCAAAGAAGAAAATATAAGCCTACAATCAGAGCTAAATGGAAGAACTGATCCTACAAAAAGAAGGGGCACCACCCTAAGAGGGTAGAAGAATTAAAGTAGTCAACTAGGGCCGAACCCTAGCCACCGCAGTGGAGAGGCATCATAGATCTTTGTCCATCCTCAACAATATCCAAAGTATAGTTATATTACACTCGTAAATATAATTATGAATGTTGGCATTAATTTTAATATTAGAATGTTCATCTTAGATTATTCTTATGTAAGATTATTTTTCTTGAGTAAAGAATTGGGTGTGAGAGATTTAAAAGCAAGGTATCACTAACTTATATATTTGAAATGACTTACTTTTTCTTAATATGCATGTAAATTCAAACTAATGTATCAATATGGTTTAATTCGGGTGGTTGGGAGGAATGTTGTTATCCTCTCTGTGTAAATTCAACTCCCATAAGTGACATGTTAAGCACTTGATGAGTATATTATTGTAATGGATTCAAGCCTAATTGTTCATTGAATTTGTAAACTAAAAATTATAGGGTTTGTGCTGGGTATCATCCTTGAAGTGAGGGAAAGAAAATGGAAAAATACCATCCTCAAATATTTAAACCTTATTGAAAATAATGGAAAATGTAATGCCCTACTTGATCCGATCATGCTAATTTTGATTAGTATTTAATTAACCTGCAAATATTCACTTAGAATTATTAAGTAATATTAATATATATCTACACTTGTGAATTTGTAATTTTATTTGGTGAGATGAATTTTATTATTTGTTATTATTCTATTCCCAAGGTGTCTTCTCAAATTTACTTTTGGATAAGATATGGTCTTCTCCAATTTATTTCTAAATTGAATATCCATATTCTGTTCTCAAAGTGTTTTCTTAAATTTACTTTTAGATAAGATATGATCTTCTTCAATTTATTTCTAAATTAAATATCTATATTTTTATTCTCAATGTGTCTTCTTAAATCTACTTTTGGATAAAATATGATATTTTTCAATTTATTTCTAAATTAAATATTCTCAAGGTGTCTTCTAAAATCTACTTTTGGATAAGATATGATCTTCTCCAATTAATTTCTAAATCAAATATCTATATTCTATTCCCAATGTGTCTTCTCAAATCTACTTTTGGATTAGATATGGTAAGGAAAGTCAAGATTAAATTAAAAAAATAGGTGGGTAGTCATGACATTAATGGTAAATGGTTGAGATAGATGAGAGGAAAATACATAAATGGAAGGAGGATGAGAGGAGAAGGGGCGAGAGATCATTGTTCATTATTTTGGCATTGGAGAATTTTATTTTGGGAGGAGGAATGTGCAGAAGAAGAAGGGAGATAATGGAGAGAAAAATGAGGGAACTCAAACTTGGATCTATTAGACAGTGTTGGTTTTAAATTGGACATACTACAATGTTGAAAAGTGTAACTAGGTTTAGTCTTCATAATGACATATAATTGTGATTTTTGGAAAGAAGAAAAATAAGATTATTATTGTGATGATTGTTTTATGGGTTTCATGAGCAAGAGATTTTATTTTTCGATGGTTCTCATTGAAAGCCTTTAGGATTTGTCATAAAAGTAAAAAAGAGTCAATGTCATGTATGAAGAACCCTTCTTGGGCATGTTACAAATGTATATAAGTCTATAGAATTGTCAAGAAACCCTCCAAGACTAGCACAATTCACTCATCTTCAAGTCGGCCTCTAGATGAAGTGAATAACTCATGTAGGCTTGACCTAATGGAGACACACCTATTCGAATACACGTGTCGACTTATTTATACAGGACAACCACTATATATATGTGTATAGGGTCTTTACATTTTATACAGTCAATAAGTTCAAATCTCTTTGAAATTTGGATCATAGTTACATTGACAAGTAAAGAGACAAGTTCAGATATCAATTACAGTGACAAGCATTTTGAAAAAGGAACTCAGATAGGTGATCTTATCTTCGGTACTATTACAACAAGAGTTTGCAGTATATACACAGTGATGAAGTCTCACCAAAGTGATACAATCTCGGTGGAATCTTAGTAAAGGTCTCGATGCTATCTCAAATAAAGGATATCAGTGCTATCTTAGGAAAAAAGGTCTTGGTACTAGCTGAGGAATAAGTCTCAGTGTTACCACATAGGATTGTGTATTCAATTTCGGTCTCATTGCAGAAGGAGAAGTTTAGTGTCATTACAAGTGACCACAGGATTCGATACAATGACCTCAAGTGATCTTATACAATAAGAAATCTGAAGCTTAAGTGCAGTAGAAGGAACCGAGAAAGAGGGTCTCCATATTTATCTCGGTGCTAAGAAGGTCGAAGTGGAAAAGGAGTCAAGAAGAAGAAAAGAGCAGAAGACAGTCAAGAGAACTAGTGTCTTGGTCTTGGAGTGGCTAATAGGTCAAGGGTCTTGGTCTTGGTATTCGTCAATTGGAATCTCTATAAGAAGAATTTGTACATGTTTTCCTCTCAAAGAGTGAAAGGTTTTGGCCTTGGCTCATAGCCTACATTCTGCGTCTCTTGTCTATTTATGTTCATGCATTTGTAAATGTTTGATGAAGAAGAACACTAATAACCCAAGTAAAGAAGATCCTAATCTAAAGAAGTAAAAGGCACTCACAAGAAGTTACTAATGGAAGAGAAATTAACTAATACTCGATTCCCTAAGATTTCTCAACATACACCTGGTTGGACTTGGGCTTGGAGGGCTAGGGAACCTATGGAAGTTACCTAGGCTAGGAAATCACTCCTAGTTGGATGGGAGGTAAATTTAGTCGGATAGTGTAGTAGGAGCATCTTAACAGATTCAAGAGCATCCCAACCAAGCTACCGATACATGTATTCTTCCATTTGTTGATTACTTATGTAAACTACTGAAATGAAATTTCTTACTTGTTTGATATGTTGTAAATAAATTTTACTTGTGTATTATCATCAAATAAATGTTTAGCTATAAATAGGATATTTTCCTTTTTATTTTGTTTAAGTTAAATGATAAATCTGGTTTATTTAGAAGAATTAGGTTAGGTTCTAACATATGGTATCAGGGCCTTGATTCAAAATTTGGACTGAAGACCTGGCAATTTCAAAATATAAACTTGTTAGAAAATCCTTTCAAAAGAAGAAGAGAAGATGACGATTACTTAGAAGTGGTTAGTTACTTCCTTCTCATTGTATTTATTTGTTGATATCTAGGGATAATACAACCCATGGAGAACCATATTCAAGTTGAATCCAAAGTCATCCACAATCATTTGACATAAAGAATAAGGTCATACATAATAGATTATTGACTTATGCAACATAAAGAATAATATAGTTAGAATTAACACATCGCATTCTACTTGCTTATAATAATAGTATAATGGGTATTTAGCTCCCTAAAGGCTAAGGTGCGTAGAATTTATGGGGCTATGTGTTTTGGTGAGGCTTGAGACTTTGGATTTATAAACTAAAGGTTGAAGTCTACATAACTATTTTATTCAGTCTGGAATTGAAGTTGAACTCTACCAGCGGTCATGCTTAGATTCTAAAGCTAATATGTGAATTCCACGTAAATGTTTTGAATTCTTATTGTTTGAAGTTTCTCAACGTAAGGATCTGTTTTTACAACCTCTGGTTGTTTTTTCCAAGACTACATAGGGGTATTCAAGTCCCAATGCATTTTTTATATGAAAAAAAGGGTACTGGCCTGTGTTCTGTCTTGAGTTTAAAATTTGAATTTCATAGCTTCATAAACAATCCTCCTACATTAGATATCAATATAACGATGCATATATAGATTCCAGATGAAGTACTCCCTTATAATCATTTCTTCGAAAAAAAGTCTGGGTAATTTGCTCGAAAATAATCCCAATATCATAAAATTGGAGTTAATGAAAGCAATAGCTAATTTTACACCAAATAGTGAGTGTGAAATTGCTACCAGAAATATGCAAGTCGGGGTGAATGGGAATTCAAAAAATTCCCAATGTGACTGATCATCATTGAAAGAACTAGAATCCAACTTCAAGAGCATCCCTTTCTCTTGTTTTTATCCATCGTTTGACAATCCAACAGCAGAACACTCCTCGCCTACAATAGACATTTTCCTACAACCGGTTGTCTCTAAATGATTTCGAGATCCTACATAAATAGATTTACAACATAGGGCTAACTCCATTGGTTCCACTCTCTTCCACAAGCGTTTCCATTTACCATAAAATTGAGCAATAAAGCATTTCAATTTACAACCCGTTAGTTTGTTCATTTGAGAATCAATCCATTGTTTCCTTAACCTTGTTAACCTCATTAGTGCTCTCTCCACTACTTTGGAATGTTGATTCACAATCGACTAATAAGTTGGGACCCCTATAGAATCTTTCATGTTCTTCAAACGTATTGAAAGGCTGAAGGTCGCCACATCCACGACTCTTGATTTATTTATTTATTTTTTATTTTATTCCATTTGAGTTTTCACAATATAATGATCTCAAATTGATGTACAACTCGACTCTGTCTTTACACACACCCATAAAATTAGTGTTTTTTTTTGTTCCTCAAAACAAAATGCAATAAAATTTTAAATGCATATAAAACCCATAGATGTGATTTTCGTTCTTTAATAGTATCTTATTTATAATAAATCAAAATTCAAAGCAGCGGCCACATTGATTCCTATAAATAATAAACAAGATAAAGAATATGGCCAAAAATCCATAATAATCAAAACATATGACTACTTTTGTATGAGTAATTTTTTTTAGATAAAATGAAAATGAAGATGATATATGATATGCCATTCTATATATATTATCATGTAAACATTATCACTTATGATGTGGGAAGAAAATAGAATAAAAGTTAAGTAAAAATATTTATCAATTAGGTAATGGATTGATGTGGGATGAAAAGAGAAGAAAAGCTAAGTAAAAATCTCTATCAAGTAGATAATGGATCAAAATATTCAATTCTTAGAGGTAAGATAATGAAATTATGTGGAGTATGGTATTCTTTATTATTGAATAATTTTTTAAATTGGTTTTTATATATGAATGAACTAACCTATTATAAAAATCAACTATTTTTATAAATATTAAGTTATTGTATTTTAAAATTTATACTTTTTAACATATTAGGATTATTATTTATTTTAAATAAATTAATAAATAAATATAAATTTATTTTAATAATAATAATAAAAGTGTAGAGGGGAACCAGGGACGAGGGAACCAGGATGTGAAGGGTAAAGGAATAATGGAGGGGGATATAGAGAATTTTTACATACCAGTGTATGATGATTCAGAGAGCGGGAGCGAAGATGTCGAAGCGGAAAAGGAGAAGGACTAACAGGGGACTGGAAAACGCGAACGGAATGGGAGAAACGCAGGGAGTAGGACCATGAAAAGAGGAAGAGAGGAATCCGAAGGAAGTCAGGAACGAGAAGCTGAGGAAGAGAGCGGAAAACGGATTAGAGGGCGAGGTCAACGAGGCAGGGGAGGCCAGAGGAGGCGGGGAGTAGCAGAGGGAAGAAGCAGACGGGGTCGATGCTGCCGAGAGGGCACGGTGGAAGACGGGGAGACCGGCGCTGAAGGGGCAAGTAGGAAGGGAAGGATAACTATTGGGAAAAAAGTTCAGGCAGCTGAGAGAGCCTACTGTGAGAAGACAAGCCCGAAAATCAGAAGGATAATTGAGCATTGGGAGGAAGAGGCAATACAGGCCTAGTCTGAGGGGGAAATGGAGGATTGGGTGTTTCTTCTGTCGGATCCAGGACATACCCGTGGCCGAATGACATTATATAAACAATCTCTGCACTTATATTGGGTAATGAAGAGGCTTATGGCCAAGGCTATGGAGCAGATAGCCTTGGAAATGGCAGAATTATCACAGGGGATCCCAAATCTGAAAAAGGAGCTGAAGAACATTCTAATCACCCTACTTATGCAGGACAAGAGGCTGGAAGATATTCAGCAGCAGCTAGAGGCGAGTGGCTTGGTAATCAAGAAGGAGAAGGAACAACAAGAATATGTAGGAAACCAGTGAAGAAAAGGCATGCTTTTTGAAGAATTTAAAAAGTGTAGTTCTTAGTTTTCATTAGCTATGTGTAGGATCTCTGTTAATTTTTATTTGCAGTCATATGACAATAGTAACAGATATAAGGTTGATGTATACAAAGCCTAGAAAGATAGACTGAAAACTTTCTATTTTTGGTTAGCTGTAAAAAACTACAGGTGGTCAAGAAACCCGGTTTCCCCTCAGGCCAGGTTGAGACCACCTTAAGATTGTAGTGGTTTCAATTTTGTTAATAGAAAATGGTAACTCCCTAGCTTACAAAAAATAATAATAATAAAAGTGTAAAAATCCCCGATTGGGGTGCGATTCAACAGATCACCTCATTAAGGCGATGTTGATGGAAGGTACAACAAGGTACAGAACCACCGCCTCCCCACATGCTCGAGGTGATGGGTGTGGTGGCCCTTTGCATGATGATAGACAATGTAAAAATGAAAGGTGGCAATGAAAGAAGGGGAAGTGTTTTAGGCTGGAATTGCCCTTGAGAGAAGTGTAGTGAGCACCAGAGAGACTAAGTGCAAGGATATTGGAGTAGCGGGCTGGTTTAGTGGCCCCACGAGCAACAAAGAACCCATTGTCTACAAGCAAAGGAAACCGAGTATGTTTTTGGTAACCTCTCTCATCTCATTATGCTACCCTGTTGCTGGTTACGTCTGAGGGAGATGGAAAGAATGTGGGGGAAGGACTGTAAGGATGTTAGGGGTTGGGAGCGTAGGCTAGTGGGGATAGTTTTCTTCTGCCATCATAAACCATTGGGCATCCTTACCATCTCGATCTGTTTTGAGATTCTCCTTTCCCGTATGGGAATTACGCTGGTCCTGGGTAGGGAGCATAATGTAGGTGATTGCAACTACATCGCGGGAAATGCTGGGGGGTGGGATATGGGGATACTATTTGCACGTACACCCGTATTTTGGGAGGAAACCCCTACCTTGTGACCATGCACCGCTAGAGGGTGGATTCCATGGGCCTGGGAATTAGGGAGGAGGAGAAACATCGAGGGCATGAAACCTGGCATGGAATTGAGACTAACTATGGAAGAATGGGAAGGAGGGTAGGCGATGGTTGTTTTACATGGCTCGGGGATCGCTAACCACCTATGTTGGGCTTCCATTTTGCTCGTCGGACTAGCAACAAATGCCAATACATTCAGATTGGAAGAAGGTAGTTGGGTCTCTATAACTGGGACTGGGGGGATATTTCATGCATGAGCGATGCTAAGAGGGGGTTGCAATTGGGAATTGGAATCACTGGTGTAGGGTGTGGGCAGTGCCTCCTTGCGATACCCGCCTGTGACTATGAGGAGCATGTAACTGCAAATGCCAGGGGGGTGCAAAGCTGGGGGGATGGAGCGACATAGTCTTACCACCCGTATACATGAATTATGCAGTAACACAATGAATATTAATTGGTTAATTGAATTTTTTGTATGCAAAGAAGGTATGCTGCATGGTAAACCCACCTCGACACAAGGAAATTCCAGGACCAACTAGGTTACAGTTCGGAAACTGGCTTATCTGCCTTGTACTACAAAGGAGTGGGCCGGTGAGATTATGGTTTGACTAGCAAAGGCCCGAGGTCGAGGTAAGAGGCCTCGAGAGGCCAAAAATGACATAGAAACTGCCTCTTTGGGTGGACGATGAGGTCGAAATTCTATTGAGCATTTAATCAGCAAAGCGACAACCGCCTATCGAGAGGGAACTAATAAAGAAATTAGAAATTGTTAGAAGAATGGGAGGTAGAAGTGAAGCAGAAGAGTGAGAAGGATACGTAGCTGGAGGAATGGAGAGTCCTCGTCCTAGATCCTTGGAACACAAGAGGGAGAATTACCCAGTTTAAATAGACCCTTTACTTGTATTGGTTGATGAAAACACTATTGGGAAAGGCAATGGAGCAGATCTCGGTATGCATGGTAGTCATGATTTAGGGAATGCCAAACTATAAGCAAGAATTTCAGAAGGTGTAGTTTCAGTTGCACAAACAAGACATCCGCCTTGGTCGAATTGAGCATCACCTGCCATGCATTCTAGTTTAGACAAAGTTTCTCGGAACGAATGCCTAAGATCCAACACCGGTGGATTCAATGTCAACTGAACAACATGATTATCATGCCTACTTTCTGATAATTTTGTTTATATGTGTGGCTAGCTTTTAAATTTGTCTATGCTTTTACATATGTATGTAGAACTCTAGAGTATGGAAGTGGACAGGAAACTGAAACTTATATTTCTTGGATGGAGAGACTTACGATTTTTTTCTACTGGATGGCGTATAATGTGGATAGGTGGCCAACAAACTTGGTTTCCCACTGGGCAAGTTGAGGTCACCTAGCTAGTTTTATGTGGTGTTAATTTGCTTTATATTAATGAAAAAGGAGGATCTACCAAGCTTACAAAAAAAAGTGTAAAAAAATACTTTACACATTAGGCTTCAATGTAAAGCAAAAGTTGTTGCCATCTTCTGGCTAAATATAGCCAAATCCCTTTACTTCCTAACCATGAAATCATTGATATATTCATAATTTTGGTACCAAGCTATATAAAAAATGCACAAACAGAATAAAATCGGATAAGTCCAATGTTGGCCCCTCTTGAAATAGGTGGGCTTGTAAATTATTTTCAGGCCAATCCAAGTCCTTTATTTATTTATTTATTTTTAACTAACCCCAAAATACAACTTCAAATCAAGGGCAGGAAAATTTGATGAATGCCCCCTCAAAAAGAGTCGTGTATCCTTATCTAGAAATAGATATCAAGGCTAGGAAAATTTGATGAATGACCCCTCAAAAGAAGTTCTGTATCCTTATCTAGAAATAGAGATGTCTTGAAGGGAAATTTTGTGAAATGAGTATTAAAAAAATAAAAAATAAAAATCATACAATTAATAATTATATTTAAAAAAAAATAACCCTACTTTAAACATTTTTACTTGGTAAAAAAAAATAAAGAAAAAAAAAACTCTATGTTAAAAAAAAACCTCTAAACTAAAATAATAAGGTAAACTTAACTTGATGAAGTTATTGGTGGTTTTTGAGCTCCATGTTCATGAAAACCCATGGTATTCATGGGTCATATCAGTTGAACAATATGCTTGAAATTTTATGGTTGCTTTCCAGTGATGAGAGTAAATGTTATTGTGCAAATTAATGCATATAGGTCATTAGATTCTAAAATAAATTTGATAATTTATTTACCAAACTCTTACAATATAATATATATTCTTTTATGTTATCATCAATTAGCAATGACTGAGACTTGAAAGAGTGAATGAGTTACAACAGTGTAATTTGAAATGACGACTTGGTGTTGATCTATGATGATGGATAAAAATACAACATACATTCATGGTTATTTTCTAAACCTTGCTTCAAGGACACTTCCTCTTCAAGAGGGGAGACCCATTGTTTATATGTCCTCCAGGAAATCCTAAGATTCATAAAATGAACATAAATGATTTTAAAACATAGTATAAATGTTTGGAAGGAGAAACTAATGCCATAGAAGGCATGACTAAAAGGGTATTATTCACATTAGTATTATTTATTTAATTATTTAAAATATATAAACAATTCATTAATTAATTTTAATATTATAAATAAATAAATAATTATGTTTACTAAAGAGAGTAATTTGGTGCTAATAAAGCATTAGAGTGTGGCTTACGGGTACACTGCACTAGCAACCTAGGTAGTATTAAGAAAAAAAAATTGTAGGTTATGTAAGAGCTCACACATGAGAGGATTTAGTAGATTCTTGGGGATTTGCTTAATATTAGTAATGCTCGTTTACGAGCATAGTAAAATAAAAACTTATGCCTATCATTTTATATATGTGTGTGAGTTGACTAAGAGCGGACAAGTCCTAAGTTACATTAAAAATCTTGTATGGAACAAATAATTGAAAAGTTCAAAATGGTGAATATGCGGGAAAATCAAGGTTAAGGAGGATCATCATAAGGACCTCCTATAAATAACCCATTGTCATCCCTGGAGCTAGCTCTCCTCTTGCGCTCCCTAGAAGCAACTAATGAGACTTTAAGAGGGCGTCAAACAATTGAGGTGGAAGTGGAGCACCCACTATCAGGGCTGGTCAATCTTGATGGATCAAGAGACTCTGATAGAGGACCTCCAATCAAGTACATTACTAGGGATATCCAAAATATTAAGCTCCCAGAGTTTGCTGGAGATCGTGCTAGTGAACGAGCATAAGCCTGGTTAGAGGGAATGAGAAGGTGCTTCGCACTAAGAGATTATACTTCCAATTCAAAAGCTAAAATAGCGATATTCCAACTCAGAGATAGTTCCCTGAACTGGTGGGGTAACTTAGAGCATCAACTACACCTTACTCTTGACACATTTACCTGAAATTTATTTGAGGATAGATTAAGAAAAAATCACTTACCCACATATTATGAAGAACAACAGGTAGGAGCCTCCCATGCTTTGGTACAGGGAAACTGCATGATAGAGGAATATGAGATTAGATTCATGGAATTGGTCAAGTATGTGTCCTACACAGATAATGATTAGCGCCAAGTGGATCGTTTCATTTATGGATTGAACCCTAAGATTAGGGAAATGGTGTGGATGTGGAAATCATCCTCATTTTTAGAAGTTGTTGAACATGCTCGTTATGTTGAAGATAACTTAAATTTAAAAGGTGGAAACAAAACCATTTTTCCACAACAACCAAGGTTTATGGGGAAGGCCCCTCGTACCTTCTCTAGGGGAGGAAGTTTGAGACCACCGACATATTGAAATAGGGTTGTAACCAAAGCATCGACAGTGGGGATTTCAATGGTTACCATTGCAACTTCACCGACAGCTTCGAGGACTCATGAAAATCACGGTCAAACACGAGGAGCCACAATCAGGGGTAGGGGTCTCAGGGGAAGGAGATCTTTCCAAAGAAATCCACAACATTATGTTCAGATTTTACCTCACATCACTTGTTGGGGATGTGGGGGACCTCATTATCAATGCGATTGTCTTGAGTTACCAACTGGTAACAACCGTAGAGAAGAAAAAGTACCAATGGGGGGACAAAGCAGCAACATTGAATCTATGCAACAGTTGATAACCAACAAGTTTAACACCAATATTTCATGGTAGAAACCTCAGGTATGATAAACAGTGTAAAAGTTAAAATTTTGTTTGATTATGTTGCTACAAATAGTTTCATTTCACCGGTTTCATTAGAAAAATGTGGGTTGGTAGCCTATGAGCGCGATGAAACAAGTCAAAATGGCTTATGGGATAAAAAAATCAGTAGGACCTAGTGTTGACCAATGTCATGTGAACCTTGGGATGTGTACAACTAAGTTGAAGGCATACGTGACAACATTGGGGATGTACGATGTAATCATCAGAATGGAGTGGCTAGAAGCTCATCGATCTTTGGTAGACTGTTTAAAAAAGAAGGTGATTTGTTAAGATGATGAAGGTAGGTCAATTGAGTTTTGTGGTATCAAGAGAGGAGTGTCCCTATGATTCATCTCCATGATGAAGGTAAAATGTTGTCTTTGACAAGGTTGTACACTCTATGTGTTCGAGGTCGTAAGTGACCATAAAGGATCCTCCCTAGATCAACACCCAGTTTTGTCAGAATTCGAGGATGTTTTCACTAATGAATTGTCTGGATTGCCGCTTGTGAGGGTGATTGATTTCAAAATCAACCTAAAACCCGGTGTAGAACCAATCTCCAAGACACCCTAGATGATGAAAAATCCAAAACTTTGTGAGTTGCAGATGCAGTTAAAAGAAATTTTAGACTTGGGATTTATTAGACCTAATATTTCACCTTGGGGTGCACTAGTGATTTTCGTGAAGAAGAAGGATGGTTCCTTAAGGCTATGCATAGATTATAGGGAATTGAATTGAGCCATAATAAAGAATAGGTACTTGATACCTAGAATAAATGACCTATTTGACTAGATGAAGGGAGCAACAATTTTCTCAAAGATTGATCTGCAATTTGGATAACATCAATTGAGGATTAAGGAAGGTGACATCCCAAAAAGTGCATTTCAGACTTGGTTTGGGCATTATGAGTTTGTAGTTGTACCATTTGGGCTGACCAATGCTCCAGCATTATTCATGAGTCTCATGAATGGCGTGTTCAGGAAGTATTTGGACCAATTTGTGCAAGTCTCTCTGGATGATATTATCATATATTCCAAAAATAAAAATTAGCATGAAGAGAACCTAAGGGCTGTATTAACTTCCTTAAGGGAAAATCATTTTTATGGAAAATTTTCAAAATGTTCCTTCTTTCAGAAGAAAATTCATTATCTTGGGCACATCATATCGGGAGAAGGGATTTTAGTTGAACCAGAAAAGGTAAAGGCCATAATGGATTGGACAATGCTGAAAAATGCTCATGAGGTGAGTAGCTTCATGGGGCTAGCAGGTTATTATTGTAGATTTGTGTAAATGTTTTCAAAGATTGCAAAACCCATCACCACATTATAGCGAAAGGGCTTAGGTATGAATGAACATATGAATGTGGCATTGCATTCACCGAACTAAAGAGGTTATTAACGAGTGCACCGATCCTTCGAGTGCCTAACATGGAAAAGGACTTCATTGTCAGCATATATGCCTAAAAGAAAATATTGGGAGCAGTGTTGATGCAAGAAGGCGGATTAATAGCTTACACATCTAGAAAGTTGAAGAAACATGAAGAGTTGTATCCTACCCATGACTTAGAATTAGCAACAATGATGTTAGCTTTAAAATTGTGGAGACACTACCTCATTGGGAGAAGATTTGAGTTAAGAACTGACCACTAGAGCCTGAAGCACCTCTTCGCTCAGATGGATTTGAATTCTAGACAGAGTTGGTGGAACGATTTCATGAGTGAGCACGATTTTGGGATCTCACACATTAAGGGAAAGGAGAATGTGGTGGCTGATGCACTAAGCAGGAGGCCATGAATCTTCTCCCTAGTACCCTTGAGGGTTAATTTGAGTGAACATGTGTTGGAAAATCTCTTTGAATATAATTGGTATCTAAAGGTTATACAACACTCCAAAGTGGGAAGCAAATAGAACCAAAATTTGAGGGTTATGTCCTTGAACCAGATGGACTATTGAACCAGATGGACTATTGAGATTCCAAGGGAGAATGTACATCCCTAAGTAAGGGGGTATAAGAAGAACCATCCTCGAAGAGTCACATAGAACACTATATTGTGCACATCCTGGAGTGAAGAAGATGTATGCAAACATGAAGAAATTATTCTTTTTGGAAAGCATGAAGCATGAAATATTCCAATTCATTGCTAAATGTCTTGAATTTCAACGAGTGAAGGTTGATAATCGACATCCAGCATGACTACTACAACCACATGACATCCCTATGTCTAAATGGGAGGTCATTTCTATGGATTTTGTTGTGGGTTTTCCACTCACTTCACAAAGGCACAATGTTATATTGGTTTTAGTTGACAAATTGACCAAAAAGTGACCATTTCATCCTAGTGAGAGACACTTACGATGTTGTTGATGTGGCACGAGTTTATATAAGTGAAGATATTCGACTAGATGGGTTACCCACAAAGATCATTTATGATAGAGACCCTCACTTTACATCTAGGTTTTGGACAAGTTTGCAGTCAACGTTGGGGACTCAGTTAATCCTGAGCATTGCATATCATCCAGGAACATATGGGTAGACTGAAAGAGTAAATAAGGTTATGGAAGACATGCTTAGAATGTACTTCATGGATAATCGGATTCAGTGGGAAAGGTACTTACCATTGGTAGAGTTTTCCTACAATAACAATTATCACAGTTCCATTAGGATGCCTCCTTATCAAGCTATATATGGGAGGAAATGTAAGGCACCATTGAGTTGGAAAAAATTGGAGGACTGAGTAGTAGTTGGGCCGAAATTGGTGCAAGAAATGGAGGAACATGTAAGAAAAAATTGACAAATTCTCAAGGAAGCACAAGCGAGACAGAAGAATTATGTTCATGCATATGAGAATGATCGTAGTTATGAAGTAAGAGACCAAGTTTTTATTTGTATCCGACCCAACAAAAGCACCATTCGTTTTGGGAAAGGAACCAAGTTGTCACCTCAGTTTATATGACCTTTTGGAATCAAGGAGAAGATTGGACTAGTTTCCTATCGTCTTGTACTACCACCCCATTTTGCATAAAATTCATGATGTTTTTCATGTATCTATTCTACGACATTACGTTTTGGACGAATCTCACAAACTAGATTGGAGGGAATTTTAGGTCTCATACGTGGGAACCATAATGGTTGAACCATTACGCATATTGGACCATAGGGTTCGACAACTTAGATGTCGCACGGTGGACCAGGTTAAGGTCTAGTGGGACATGTATAGCCCAGGATCTGATGAAGAGACTATACGTCGTGACTACCTCTAACTTTTTGAGCATCTATGATGCCCATTCTGACTTATATAGCTACCTATGCTAAGGCTCTATTTGTAGTTTCATGTTGTTTTATTTATGAATGGTATGTAATATTGATGCATTTTAGTTGGAAAAATGAAACTACTTATATAATCCAGTTGATGGATTAGGTATTGTTGATTAAAATATTTGATGTCTGATTTACCTAATGGACAACTTACTTGGTTATGATTTATCTAGTGTATGTCTTATCAAAGTTATTGTTGTTTGATGTATGGCTTAAGGAGATATGATTTATCTAATGAATGATTTATTGAAATTATGAATTATCTAATGTAATATTTATTTCCAGTATGTTGTTATGAAGTACAAAATTGGCACATAGATACTAGACTTAATAAAATGAAGATTAAGATCACTTATATATAGATATATTTTTATTATGTATATGCATGAATGAGAACTAACCTGTAGAATGGAAAGAACTATATGATAACCAAGATCTATGATTCTGATAGACGAATGTTGAGACATCCAATGATGAATGGTATGAACTACATTGTTCTATTACATTTTGTATCTACTTGATATTCACTACTGTGACATGGATTATGTGTAAATGACAGGTGACATGACTGCCCGACTGGATTATTTGATGACAAGTATTGAACCAGTGTCGTAGTGTGGTCTATATTAGGGTGTTGACCCTAGTTTTGAGGAGGGGTGGAGGAATTTCCCACCGTGTAACCTCCAAGCCTAGAATTTTGGGAGGGCAGTGATGGACACACTCCCCTAGATGTGAGACGATGATTTCCAGTTGCCTATTGGGGAAGTTAGGTCTATATAATCGACGCTTCCTCCATATTGGTTTTATCAGTGGTTATATCGGTATACTCGATGCCATAGTATATTGCAGCAGATGATGGATAGGATGGGAGCAGAAGTAGGTTAGGAAGGAGATGAGGCTATAGGTTAGTTGGAGACTCTTGATGGAAAGTGGTATCATTGCTTAATTTACTTAATTTGACTGCTATATCTCTCTCTATTTTGTTATGCCTTATTGTCAAATTACTTTGGAACTCCTTGTGTCATTTTCACTCTAACTTCGGGACAAATTTTTCAAAAGGAGGGGTGTATGTAATTCCCTACTTGATCCTATCATGCTAATTTTGATTAGATTCTAATTAACCTACAAATATTGACTTAAAATTATTAAGAAATATTGGTACATACCTACACTTGTGAATTTGTAACTTTATTTTACTAATATGACTTTTATTATTTGTTATCATTCTATTCCCAAGATGTCTTCTCAAATTTACTTTTGGATAAGATATGGTTTTCTTCAAATTATTTTTAAATTAAATATCCATATTTATATTCCCAATGTGTCTCCTCAAATCTAATTTTGTATAAGATATGATCTTCTTCAATTTATTTCTAGATTAAATATCCATATTTTTATTCTCAATCTTTCTTCTAAAATCTACTTTTAGATAAGATATGGTCTTATCCAATTTATTTCTAAATCAAATATCTATATTATGTTCCCAAAATGTTTTCTCAAATATACTTTTAGATAAGATATGGTAAGGAAAGTCAAGGTTGTTAAATTAAAAGGATGAGGGGGTAGTCATGGCATTAATGGTAAGTGGTTGAGGTGGATGAGAGGAAGAGACATAAAGGGAAGGAGGATGAGAGGAGAAGGGGGGAGAGATTCTTGTTCATTATTTTGGCATTCGATACTTTTATTTTGGGAGGAGGAATGTGGAGAAGAAGAAGTGAGATAATGGAGAGAAAAATGAAAGAGTTTAAACTTGGATTTATTGGACAATGTTGGTTTTAACTTGAACACACTACAACTGCTTGGACTTGGGCTCTGAGGGTTAGGGAACCTATGGAGGTTCCCTGGGCTAGGAAATCATTTCTAGTTGTTTGGGAGGTAAATTCAGTGTGGTAGCCCATCAGGACCATCTCAATAGAGTCAAAAGCATCTCAACCAAGCTACCGATATAGGTATTCTTCCATTTTTTGATTACTGATGTAAATTGTTCAAATGAAATTTCTTACTTGTTTAATATGTTGTAAATAAATTTTACTTCTGTATTATCATAAATGTTGAGCTATAAATAGGCTATTTTCCTTCTTATTGTGTTTAAATTAAATGGTAAATTTTGTTTAGTTAGAAGACCTAGGTTAAGTTCTCAGAGAAAAATACATATGATAATAATATAAAATTATATATTTGTTGGGACGTGAAATTGACGAGTTTATCACTGTCAATAATCCACTTCCAACCTATTTCATCCATCCATTTCACCCTAAATTAATCCTTGTTTTTACTTTGTACATGGATATTATGCTTATTTGATGGATTAAAAACTAGGTAAATTATGATTATTAATAGAAAATTCCTTGTTAAAAGTGCATTACTTAGGAATAATTTAGTGATTATGTTACTAATGAAGGGTGTACGAAAATCCTGTAATTTCTAAGGAATCCTACATTACTTTCCATGATTGGGTTACACATGGAATCTTCACAGGTATGGTGGCATATGGGTTTTGTTGAATGAGAAGTCAACATTTTTTTCATTGATCATCCCAACCCCCAAGATCTACGCAGGAAATCGTGGGCATATTCCAAAATTTCCACTTTAAGCGCTCTAAAGAAGGCCCAAATTTGGAGTTTTGTTGGATGGTTTGGGTATTCAGTTCTAGATTCGAGCTTTGGAAGGTTACATTATTGTTATGGGTCTAAAATTACCATATATCTCTCTATGTATAAAATTCTGAGTTTAGGCCTTGAGTGACGGTAGAGGGGGAATCATAGAGAGTGTTGTAATAATTATTCTTGTAATTTTAGGCTCTCATGGCAGATATCTGACTATTGAGGTCGATCTCTATTTCTATATAATGGATTATTGGATCTGTTCGATGTAACTATAGGGATAAAATGCTGCATTTTTAATACATAAAAATTTACTCATGTTGGAATTTTATGCATTCATATGTTAATATTTTGATCTGAGTTAAGCTCTCCTTGACGGGAGCATGCTGGTTGGTTTGGGCACACCATCCAATGTGCTTGCCCTCTAGTTATAGTGTGATCATGGTGTGGTGTGCTAGATTATCAAGTATATGTTGTCAATACTCTATTTTACCATTCATTGTGGTTTATTTCATACATTTGCAGTAGAAGACTTGCATTGACCTGATTTTGAATGAGTTTCAATCTACATATTCATGTGTATATATTTCTCCTACATTTTATTAATACGAGAATTGAATTTATGTGACCCAATACACATTATGTGGTATCAATCCAACCATACGAGTCCATATTTGATTTTCAACAACGTATTTTGTAATATTTTCACTCTGCATTAAACCCAGGATGACATTGATCGTGACCATAAGTCCTTCAAAAATATTGATCTGTTTTTGTATGATTAGTTTTTATGTGCTAATACCAATTACAGATTTATAAACATGTGCTTACTTCTTGCTTTTTGTGTTGAGGTTTCTTTAGTTGTTGGTGCTTACAAACATGTAAATTTCCTTAAGTTAAACAAGACATTCATGAGCAAAGTAGCTTAAAAAATGAATAATGAACAGAAAACATGTACAGTGCAACAAACCGTCAAAGAGAGACATTAACACAGTGTTTTGATGAAGGAGTTCACCCCTCGTGGGCTACATCTCTTTGGTCCAGCTTCCATGGCTTGGGCCTCTGTATTAGCTCAATGTGAAAAAAATGTTGTTTATAAAGCTATATGGCTCGTGATACCTCCACCAATGTGTTCAAAAGGTTCAAATTAGCCAAAAACAATTGTTTTTTTTTTTTTTTTTTTATCTCAATTTGGTCGAAAATTAAGTTATGCTTCATTCAATTTTTCCTAGAAATCACCGCTAAATGTAGAGAGACTCCAGTTAAGTTTGCAAAAGTTGGCAGTTTCCGCCGTATTTGGTGTGCTGCCAAATCCGCTGCCAACTTAATCAATGGTTTAATTGAATGCTAAATGGAATTAATTTATTTAAGCATGATTAGCGTGCTAAGCGCCTATCCGCTGGCCCTTGGTCGTGTACTTGAGGTCACATGGGGTGGGGGTTGGCTCCCACCACCCCCGTCGTCAGACTTTTAATGCAGCTTTAAATATGATTCCGTGGCAAAGATTTTCAAAGTTCCCACCATGGTTTAATGATAGAGCATGGAATTTGGGTGGGAGAGGTCATGGGTTCAAAACCCGCCTCCACCCATCCCATATACTTTTACCACGTCAAATCAACATTACAACATTAAACTTTGCGCCTTGGAAATATTTCGTTGGCCTTTGAATTTAACACATACCATAAATCATTTAAATGTTCCATGTATAATATATATGCAGACTTTGATATGTGGAATTTGGAATTAATATATTTAAAATATAATATCTATATATTATATATAAATATATAATTTAAATTATATAATAATAACATAATAATTATATGTAAAATAATAATAAAAAAAAAAATCAAATTCCACCTTAGAGGCCAATTAGGAAGTTTCACCTTCATACAACTGCACTGGCGAATCTAGAGGTGACACTTGTCACAGCCCCATTGGGCGAAAACTGATGAAGATTCCGCTTCCTGACTAGATTGCCATGTTATCATTCTCTCCCATTCTACATTTTTTTGAGCTGTTTAGGAAAACGAACAACATGCATTTTCTCATTCATTTGGATTCTGTTTTCAATGAAACGAATTGTGTTGCGATCGTCTTGACGAGATAGACACAGTCGTACATTTTTCGAGCCAATGTGAGGACTTTGATTTTTGAGCTAAATACTGAGCACCTGATCATTCCTCCCCACTTGAACCCTTTTTGACCCCAAAAGATACTATTATCTGATAAGTAGATGAGGGTACATCCCCCTCACCTTTCCAAGCTCGATCCAATTTCCTTTTGACGAATTTCTTTCCTTGAGCTCCTTTATACCTTCACTTGCCTTGAGGACCCCATTCTATACCTGTACTTGTCTTTGCCCTTTTCAAGCTGATCTTTCACTGTTTGTTGCACCATTTTTAGTCATTCATAGAAACTCATGGTTTTGTCCATGTCGCCATCAAAAGAAATATACTTCTTACCAAGATGATATAAAAAAATATAATGCAAATGGATAACAAATTCCACTACTTGGTTTACATCACTCGAGCCCAATTGTACATCTTGAAAGTATGAAACTTTTTGAACATAACTTTCATGTAAAACATAATGACGCCTGAATACAACAGTTACATAACCAATAGGCCTAAAACGAATACCAATGAACTTGTTTTTGACAAGTATCCATCCAATGAAAGTGCATGGATAGCTACAACTTAATCTTTACACCATGGAAATCTTCTGAATGAAATAAGATGGTGAAGTTGCTTGTATAAACTTGAATCTCAAATGAACCTTTCAAGTTTGAAAGAGCATATAAAAAAATTGAACTGATCTTTTGGTTTGAAGCAACACATGCCTCATGTTGTTTGCCTCCCCACTGGAAGACTTTGCACACACATGACAATGCATGCCAAGGAGCTTTGAAATAAGAAATGTTAACAACAACTCTCCTCCTACATTGGGCTGCTCCCAACAAACCTCTTATCAAAATGACGATCATGGGCGTTGACCAATCAACAATGGCATCCAACTTGGAGAGGCTTGCCTTCAACTTACCTCCTCTAATATCATGGCCCAAATGCATCAAATAAGTGAAACCCAACTTGTACTTTGATATCTTCAAAACATCAAACAATTTTCCTTCATAGACAACATGTTCATAAGAAAACTTTCTAAACATCTTTATGTCACCCAAGTGGACAATTTCTTTAAGAAAGGACTTTTTTTTGCCATAATTCAAATAGATGTATGTAGTAGAAGTTCTACAAATAACATACAACATTAAAAGTGATACAAACCATTCTTGTTTGGTGTTATATATATTCTTGCATTGACCTCTTTTTACGACTTTGCTTTGGAAAAAACTACTCCTTTTGTCCTCTTTCTTGAAATACTTACTATTCCTCTTTGGCACCATAACCATTGGTGCACAACATGGCGTAGGGGATGATTGAATGAGCACATTGTTCAACAAACTTTTGAATTGCGTTGATGTCTCTACACTTTCAAATTTTGTCAACCCTTGCATGCTAACATCATAAAGAGAAACCTCTTGCTGCAAAAATATTTCATGTGAAGTTTCTTTCTCCTTGAAGGACAATTCTTTCACAACCTGAAATAATTCATCACTCTGATGAATTGAACCGACCAAATCAGAATTGAAACTTGCATTACATGCAACAACATTTTCATAAACAAAATACTAAGTACTAAACATGAGAAGTACTAAAATTTTACTTGAATTCACTAGTCTTTTTGTCTGTCCTGCATTAACCAAAGAAATATTGAGCTTTTTGCAATGGGCTTTCATTATATACTCCACACCATCCTCGAACAAGTGATACTTGTTTTCATGGAGGTAAAAGGCTGCTTTCTGGTCACACAAATATGGACTACCCAACACCACACCTGAAATATCAAGCGGTAGCACATATAACTCTACTTCGTCAACAAAATTTGCAGTGATTGCAAACTTAAACAAACATTTTCTTGTAACTTGTAAACTAGTTTCTCTTGTTATCCATCCCAAAGGGTATGGTTTATGACGGGGTACAATTTCAAGATTCAATCTGTTGATTAACTCTTCAGAGATTAGATTCGCTTGTGACCCACTATCTAAGAGTGTGTCAACCTTGGTGTGTTTAGATATGACCCTAACATGAAATAACGCAATTCATCTCTTTTCACCTGTAGTAGTAGTAGTGTTATGCTTTTGTGAACTAGTGCTTGCAATTCTTGTTTTCCTTTGATTCCATAATAGTGATTTTGTTTTCATCACTTGATTCAGAACCTAAATCTTCTTTAGTGATAGCAATGGTTTTCTATTTCCCTTTACTGTTGAAGTTATTTGGTCTCACTTTTGGATGCAATTTTCAGCAGTGGGCTTCATCATGCCCCTCTTTGGAACAATGTTGGCATGTGATTTTCTGCCCTTCTTTCTTCACACTTGCATTCTTCTTTCCCTTCCATTTTCCTCCTTTATCTTTCTCCTTACCCTTAGGTGGATTTTTATTACTATCCTCTTCATAAATGTTCTTTCCTCTAGATTCAAGATGCGTAGTTTGCACACATACTTCATCTAAATTGTTTGGATTAAACATAAGAATAATGTGTTTGAGATAGGAATGTAAACCCCCAATATATTTCAACAGTGTGTCTTGGGAATTCAAATTCACTCCTAATAAAAAAGCCCTTTTCCTAAACTCCTGTGTATAATCTTGGACTGTTTGGGCTTTAAGCTGCCTAAAATTATGCCAACTCATAATGGTTTTTTGCATATAGGTTAAAGGATAAAAATGTCTTTTAATTGCAGAAACAAATTCAACCCAAGTGATGGATATCTTAACATGGATTCACATTTTTGAGTCTTTTCTTCCCACCAAACTAGTGCAACTCTTTCTAGCCTTGGTGTAACCAACTGGATCCTTATGTCATATTCTTGATGGTTCTAAATTTTGCATTATACCTCCAACTGTTGAATCCAATTGTCCAACTTTTTTGCATTCACCTCTCCATTGTACATGGGAAGTTCTAATTTTTTGTCCAATTTCAGTAATGGAGTTTTTCCTTTTGGGGTTTTGGAATGAGTATGGGCAGTTTCAATGGTGGTAGTGGAAGATGATGTTGTGTGAGATGATGGAGATGATGAGGAGGATGATGAGGATGGTGGCGATGGAGGTGGATTTCCAAAAGTCCCTTTGGAATCCTTCTTCTCATCTTTTTTGTCCTCTGAGGTTCCTTCTCCATGTGGAGGTTTAGAACTCTCTCCAACCATTCTAGCGTTCCTCTCTTCATAGAGGAGTTTAACCATCTCAGTGAAAGTGTAGAAAGATTTCTTGAATTCTTCCTTTTCTGAAGAGGGACCTTCAGGATCTCTTTCTCCAGACATAATGGCTATGGATTCAGGCTCAGAAATTTGTACTGATTGTACCTCTTCAATCTCAGTTGAAGGAAAAACTTGAGGAGCTTCAAGTGCAGATGGAATTGGAACTTTGGGTGGTGGAGATTGTGGCCTTGTGGCTCTCCTTCTTTTGGGCATTACCATAGGAATTGCAACCAATAATTTTTCTTCTCCTCTCTGCATCTTTAACCTTGTAAGAATCACAATTTTGCAACCATTAAAACCCTAATTTCACAAATTCAAGCAATCAAGCATTTCAACCTTGAGCTCTGATACCAACTTGATCTGATTTTGTATGATTATTTTTTTGTACTAATAACAATTACAGATTTATAAACATGTGCTTTCTTCTTTCTTTTTGTGCTGAAGTTTCCTTAGTTGTTGGTGCTTACGAACATGTAAATTTCCTTAAGTTAAACAAGACATTCATGAGCAAACTAGCTTCAAAAATGAATAATGAACAACAAACATGTACATTGTAGCAAACCATCAAAGAGACACCTTAACACAGTGTTTTGATGAAGGAGTTCCCCCCTCCTGGGCTACATCTCCTTGGTCCAACTTCCATGACTTGGGCCTCTGTATTAGCTCAATGTGGCAAAAATGTTGTTTACAAAGCTCTATGGCTCTTGGTACCTACACCAATGTGTTCAGAAGGTCCAAATTAGCCAAAACCACTTCTTTCTTATCTCAATTTGGTTGAAAATTGAGTAAGTTATGCTTCATTCAATATTTCCTAGGAATTCTCGCTAAATTTGGAGAGACTCCAGTTAAGTCCGCCAAAACTGGCAGTTTCAACCGTATTTGGTGCGCCGCCAAATCCATCGCCAACTTAATCAACAGTTTAATTAAAAGCTAAATGAAATTAATTTAATTAAGTGTGATTAGTGTGATTAGTGTGATTAGCGCGCTAAGCGCCTATCCATTGGCCCTTGGTTGCGTACTTGAGGTTGCATGGGGTGGGGGTTGGCTGGCAGGGTTGGCTCCCACCACCCCCACCATCAGACTTTTAATGTACCTTTAAATACAATTCCGTAGCAAATATTTTCAAATTTCTCATCGTGGTTCAATGACAGAGCATGGAATTCAGGTGGGGAAGGTCATGGGTTCAAAACCCGCCTTCGCCCATCCCATATACTTTTACTGCCCCAAATAAACATTACAACATTAAACTTTGCGCCTTGGAAATATTTCGTTGGCCTTTGAATTTAACGCATACCATAAATCATTTAAATGTGCCATGTATAATATATATGCAGACTTTGATATGTGGAATTTGGAATTAATATATCTAAAATTTATAATATATATATTATTATATTATAACATATAATTTTAAAAAATGATATAATATACATAATATTATATTATAAAAAAAAATCAAACTCCACCATAAAAAAAAATCAAACTCCACCTTAGAGGCCAATTAGGAAGTCTCACCTTCATACAATTAAACTGGCAAATCTGGAGGTGACACTTGTCACAGCCCCATTGGGTGAAAACTAAAGAAGATTCCCCTTGCTAACTGCACTACCATGTCATCATTCTGTCACATTCTACAATTTTTTTAACTATTTAGGAAAAATAACAACAAGCCTTTTCTCCTTCATCCGGATTTTGTTTTCAGTGAAACAAATTGTGTTGCGATCGTTTTGATGAGATGAATGTAGTCGACAATTTTTGAACCAATCTGAGAACTTTTATTTTTGAGCTAAATAATAAGCACCTGATCACATATGGTCTAATATCTATCCGAATGAGGACTCATATATTGCTAATGTGGAGGATATATAGTTGATAAAGGTTCTTGTCTAGCTATGTATCTTAATATGTTGCAGATGGTAATCTAAATACTAGTTAGCATATGATCACTATGTTTTGTACATGTAGGGACAACACATTAAATTTTGTAATGGTTGTATTTATTTGCACATCTTGACGCAGGAGATCTATTTTGTGTAGTTTGTATATCATAACGCTATTCATATATACCAAATGTAGATTAATACTCAGTCGATGGGGATTGTGCAATGTTTATAAGTGTTGATTTTTGGTCAAGTCTTTGAATTTTCTTTTGAACCAATACTAATACTATGTTCCCTTGTTATGACAAAAGCAATCAACGTGTGTTGTTTCATGATTGATGGATCTAATCAATGTTTTCATGATTTGAAATAGGGTTTGATTTGGTTATCCACATATTTCACACTTGATTTTATTCATTTTATATCTAAATTATAGAATGAGTATGTAACAACCATGAAACTTTGGGGAGTAGGTAGGTTTAAACACCCTTTCATTTCAATTGCAGAACAACTACACTGCTTAGCTAATTGGAGTTTCTTTTTAATGCCCAGTTTATTTTCATGCCATGATTGTGTATAATCTTAGTGAGATCCTATGCCCCTTTGTTCTTTGGAAAACTAACTAAGGCACTAGGCCTGCCAACCTAGAATGAGCGAGGGTTAGGAAACTCTATTTCTTTTTGCTTTAGAAGTGTGTGTAAATAATAGATATCCTTGATTTCCTCTTGTCCTCTGAACAACTGAGCAGAGCATTAGGCATGCCATCCTAGAAGGAACTAAGGCAAGGAAGCCCTGCCTCTTCTTGCCTTAGGATTGTGTAAACCATAGAGGTATTTGACTTCTTTTTCCTCTGGACCACTGAAATAGACCTTAAGACTTTCAAATCAGAAGGAGTCATAATCAAAGGAGCCTAGTGGCTCTTAGTTAGGGTTTCTTTATTTTTTGTGTATTTTGAATATTGCCATTAGGAATTGCATTGCCGCACTGAACTTGAGACTTAGTTTTAACATGAATAGATTGTTTTAGTACATAAATATTTGTTTGCAAGGTCCTGCAGGACTTGTTCTGGCATAAACTGTGTTGCACCTCAAAGTCTATTGACATATTAAATGTTGAAATATTAATCCACTAAATAGTTCACTCAATAATATTGATAATACCAATTGTAGTTAATGATACCTACAAAGTATTTAGCCTTCAAGTGAAAACTAATTGATCTTCTATTTTTAAACTAAATTTCCTAATGTTTTGTAAATTTTGTTTATTTATTATAACTTTTCATAAAATAATCTATATATATTGATTTTTTAAATTTGATATTCTTACTTTTATATTTGATAAGGACAAAGATCAAACTAATTTCCCATGGTTTTAAGGGAAATTGTCATGTTAAAAAATAAAAAGAAAAAATGGACACTTGGGTATGGGAAATACAATGTTAATAACGCTTATTAATTACAAAACCATATATTTGCACCATTTCCTATATTTTCTATTTATACACACAAGAAATTAATATGGCTATGATGTCATCATCATTGTTTATTCAATTATGGAGTGTGTGGGGAAAACATGTGGATCTATTTCCCCACGTGGATCTATGGATTTAAAAGTTTGTATGTGGCCACACCATGTTTGGTATGATGGTATAAATGTTCTTATGGCATTCATACTTTAAATACACATTCTCCTTCTCTAAGATAAAAATAATAATGAATATGTTTCAGGCAATGCATATCCCATACCAAATGGTCGTGACTCATGTAGATGTGTATCTACAATTTGGTATCCATCAACTTCAACACTTTTTTGATCCCTGATGTGATTCATAGTATGGTGAACTAATCAACGTATTATTTTTCATTAAGTTTCTTTTAATGTATTAATGGTGGTAGATAGGAATGGAGACACTCCCAATGTCTAAAATTCTAAGATAGGAAAAAATAATAATGAAGAGGGAGGAATATCTGAAGCAGAATAGAGGAAGAAGAAGATATTAGAAAGGAGAGGAGAAGAAGAAGTGAAGAAGTAAAGGAGGAGAGAAGGGAAACCACTTAGTTCAATAGATAACAAAGAGGTAAACATTATCATGGTTTTCAATGCATTTTCCATTGTTTGTAACCTTACCTAACACTAAGACATGTAGGCATAGATTAATAAATGAATTAGAGGGCGTGAGAACTTAGACATATTTCAAGTTCTAAATGCTTGTTGAGACCTTTGACTTTGCGATTCAATGAAATTCTAGTGGATCTATAATTTATTTGCTTCATTATGTTGTAGCTTGGTTTGGATACTTGGTTTATTTATGTAATTTGTTACAAGGGAATGCTATATAGAAATATTGGCATGGTATCATGCTATTATTTAATAGAACCTTCATCATACGATGAAGTATGCTTTATTTTTTTATCCATTTTGGGTTGCATAAGTGGAAATTGAATCATACTTGCTTGGTGTTTATTATGGAGATTCAATGCAAAAGATATGTCATAGAAATTGAGGGGAACAAAGAATCAATTAATGATTCTTAAAAACAAGAAAAGTATGTTTTATCAGCCTCCTTTTACAATATTCAAGCCCTGGGTAAGTTATTGCTACGTTTGTTTTTCTTGTGTGTGTACATGCATGCCCCTACTTTCTTTCCATTTATGTTGGATAGTGAAGTCTTTCTAAGTGAACATTAACTATTAATTTGTTTTCTTTCACAAGGATTAAAAGGCATGTATAGAATTTATGTGGGCTCTATTTCACTTTAGGAAAGCATTAATCACAAGAAGAAGAAAAATATATATCTATACTTTATTGGGAAGAATAGACTTTACTGAAAAGGAGTTAACATCTTGGTTTAGAGTCATCACATTAGTGGACTCATCACAATGGAGAATCATAAGAACAATATTTAAATTTTCAATTTTATTAACTTAAGGATTACTAAAAAGTAGTTTTTTTTTAATCTTCTCATTTTAATAGTCAATGGCAAGGTTTCTTGCACCTTATGGATGGACATCTCTTTAAAAAAATTCTTTGCAAACTTAAATAGAAATATATATTTTTAGATTATTTTACGTTGAGCCATAATTTATCAGTATAAAACAACTCATCAATATCACATAGATAATATACAACAAGTCACCAATACCTCATAAATAGGCCCACAATGGATTTCTTATTAGATATACTCATAAGGGAATGAATTATAAAGTTGCCCAAATTTGTTAGGATATTCCGACACATAGGAAATAGTTAAGTATAACTTGGTCTAGTGTAGATTTAGGTAAAGTGTGTTTATTTACTATGTACTTTCGTAACTTACAATTCGACGGTCATGATATATTCTAGATATGAAGTGATCTGGCGGTTCATTCTCTCCTCGATATTACTGACACTTTATCTATTGCTTAACACTTGATTGGTCCATGATATCTATATGAAGAGCATGGGTCATTTGTAAGGTGACCGTTCATGAGAGAAACTTATGTTAATTTTCTTTCTTTTGTTAATAAATTGCCTGAAGTGGTCGTGTTGGTTAAGGTCGTGGATTGTTTGCATCCTTGAGGGTTTTAACCACGTCAAGAATACTAGTGTATTGATCTGTGATCTGTTTGTGAGACGTGTCCTTTGGTGTTCTATCTGAGGAATTTACCTTGTAAATTCCTACATGGTATCAGATCTATTTGAGGGCCGCATCCATTGGTGATCCAGATCCGAAGCTAGTACAACTGCATCCGACTGTCATTTCTTAGATCTACTGTTTCTGACTGCTTTTGGGCCGATAAGACTATTCTATTGCGTTAGGAGAATTTGTTCAAGTGAGGAACCCCTTTTGTTTCACGTGAAAAGGTTTCCAGTAGCCCTAGCTATGTCATTTTTAAGATCTGGAGGTATACATTATTTATTTGCAGTTTTAGTTATTCATCTCTCTGTTTATTTTGGTTTATTTAGCTCTCTATTTTTATTACCAGATTTATACCTTTCATTTCTACATATGTTCTTTGCCCTGCAACTTTGTGCGATCTGGGCAAATCAGGAACCGAAAGGAATGATTTTTCTCATGCATATGCTCTTTTCCGCTGTGCCTTAGTGTGATCTTGGAAAATCGGAAAATTGAGTAAAATATTTAGTTTCTGGTGAAAGTTAACTTCAAGCCATAAGGTTTGTTTTTTTTTTTTTGCATGTCCGTGTTGGGTTGTGCGTTTTTTTATTTTGTAGGCAAAAACATATTTTTCAAGTAAGCACGTACTCCAAAGCTTCAGTGACTAAAAAGAAAACCCTTCCTCTTTTCCAAAAAGTACTAACCTTTTAAACTATCTCACTTGGTCCAAAGTTACTTTATGAGAATAGATGTCTCGGGTTCAAGTCTTTCTTTTTGTTGAGTTACTTTTTCAAAAAACACATGTAACTTATGTTTTAAAGTTACTTTATGTAAAAATGTTCTCACCCATTATAAAAAGTGAGTCACTTATAATTCTAAAGTCTCTTTATTTTTTATTTAAGTTACAATTTAGTGGGTAGCTCATAAAGTACCATTGTAAAAGTGACTTTCACTTATTTATAAAAGTGGGTCATATATTTTCTTTTTAAAGTGAGCTAATTAGATTAAGTTTGGAAAGAGGGTTTTTTTTTGTTTTTGTTTTGTTTTAAATATAACATTATCATTCACTTCCGCACATTCATGTACTTCGTCGGCATCTTCAACAACTTTTCTGTAAAAATCCATAACTTCTTCATCCGGAAGTCGTTTTCAGCGCTGTTTTTTTTAGGTGACTTAATTTTTTAAAATCTTTTCATTAGAACACTTAGTTTCAACATCTATAGCTTCAGTTTCTGTTAAAATGGAAAGTCCATGCCAAGTTATTCTTGACAACACCAACTACTTCCAATGGGTGTCCTACATGGAGGATTTACTTAGAAGTAAAGGTCTTTACAGAATAGCCTCATGCCAAGAGTCTAAACCTAAAGATGAAGATAAGGCAGTCAAGTGGGAAAATAAGCAAGACCAAGCACGTGGGTTGATAGGGACGTCTATTTCTCCAGACCTTAGATTCCATATTGCATAACTTGATACCCCTAATGAAGCAATGAAACAACTCAATAAAGTTTTTGGAATTAAAAATGAAATTAGATCCCATCAACTCGAAAATGAGTTGCTTACATTGGACCCCAATAATTTTTCTTCCATTGATTTTTTTTTTGTCCAAGTTCAAGACCCTTAGACTTCTCTTGGAAGGTGTTAAGGTTAAGAAAGAAGATGGTAGCTTTATCTATTCCATTCTTACTAATTTAGGACCAGCCTACTTTTTGTTTGGTTCCACCTTCCATTCTACTATAGAAGCCTTTATTTCTCAAGGACAAGCCTACAAGTCCCCCTCTTTTGATGCCTTTTGTGATTCTTTAATAAGAGAACAAGAAAAACTCTTATACCTTGGTCTTCTTAATATTGGAAACTCTTCTAAGAAAGCCTTAGCCGCTTAGTAGCAACCAAGTTCAAAGAATCCTAAGAAGCAACATCCTAAAAAAAATGGTCCTAAACCAACCAAGGGTCCTAAGCACTTTCAGTCTCAAAATGAAAAACCAATTCAACAAAATGATAAGGAAAATAAAAACAAAGGGAAGAAGATTGATAGACATTGCAACTTTTGTAATTGAGAGGGCCACTTAGAATCCAAATGCTTTAAGAAGATGGAAGCCTTGGAAATAGCAATGAATAAGCATAACATCCATTTGGAGCACTCTTCAACTTCAACTTCAACTTCATCTTCAGGAATAACACTTTCTACATGTGGTTGTCAAGCATCTTGGTCTAGTTATGCACTAAATGTATCTTCTTCTTCTCATTCTCATGAGTGGCTCATTTATTTTGTAGCTTCTTATCACATGGCCAAAAACAAAGTCATGTTTTCTTCTTTAAATGATTGTAACACCAAAAATATATATGTTGGTGATGATAGATCTCTTAGTGTTGTAGGGACTGGAAATATTCATCTAGACAATGGTTAATTTAATGATCCATTATGTGTTTCAAACGTATCCTGCAACCTTCTATCTGTGTATCAGATAACTCATTTAGGTGAAGGTAAAATTGTTGAATTTTCACCTCATGATGTTGCAATTAGGGACCTAAGAGATCCTAGACAAATTTTAGCTACTGGCGTTGCTGATGATTCTACAAGGTTCTATAAGTTTAACAACTTTGGGTCATCAAATATTCCCTTGGTATTTTTTGCTCATAATCATGAAGTGATAAAAATTTGGCATGAGCGATTTGGTCACTTAAACTATCGCTCCCTTCAAAATCTATGTAAAGAAAATATGGTGACAGGTCTTCTTATGGTATCTTGTAGAGATAGTGTTTGTTCCAGATGCGTACTTGTAAAACATCATCAAGATATTTTTGAAAAACATGCCTCTTGGCATGCCTCAACGCCTTTACAACTTGTGCATAGTGATTTATGTGATCCACTTCCAGTTGTTTCATTCTTTGGCTACAAGTATTTCTTAATTTTCATTGATGATTTCTCCAGACGCACTTGGATATACTTCTGAAAACTCAAAAGTGAAGTATTTAACATGTTCTTTAAGGCCTTTGCTGAGAAACAATCTGGACATCAAATTCTTAAGCTAAGAGCTGATAATGGCGGAGAATATGTTAACAAAAAATTCATCAACTTTTGCGCGGAGCATGGAATTCAAATGCAACATATTGTTCCATATACTCCACAACAAAATGGTGTAGTTAAAAGGAAGAATCACACTTTAAAGGAAATGGTTAATTGTATGCTTCAATTTAAAGGACTTAGTCTTAATTTTTGGGAAGAAGCAATTAACTGTGCAAATTACATAGTAAATCGCACTCCTACTAAGGTTTTAAAGAATATCACTCCAGAAAAAACATGGAGCTCAATTAAACCAGATGTAAGTCACTTTCATGTTTTTGGAAGTGAAACATGGGTCCATATTCCCAATGAGAAACATAAAGTCTTAGAACCTAAGAGTGAAAAAAGTATTTTTGTTGTATATTCTAAAGATGTCAAAGGATATATACTTCTTTCACCTAAATCCAAAAATGTTATCATTAGAAGAGATGTAAAGTTTGCTGAAAATATATCGGCCTACAAGCCTAGTTCGACGGATGTGCCACCTCTCTCTATCCCTTCTACTTCTGAAAATATTTCTTCTTTAGATGATGATAACGAGGATGACAATCCTCCCCCACCTTTTCAGGATCCTCCTTCAGTTCCTCAGCTTCCAAAATGGGTCCATGCTACTCGGGATGCAATAGGTTGTCTTGTAAGTGATCCTACATATCAACGGCGTACACTTTCTCAGTTTGATAAGCCTCTTCTTTACTAGCTCAAGCTTCAGTGTATTATGATCTTGACACCTTTGTAGAAGCTTCAAGCCATCCAGTTTGGGACACAACTATGAATGAAGAATATCGTTCATTATTGGCAAATAATACATGGGATCTTGTTCCTCTTCCAAGGGGAAGAAAACTTGTTAGATGTAAATGGTTTACAAAACCAAGTTTGGACGAGATGGAAAAGTTGATAAACATAAAGCTCATCTTATTGCTAAGGGATTTTCACAAGTTGAAGGAATTGACTATATTGAAACCCTCTCCCCTGTTGCCAAAATGGACTCTATCCGCCTTGTTCTCTCCCTTGTTGCCTCTTTCAAATGGGAAGTCCATCAGATGGATGTTAAATCTGCCTTCTTGCATGGGGGCTTGCATGAAGAAATCTATATGGAACAACCTCCTGGCTTTATATAAACAGACTTCGGCCTTGTATGTCAGGTTAAGAAATCCCTTTATGGTCTCAAGCAAGTCCCTCGGGCTTGGTATGCCAAAATGGATAGATTTCTTTTAGATATTGGCTTTTCTAGTTGTCATTCTGACAATACTGTCTACACCAAGAAAGTGGGTAAGTCTCTTATCATTCTTGTTCTTTATGTTGATGATCTTATCCTTATTGGTAGTGATCCCAATCTTATAAACCATGTGAATTCAAGCCTTAAAAAGCATTTTGAAATGATAGACTTATGACACTTGCATTATTTTATTGGTCTTCAAATCTTGCAATCTAAGGAAGGTATTTCCCTTTCCCAATCCAAGTATGCCTGTCATCTTCTACGCCACTTTCACATGGAAGACTGTAAGCCAACTCCTTCTCCCTTTCAATCTGGGGCCAAACTTTCAGTCACTTATAATTCCCCTGAAGTTGATGCTACCTTATACTGTAAGCTTGTAGGAAAACTTTTGTATCTAACCAATACCCGTGCCAACCTTTCTTTTATTGTTGGCCTTATTGCTCGGTTAATGCAAAACCCACATGAAAGTCATTGGAAAGCAACGAAAATAATACTTCATTATGTTCGAGGTACAGTTCAGTTTGGGATTCATTACAGTGCAAAAGCATCTCCTCTATTGGTTGGTTTCATTGATTACGATTGGGTTGGTGACCCTGATGATTGGAAGTCTACTGCAGGTTATGTCTTCACTACAGATGAACACTGTGGAAAATATGAATTCCTCTCAGAAACCACACCACAGTAATCTACAATCCAAAATATGTCTTCACTCTTAGTTCTAAACCTATTACATGGGCTTGCAAGAAACAAAGAGCCATTTCTCTTTTTTCAGCAGAAGCAGAGTATCGTGGCATCGTAGAAGTTAGTAAGGAAGCCTTGTGGCTTCGTCAGATCCTGTCAGAGTTTGGATTTCAACAACAACATCTGACTACACTTTGGTGTGATAATAAAAGTGCCATTCAACTATGCAAAGATCTAGTCCAACGTCAATGCATCAAACACATTTAACTACACAAGCACTTCATCAAAAAGCTCAGTCATGACCATGTTCTTGAAGTGCAATATTGTTCAACCGATGATCAAGTTGCATACATCTTTACAAAGGCTCGGACATAGTCTAAGTTTAATAAACTTAAATTTATGGTTGGAGTTCAGGGAAGTTGACACTAAGGGGATATAGGCTCTGATGCCTCCTTCCTTCTCCTATTGTGTCACACTTCTACATCCTTCAATCCTATCCCAAGTTGTTCTTAAGGGGGGATGTTAGGATATTCCAACACATAGGAAATAGTTAAGTATAACTTGGTCTAATGTAGAGTTAGGTAAAGTGTGTTTCTTTACTATGTACTTTTGTGACTTACAATTTAACGGTCACGATATGTTCTAGACATGAAGTGATCCAAAGTTCATTCTCTCCTTGGTATTACCAACGCTTGATCTGTGGCTTAACACCTGATTGTTCCATGATCTCTATTTAAAGAGCATGGAGGGTCATTTGTAAGGTGACCGTTCATGACAGAAGATTATGTAAGTTTTCTTTCTTTTATTAATAAATTTCCTAAAGTGGTCGCGTTGGCTCAGGCCGTGGACTGTTCCCTCTTTGAGGGTTTTAACCACGTCAAGAATACTGGTGTATTGATATGTGATCTTTTTGTGAGCAGTGTCCTATTATGAAACCAACTCAAGAAAAAGATAGAAAAGATAGATCAACGCCTTAGAATTCAGCCTCTTCGAAGGGGCGACATCCTTCACATTACATAAATGAACAATTCTTTGATGATTCAAATGACAAAACCTCCTTTCTATATATAGGAGTCTAAGGAGTCACAATATAACCCAACCGACCTGACAATAATAATATAAAGCCACAAAAATAACAAAAGAGGGATTCTATGGGGCACAGTAATAAAAATATGGGGACAATAGGGGCACAACAATATTAATAAGGGATACAACTACAATAGTAATGGGGTAATCACTAGTATTTTAGGGACCTATCATGGCCCTCTCCTTCAAAAAAAGTGTTGTCCTCAACGCTTGAGTAGTTCTGGATGCTTCTGTATAAAATTCTCATCCTCCCATGTGGAATCTTCAGCAAATAAGTTCTTCCACTTGATAAGATACTCCGAAATTGATCGATTCGTAGCTGTTGAGTTCTTGTTTCTGTGACTGCTTTCGGTTCCAATATAATTTTTCCTTCCTCGTCAAGTTCTGGCAATATTGTTTGAACTGGGAGATTGTCGCCTATAACCTTCTTTAAACATGAAACATGGAAAACTGGGTGCAATCGAGAAGCTGCAGGAAGCTCCAATTTGTATGCCATAGTACCAATCTTTTGCAACACCTTGTACGGACCATATACTTTGGTGATAATTTATTATCCTTCTTAGCTTGCTTGAGGGACATTTGCTTATATGGTTGTAGCCGTAGGAATACCCAATCACCTATATCAAAACTTCTTTCGCTGCGATTTTGATCTGCCTGTTGTTTCATTCTATTCTGTGCCAACATGAGGTTATCCTTTAAGAGTTGGAGGACTTGTTGTTGATGTTCGATGTGATGTTCCACTGCTTGAACCTTAGAATTTTCTCTTAAATATGATGGAATGGATGGTGGCTGATATCCATAAAGTGCCATAAATGGGGTCATTTTTGTTGCTGTATGGAAGGAAGTGTTATACCACCATTCAGCTAGAGGCAACCATTTGACCCATTGTGTCTGTTTATCAGGTACAAAGCAACGAAGATATCCTTCCAAACATTTGTTTACTATCTCAGTTTGCCCATTAGATTGAGGATGATAAGATGAGCTATGAGCTAACTGAATACCAAGACAAGATAATAATCCTGTCCAAAAATTTCCAGTGAAAATGGGATCTCTATCACTTACAATAATCTTTGGGTTTCCATGTAGCTTTTGAATTATTTCCATAAATGCAGTAGAAACTGTACTGGATTTCAATGGATGTGATAATGCACAAAAGTGTGCATACTTGGTAAGTATATCAACTACCATCATGATGACACTCTTTCCTTTAGACTTGGGTAAACCTGTGATAAAATCCATTGAAACCTCCTTCCAACATTGGCTTGGAATGGATAAAGGTTGTAATAGACCTGGGGTCTTAATTGTTTCAAATTTATTTTGTTGGCAAAACAAACATTCCGCCACAAACTTTTGAATATCCCATTTAAGGCCATCCCAAAAAAATTCCTTCTTAACCCTATGGTAAGTTTTTAAAAATCCTGAGTGTGCTCCTAAGGGAGAAGTGTGCAATTTCATAAGAATATTTTGTTTGAGTTGCGAATTCTTACAGAGGTATAAGTGATCTTTGTACCATAATGAATCATTTTGCCAGATAAATGTATCAGATGTACTGGAATCTTGTTGTAACTTTTGAATAAGTGCCCACACTTCTTCATCATTCTTCCACTCCTCCCTTGCTTCGTTTATCCAATCTAGTTGGATAATAGAAATGGCGCACAACAACGCTTCCACATCCTCATCCTTTCTTGAGAGTGCATCTACCACCAAATTTTGCTTCCCTTTTTTGTAGATGATTTCAAAGTCAT
>APFE031084498.1:121178-135923 GCA_000404065.3 Pinus taeda | reverse complement strand
TATTGAACCCTTTTGTTTGAGACTTATCAATTGGCTAAAAAAAGTGTTTCTTTTTGTATCCTCATAATGTGCTGCCAGTTCTTCCATAAAAATTGACCAAGTGATAATTTGTTTACGAGAGCAAAGCCATTGATACCATACAAACTTATTTGGTTCCAAATATAAAGTTGCAATACGTACCTTTTGTGTGTTTTGCACATTATTGAGATCGAAAAATTGCTCCATCTGTAATATCCATGTTACCTACACCACCTTTAATGGAATTCCCTTCCTGTGGGAAAGGAGGACTTATGGGCCAAGAACTCATTGGAGAATTTATCACCCAAGCTCAGGAGGGATAATGTCATAGACTCCCCTAAGCAACTAAGGGCATCGTCATGAAATCGTAAAGAAAATCTAGGAGTCTACCAAATTCTTGAGATAGAGCCATAGTTGACAAGATTGGCTCGAAGAATCCTGTGCCGTTGTAGAGATTGTAGTTAGGGAGGTTGTAGATCTCTTCGTCTAAGACACCGCGTGATGCAAATTCAAGGTCCCTTGACCGATTCATGGCAGGAATGAGGAGGTAGGCCTTGTTACGGTGCATAGGAATGAGGCCATAAACTTATTGGAATTTTGGGATAGCTTTATCCTTTGGAAAGTCAACACCCTGGTCAAGGGAGGCTTTTGATTGGTGGAACCAAATTCCCCCTCACATGATTGGTCAGAATGACATGATAGAAATTTCGTAGATCCTGAAGCCCGAAATATAATTTAATTTAGAGTTAGGGACTCAATGGTAAAGGGTGTCAGGGTTTTGTCGAGAGACGACGATGAAAACTTCTTCCATCACCCAGATCCATTGGGTGGAGAAGCTGCTGGAAGTGGCCACCCTGGAAGCCCAGAGTGTCAGAACCCCATAGTGTTGTGAGAATAATTTCTTAAAGGGATCTAGGATTTAAGGTTCATGTTTACTAAGTAAAACCAAGTGCAAACCCTGTCTTTGGGGAATACCTCTCTCTCTTAAATTGGACAAATGGTGACTTATTGTCTGGTGGAGATGACATCAACATGATGTCTTGAAGGATATGTGGCAAATAGCTTTGGAGTTTATGGTACCCAAATGAGCCACATACGGGTGACACGTGGACCTCTTGCAGGTCGATATGTGGTGTGGATGATGTCGACATGACTTCACCTAGGATAGTGCGTGGAGGGTTACATGGCATCCTAGAAATCCTGAAGCCTATAATCGTTGCAGACTACAATATCAAAAGAGATAGGGTGAGGGGATGGATAGAGAATGGGTGGTAGGACCTACACCAATGCGGCAGGCCATTGGCTGGAGAGTTAGCCATCGTCGCAGAGGCGTGACACGTCATCCAAAAAGTTGGATTTTGGGGTGGCCTCAAATTGAGATTTTGAGATGTTTGAGGGTATTTTGAGATGTTTGAGGGTCTTATGACTATAGATCTTTGTTCCTTGATAGTATTATGCTGCTTTGATTCCACAGGTGCTCTTTGAAGCTGAGTAGACGAAGAAGAAGCGAAAAACATTTATCAGGAAGGAGAGGAACCAGGCAAGGAACCAAGCGCAAGACTAAGGTTGGTGTCCTTTGTTCCCCTCTTATCTATAAGTGAAAGTAATCTTTACTTGTTTATTTCTAAGATAGCTACCAGTCTTAGTGGGAATAGCAGCTCTAAGTGGACACTATTCCCGGTAACAAAATGGCGACTCCACTGGGGAGCGAATAGATTGATTGCTGGTCTATTTTGTTTGTTTTATAAACTTACAGACGGAGCCTGAAGTCAAGCCAGCTAGCCTTCGAACTGCATTTTCTATGCAAATGCAAAGTAGATCAATGCTGCTTCAGTCTATCTCCGGGTTTTATTTATAAATTGAACCATCAATCTACAAACATTCTAATTGCCCTAGTGGTGGCTCTAGTAACCTCCTTAGATCAACCCCTGTGATTTATATTTACTGAACATCACTTACTTGGCCCAAATCCCTGAACTGAACTGCAAATTGTGATCAAAGACTGGATAAAATTATCGCATTGGTACCATCGCACCCTCTCTTCAAGGCAGTCTGTATGCATTGCACCTCCTGTGTGCAGTAGGTGAGACGCATACTGGATTCCCTGTGTGACAGGTGCGATGGTCAGGGAAGGATTACTTTACCTTCAGACTTTGGTTTTTCTTCACTCTTTTCAGTTCTATTCAGGAGTTTTGCTGTCTGTGGTCAGTATATCTCTGTGGAAACCCCCTTCTCTTCCATCATTCCGCCTCTATTGTGCAAAGAACTGTAAGTGTTTTTATGTATTGTGCGCCATTTTCAGTTCTCTTTTACAAAGAAGTAGTGTAATCAGACTGTCGTTTCTTAATCTGAAAGTGTCGCAAGTGTCGTTTTCAGTCATAGAAGAGAATCCCATTGTTCTTGATAGTCGATTGTACTATTACTCTTGTATGTGATTTGAATTAGTAGTTTTTCAAATGTCAAAAACAATTTTCATTTCGAAATCGCAAAGTGTCGTCCTTACCTTCACTTAATTTTGAAAAGAAATTTGTTAGTATTGTCACTTTGGGAAATGATTCAGATTTGCACTTAGCGTTCTTCTTGTCATTCATACATTAAGAAGACTGAAAACAAATACATGCATGTGCATTTGCATTTAGACTGCTTGGTTTGATTTAGGACAATGCATTTAGTGTGTGCTCCGTGCTCTTTGTTGAAAGACCCTCAGTTCTCTTTCCTTAGCAGCTAGGATTTTCATTGTAAAAGAAGATTAAACGATTGTTTATCATCTTAGACTGCATTTTAGGAATTGTATACATACATCACACGGTGAACTTGAAAGACAAATTTTTAAACAAGATCAACCATAAAATAAATTCAATGAACCTAAAAACGCTTTGGAACCTAACGCACAACATCTAGAAGTCTAGGTTAGAGACATATTCCGACGTCGTAAAACCTGGTAACTGTTGCTTTCATTGTTGGTTGGGTGATTCCTCCACTTTGAGACCACAAGTGCCAGTACGGACTTGTTCTTCCACGTACCGTCGAGTATATATTGGGAGAACACAATAGGCTATATCCTTTATCCTTAGGAATCCGTGTCTGCCGACCTATCGATCGCAATGCACTGAACACAACATTCGGGAAGATTGATTGTCGTACCGTAAAAAGTATTCTGCAGTTTTGCGATTGGTTTGGTAATCCCTCTACCTAGACTTCCAGAGTAGTCTCTTTCGCTCCTCTTCAGACTCCTTAAAGGAAAAGGTCCATCTGAGCACTTGTCACTTCAGGCTCATTAAAAATCAAAGACGACTAGAGTCATCTTTTGTTTTTTCTCGACTCTTAAAAATTGAAAAAACAAGTTGTGCCAAAGCGTCTAAAATTCATTTAATTCGGAAACATTTTCCCCTTTTTATTTTGAGTTGATCAAGTAATCCGCAATCATGGAATAAAGTCAATCAAAACCCCGTCATTCCCGGAGACTTATGAGTCAACCGTCGTTGACTCCGGAAACGAAACTATTCCAGAAAAAACGAACTCATTTGACCGGATCAAAGTCCCCTAGGTTAGTAGGAGCAAGTACTTCGACATCCTCAGAGACTCCGGTTACTCCGAACATTTCTAGTATCCCTGCCTCTATAGAAGAAATTCTGCAGCAACAAAAGAACATTACAACTGATCCTAGTGTGACGGTAAACACTTTTATTCTTGAACCGGCTCCTTCTACAGCTGATTTGGAAGGTGTTACTCCCCAAACGTTTGTTGCTGCAGAACTTATATCTTCTTCGGCACCAGAAATATTTTACGGACCTGACGGTCTACCTCTTCCTCCTGGATTGATTGCCATAGAAAAGATTGTGGAAGATCCTCCATCTAACACTCCAATGCAATTGGGAGCTGGGATCACCCTATATCCTTCTTCATCAGAAGTTATTCTCCTGCCATTGAAAGTTCCTGAAGAATCGCTAAGGAATATTTTGGATAGCCTTAATATGTCTGAACAACCGTCGACATCTAGGACTGTGTCATCCAACATAGCAGCGACAGAAATTCCTGCTGCTACTCCAACAATGTTCGTCGGCGTGCCATCTGCCCCAACTAGCTCTCAATCACTAGATGGAGTCCATCTAGGGGTTGTTTCGACAATATGGACTATTCCCATTTGTTTGTCTGGAATTGTATCTGGAATCTCTTATGTTGAGACTCGACAAATTGATCCTTCACAGGGTCAATTTGGGCAATCCGGTCCCCAAAGGCAAATGATTCCTTTGAGCGCTGGATTACCACAATATGGAGGGTCGTATACCCTTTCATTGTCTTCTTCGAAAGGACGACCATGCGAGAGTTCACAAAAGAATTTAGGTTATGCTGGAATTACATCTAGCAGTTGGGTGCCAATCCTGCCTAAAAAACCAAGAGTTGTATACTCAATGCAACAAAGTTTACCTATGACAAATATCCCCACTATGTTGGCTATTGTGGCAGTGTCGCAAGTACAAGCATTGCCAGTTGTATGCCAACCTCAGGTTTCTCAGGTCGTAATACAACAACCTCTTGTCCCTACGATGCAACCACAATCACCAACTAGTGGAATGACACTGGTTCAAATGGGGACCATCACCCCCCATCTTGGTCAAATAGTCAGTACTGGACAACAACTCATGGCTTCACAACCATGGCTGGTGCAATACCAACAACTGCAATTCCAACAATCTTACCAAGGATATGAGCAACAAGTCTTTGCAAGTAATGGGCAGCCGTATAATCAAAACGGTCAATATCAACCATATCATAATGGTCATTCCCATCATCCTTACCAAAGTTACCAACATCAAATGCATTATGTTGGTATGCAAAGACCAATCGCTCAGGCAATTCCATCGTATCCTGGGTATGCTTCGCCAAGCCTGAATAAATAGTTGCCCTTTGTGGCAACTTTAGAGTTACCAAATCTAAATGAACTAACGAACGATCTAATTGCCTATGCCCCTTGGTGGTCGGCGATTCCGCATAAACTTCTGTCTGATATTCCTAAATTTAATGGAAATCCAGGTGAAGACCCATTGAATCATGTGATGACCTTTCATCTATGGTGTTCATCCAACACTCTCAATGATGATTCAATCAAACTTCACCTCTTTTAGCGAACGTTAACTGGTCCAGCAGAAAAATGGTATATCGAAATGCCTAGAGCTTCGATTGATAACTTCAGTACCCTAGCCACAACATTTTAAACCCATTTTCAGTTACCCATAAGGTACGAAACAGGAACTGAGCTGCTTACCAATTTCAAACAAACGACGACCACTCACATATCTGATCATATTCATGAGTGGCGATGTCGTCGTAGAATGGTAAAAACATATGTTCTTGATCAACTATTGGTTGAATGGTTTATTAAGTAATTATTACCTTCTATTATAGAAGATGTGGCAAAGGGAGGAGTCGTCACTGAAGAGAAAGCTATTGCTCGTGCACAACATCTAGACTTGATCTATACTCAGTCTGGCATGCTCTACGATAAAATCCCTGATGCCCCTAGACCGAAAATTTCCGTTCCTCCCCCTCCTAAATCAAACAAAGACTCTCATGTCGGCGATGGTGTGATAGGTACGACAAGCACTAAATCCGTAAAGGCTACGTCGAAAAAGGTCCGTACGGTTTCAAGTCAAAATGAAAATGAAGAGCTTCTAGCCTCGGAAGTAAATGCCATGTCGACAGACAAAAACAAAGAACCCAAACAACCGGGAGGCAAGAAGAAAAATAAAGGGAAGAAGAAGAACTAGGAGGAGTCGTCTCCTAAAAAATCTTCTGCAAACTCTTATGGGGATAAGAAACCAAGTCGTCCATGCCTAATATGTGATGAGGATCACTGGACCAGAGAGTGTCCATATAAGCCTGAGCTTAAAAGATTCTTCAAGAATTCAAAAACCTCGGCTGTATTGACTAATCTGTTTCCGAACCCAGGAACAAATCTGGTTGCTAGCGAAAATGCTTCCCCATCCCAAGTGTTAATGTTGTCGGTTTCAAAGCAACTGAATGATGCTCTCATATCGACAAGGAATAAAGATTACGGGAATCCACAGATGTCGAACAATAAGGATAATGATCAACCTAGTAGTTCGACAAAAACTTCGACCGAAGTTGTACCACCCATCATTCCTGAATTAACAATAAAACCGCTAAAGGGAGTAGTACACAAATCGACATTTAATCCTCGTGCCAGAGCAACACAACACTATAATAAAGTGGAGGATCTAGCCCAATCACCCTCCGCGATGTCGACACTTGAGGTACTGCAAAATTGTCCATCCCAAAAGCAGGCTTTATTATCACCAATAGGTGGGATTGACCCAACGGATTCCAATCTTGTGTCCTTTAACCACAAAGGATATGACCCTCAGTTACCAGCTCAATTAGCTTTCCTTATTCAAGTGAAATCCCTCAACAAAACTATTCATAGAACAATTATTGATGAGGGGGCATCCACATGTATTATGTCGATGAGTTGCTGGAAAGCTTTAGGGTCTCCAACCTTGTCGCCATCGTCGACCACATTAAAAGCATTTGATGGACGAACATACACCCCATATGGGATATTAAGTAACTTGCAAGTCGAACTAGGGGGCAAAACAATAGAAATTGATGTTGAAGTTATCGATGGAAACCTCGATTACAACATCCTACTGGGAAGGCCCTAAATATATGCCATGGCTGCCTTTGTGTCGACCTACTTTAGGAAGATTGCATTTCCTTTCCAAGGAGGTATTACAATTATCGACCAACAAACATTTCTCCCCAACAGTTCACAAGTTACAGGAAGCATTCTGATGATCCATGGAAGCCCTAATTCGCTTCAAAATATCGGAGTAGGCCTATGAAAAGACCCCACTTAATGGGAACTTTTACCCTACCGCCTCCAATCAATTTGGTGGAAGTGGCTAAGGTAGGAACCTGCAATATGATATCTTCTATTCAAAAGATGTCAGAAAACAATATTAATATGGATCGTCTGCAGGTATTGCCTCTAAGCCCACTGGAAATATTATAGCAATCAATGTTTTCGGCGTGGGAGGCAAACCCGTATCAACACTCATCAAGCGTTTGGATTGATAGGTCTAAGGAATATGGCACCCCTTCGGATTCTTGGTCACAAGTACACTCTACAGATGAAGGAATCATTCAATCGATGATGATTGACGGGGCACCATGGGAAGATTACCACCATCGTTCTCATCTTCTGAATTGGAAAGAAGATAATTCCAGCGACCTAGACCATCCCTCAGTTTTTTACTTTCTGTCAAATACTGTAAATACAGTGGATTCCGACCGAAACCTATCCAATATTGAAGAGACTATCGCCATAAATATCTCGACCAAAACAAATTTTGTAGAAAATATTCATGTCGGCAAATCTTGTTCTTCTTCAGAACTGGAATTATATAGCTCTCTCTTTCGCGAGTTTAGAGATGTCTTTTCTTGGTCATATGATGAAATGTCAGGAATTGACTCAAGCATAGTTTAACATGAAATTAAGATGTATCTAGATGTCAAACTGGTACAACAATGGCTACGGTAGGTGCACCCCAAGAAGGTCGTTGCCATCAAGACGGAAGTTGAAAAACTCCTCCATGCAGGTTTTATTTACCCGGTTCCTCTAACCGATTGGTTATCGAATATTGTTCCTGTGATGAAGAAACAAGGAACAATTAGAGTGTGCGTTGATTATAGGGATGTAAATCAAGCCTGTCCGAAAGACAACTACCCTACACCCTTCATTGACCAGATAATTTACGAATGCGCCGGATGTGAAATATTTTCATTTATGGATGGATTTTCCGGGTATAATCAAATAAATATCCACCCACAAGACCAGTCAAAGACTGCATTTATTTGTCTGTGGGGCACATTCACATATTGCAAGCTACCCTTTGGTTTAAAGAACGCAGGGGAAACATTTCAGAGAGCAATGAACTATGCTTTCCATGACATCAAGAACATCGTTCAACCATATCTCAACGATCTTCCAGCTCATTCGCGAAAGCGGACCGATCATCTGCAGCGTTTGAAAGCGATTTTTCTACGTTGTTGACACTACAAGATACGACTCAACCCTCACAAATGTGTGTTTTGTGTCAGTTCTGGTCATTTAATTGGCTTTGTAGTCTCAAAGTATGGGATTCAGCTCGACCCATGTAAGGTTCAGGTAATCATTGATTTGCCTCCACCTTCAAATTTGCTTCAGATTCAAAAACTCTAAGGGAAAGCGAACTTTCTGAGGAGGTTCATTCCAAATTACGCTGAACTTGCTAAACGTTATACTCGTCTATTGAAAAAAGAAGTACCCTTCATTTGGGATCAGGTCGCGCAAGCTTCCTTTGATGCTTTAAAACAATCCCTAATAAAAGCGTCACTAATGTATGCTCCTGATTATCAAAAAGACTTTAACCTGTATCTGGCTACAACGGATACAACCATAGCAATGGTTTTAGTTCAAGAAGATAGTGGAATTCAACATCCTATATATTATTTAAGCCGAAACTTAAATGATACAGAAATGAAATACTCCTACGTTGAAAATCTATCCCTAGCAGCTGTTCAAGCGATACAGAGATTTCGACACTACATCCTCTTCAGAAAAACTACCATTTTATCAGATTGCAACCCCATGACTTATATATTGTCGCGACAATTGCTTGGGGGAAAATATTCAAAATGGATAGCAATTTTACAAGAGTTTGATCTAGAATTCAAAAAACCCAAATCAAAGAAAGCCCTGGTTTTCGTGGAGTTACTATGTGATCTCCCATCATCGTCCAACGATGCAATGTCCGAAGAAGCAATCATGGACGAAAATTTGTTTATGATATCTTCAAGAAATCCGTGGTACGGAGATATAATCATCTATCTCCAAACCCAAACATATAGGTCTAATACCTCGCACTCCGAACAACGATGGATACGATACCAAGCAAAAGACTACGTGATCGTCGGTGATACGCTTTACCGTCATGGTATTGATATAGTTCTGCGGAGGTGCCTCACCCATGAGGAGGCCGAAAAAGTCCTGAATGATTATCATTCAAGTGCATGTGGGGGGCATCAATCTGGTTATGCTACGGCACAAAAATTTTTATGAGCAGGATACTTCTGGCCAAAAATGTTCAAAGATTACATAACCACAGTCAAGAGTTGCCATACTTGTCAAATCTTCGATAGCAAAACCAAAAGACCACCTGCACCTCTGCAACCAATAGTTGCTATTGGGCCGTTTGCCAAATAGGGCATAGATTTCATGACATGTAACCCCACCTCGACTGGGGGGCATGGGTATATCATAGTCGCAGTAGACTATTTTACCAAATGGGTCGAGGCGATGCCTACATTAAACAACAACAACAACGAAACGACTGCCCTTTTCTTTTTCAATCACGTAGTCTCCAGATTCGGCGTTCCACAAGCCATAGTCACAGATCATGGATCGCATTTTCGCAATCACATGATGGTTGAGTTGGCTGCCAAATTAGGACTGTCCCATGATATCTCTACTCCGTATTATCCGCAATCTAACGGACAAGTTGAGGCAATCAACAAAGTTCTGAAGATCATGCTGCAAAGGATGATTGGAGTCCATAAATGGAGTTGGCACCTGATCCTGTACTCGGCCTTGTGGGCATACCGGACATCGGTGAGAAATGCAACCGGGTTTACACCTTTTCAACTAGTGTACGGTCTGGAAGCAATCTTACCAGTTAAGTGTGAAATCTCGTCCCTCAAGCTCGCAGTCGACCTTCTCCCCGGAACTTCAGAAGAAGAGGCTCGTTTTTTGGAACTAATCCAATTGGATGAAATCCATCACGATGCGGCTTCAACTAACGAAGCGCATAAGAAATGAGTCAAAGCACAGTTCGACAAAAATGTCAAACCTCGTGTCTTCTCAGAAGGTGACCTGGTCTTACTTTACGACTAGGAGTCCGATAAGTTGGGAGCAGGGAAATTCAAATCTTTATGGATGGGTCCCTATATTGTTAAGCATGTATTAGCAAAAGGAACCTATGAGTTGATGGCCTATGATGGGATTCCACTGACGCAACCCCGCAACGAGTTGTACCTCAAGCGTTACTATGCTTAATTCCGCGTAGTAATATCCATGCTTTTGTTACATTTTTGTTTTCGTTAAGGGTAATTGTTTTGGTTCGGTAATCCACTTTTTGCATTTGTTGCAGATGTCGAACTTATTGGAATCATTCGTTGGATATGCCGATGGAACGAGTCGTAGTTCGCGAAACCTATCTTTTGCGGCCTGGGCCATCTTCGATCCCAGCGGCAGGTTAGTGAGTTTTAGAGGGGTATGTATTGGTCGGTCGACGAACAATATCGTTGAATATAGCGCATTGATAGAACTCCTCTATGATGCCTTCGCACATGGCGTATGCCAACTTGTCGCCAGGCTAGACTCACAGCTTGTCATTCTACAACTCACTAGTATTTACTCTGTACGGAATCCAGCTATCTATCGCATGTTCCTAAGGGTCAGAATTTTTGCAAGACAGTTCGATTTCACTCAATATCAACATATTTCCAGAAATTTAAACTCATTGACAGACTCATTGGCAAATTATGTGTTAGATAGACATTTGCGACATTTATAAAAAGAACCATTTCATCAATATTTGCAACAGGATCACGTAACTTAACCGAAATAAAACTCTGAAAATCAAAAAAAAAAAAGTAAATATATATATATATTACTATAATAACAAAAATATATATATATATATAATTGTTTATGGTTTACACATATGTTCTGTAACCAAGAAAAAATTGGTCAGATGACCCAAAACTCAAAAATGCTAGGGGGAACCCTAGTCTAATGATGCTGGTGATAACAAGTCACCGCCTGTGCAATCATGCGTAAAAGCCTAGTCCATCGACTCGGCACGCCAGTATTATGTCGCTGCAACCGCAAAGGCAGCTCGTCGGTCCTCACGTCCGGAATACCAAGGGTGAGACCCTCGACCTGATCCTGTAATGTTGAAAGAGTATTGGCCACGTCAAGGTTGCAGAGGATAGCCCTCCCCACAGCCTCTCCTGTCGAAGCGACAACTGGTTCTCTCCAGCGTACTGCTGGTCTAACTGGTCCGATATCTGCATGAGCATATGAGTTTTGTTTAGTCTTGATCAAAGAAAGCATAAGAACATTATAAAAACAATAAATAGAGATATGGTCAAAGAATTTACCCATAACGCCCCACTGCTCACCAACCGGCAGCACCCAATCCGGGTCACCCTAGAAATCCATGCCAGCATATGGAAACTTAGCGTAAACCATCTCCTGATGATCAAACCACTCGAAGAAGGTATCAGAGAAATAAATCTGAGGCTAGCCAGCATGTCGAGACATGAGGTCAACCCATCTCTGCATCCGTGGCTCAGTCGGTGGAGGTAAACCAAGTGAGATGTACTGCGGCTGCATCAGTGGGATCTTCTCCAAAGCGAAAGCGGTCAAAATAGAACCATAGCTGAAATTCTTGGGTCTTCCACCTTTCACTTTGGTCAGTTGTTCTTTCATCACACAAAGTACCGCATCACACCAGTTGAACACCTTCGGTTCAAGGAATTCCAAAGCATACTGCATGTAAGACCTGTTATCTATGTGAAAAGCCACACTACCAGCCAGTCTAGCAAAAGTGAACAGAATGGTCCTCAAGGGCTGGTCAGTGAAATCTCAAATGTTGATCTTACCATCCGTACTCGGTTGAGATCCCTCTCTGTAGTTTCAGTGAATATACTCTCTCACGGATTCACCCCGCGGGCAGAACCTGATAATGAGAGAGGGGCACCATGCTTCGATAAACCGGTAAAAAAATAGATGTCCACGACAGTCAAGGGGATATATTTTCCCCTAATCTGGAACACCTGGTTGGTAGGATCCCAGGCATCGAGGAAGTATTGCAACAAGTTGATTTGTTGCCTCATGCTAGAGATGCAGAAAAACTTCAGCAGGCCACAGTTCCGCAATGCAGTTACCATACCCGGATCATGTAAAACAACCATGTCCTCTTCTTCATGCTCGCATTCTCGCCATGTAATGACCATTTTGCCTCGATGAATCTCTCAAAAACAAACAAGAGAAGAGTCAGGGCCCTGATTTGGCAAAAACAGGAAAAAATTCCATAAGAAATCAGTACAAAAGCTTCCCTCCTTACGCCCATCGTACCCCAGCAGTGTACTGGGGGCGATGCATACTGACTAGCTAGTGACAAGTCTAGTATGGATCGCACCTTTCGATATAGAAAGGGTGCGATGGGGCCAGGGCGAATTGTTCAAACCCAAAAGGCTCAACAAAGTAGGGAAACATGCTCAGAATTCAAAAAGAAAAGAATGCAACTGAAGAGCACAAGTTTAGCTCCTACCTGGTCCAAACGGCGCCAAGAATCATCCATAGAATCTCCCGGAAGCAGCTAGTGAAAATCAGGGGGGAAAGCACCTCCAGAGCTCCAACAAACCAAGTTCAAATGAAATGGTAAAATGAGAGGTAAAAGTCACTTTTAAATTACCATTCACACAATTCAAGTAAAGTATTAGTGTTCTTAACTCATTTATCAAGCATATGTTTTCATTTTTAATCGATTTGATGAAGCAATTGAATAGGTAGTACAATCTTTGAAAGAACAAAATGCTAACGGTGAATTAAGTAATCGATGACCACTATCACAAGCAGTTTTTTCGTGGAGTTCAAGCTCGTTAAAAATTAAACATAAGCAATGAGCAAATGTTTCCCCCAGTGTTTAAGCTCATTAAAAAATGAACCGATCTCCAGTAAATAACCATTGTGAATGCATTATCATTAGCCTTCAAGCCTTGGTCGTGTTCTCATCATCACCTCCATCTTTTTGGCCGATCATATGCCTCCATTTGGTTGTTTACCCTTTTTGAGGAACATTTGCGAAGAGTGATTCTACTAGCCATCCTTGTGACACTGTCGTGATTGGAAAATTCCAAACCTTACCTGGAATGAGCTGCTACCCGAAATCATCACTCGTTCCTCGAAAAACGAGTCTCCTTTAAGCTCTTTTCAACTGACTCGTAAAATATGATTTCCGAGCGATTAGCCTCTCCGACTCGTTAAAGTCATCGAAAGTGCTATCCCTCCTCTAGATTTTAATCTTTTTGGACCTGAGGGATTATTACACAAAAATATCGAGCGCTTGTCTTATTTGGCTCGTTAAAACTATAAAAAAATCATCCCTTTCGTATTGTTTTACGCTTTTTCGGACTTAAGGGATTATATGACGAAAAAGAATTATTGGAGTTTCCTTTCTGTCTTTTTTCAGACTCTCTAAAAATGAAAAAGGACCAAGTTATCATTGTCGTTAAACTCGTTAAAACCAATAGCGACAAGCTTGTCCAAATGGACGAGAACGAGTTTCACTGTCTCTAGGCTCGTTAAAACATAGCGACAGGTTCGCCCGAAGGGCGGATTATAGAACAAGCATATGTTATCTTCCTCAAGCTTGACAAAAATAAAGAGGTACTGGTCAGCAATGACTGGGGAAAATTCGGAAGAAAACTTGAAAAAACTTATTGGTAGCAAGTCGCTCTTGAACATGACACTTTCACTCTGTCCGAGTCGGGTTGAGCTATTCCGTTCACCATGCATATTACCATTGGTCCATCACACCATCCATATTTGGGTTAACGCTACCAATCCATCATCAGTGTCGCCGGTATGTTCAAGAGAAGTCGCTCAGAGAATTAACCTGTGTCTCATCTGCTGCAATACATTCACGCTCCATTCTTTCATGACCGCCTCCCTGAACCCTGTATCATCACATCATTTTCACCTCCAAAATCGTTTGCTCTGTTCTGTGTCGTAGATGTGGGATTCATTAAAGCCCTCCTACGACAGGTCACTTCTTGTCGACATCAGCTCATTATCCAAGAAGTCAACCTAGGAACAACCCCTTTCAGTACTTTGAAGTTTGCATGCCTCAATGGCAAGTTTCTCACTTTCGGTGATAGGTTTACATCAATGGCCTTCGACCGGAAGATTTTGCGTGGTGTTCGACGCCAAGTCCCTTTTTCACACCATGCGAATTGTACTGTAGTACCTTGAGGATGATTGTCATTATTGGTGATCCCTCTCGCGCCTGTTAACAGCTTACATCATTGGCTGGTAATCAGGCGATGTCTTTCCATGTTCGACTCCAGAACATCTTTCACATGGATCATCCATCCGGGCTGCAATATATTCAGGAATATAAAGACATCAAATGTACATCATTACCGAACAGATGATCATCCAAATAAAAGGATGATGACTCCGTCCGAATCATCATTCTGCTGCACAGACGGTTGTCTGTCCTATGTACATGAGAATGAATTTATAAAGCTGAGGATGGGAATGCCCACCTTAGCTGGATCATGAAAAATATTATGGAGATAATGTATTGTATTGTATCTTATTATAGGTCGCCTCCCAGCTCAAAAAAACTTCGGATCCTCATGGTAAAGCATTTCACTCGACATCAAAAGATTAACGACCTCATGCTTTAGGGGCCAACTGTTATAGACATTTTTGGGCACTGCAACCCCATTCATAAATTTCCATAAACTAAGGGCTCCTAAGTCCCTAAAAGTGTTGCTTCACTACCTAAAGGAACAAGGTCAGCTGATTACATCATCTCCCAGAAGTTCTCCACAGAAAACTGCTCAGAAATGGACAAAACTAGACCATACATA
>APFE031084498.1:84087-108468 GCA_000404065.3 Pinus taeda | reverse complement strand
ATTCTTGTGGAAATATCATATACAATGAGGCTACATAGACACTACAGAAATGAAAATAATAACAGGCTAGGAAGAAAATTTAATCACTATCCACGACCAACAAAATAGAAAGATTTAATAACCTTATAGTGGAGTAAAACAAAAATTACACATTCCAACATAGAACTGGGTATGAAAGTAAAATAATTGTAAGAGTAAATACTTACGAGAGTTATTCAAAGTAGGTTTTACATTAATTAAACCTCTTTCATATCTTGTTGGCAACCCATATAGGGTTAGGGGTTCTATTAACGAAACCCGGATGTGATAAAATACAAACTCAGAATCACACAAAAAGGCTCACAAATTAAAGAAGTGATGCCTATATGTAAATTTGAACTCGAAATAGAAAGAAATTCCTTTACAACATTTAATGGAACTATGACCATACAAATCATGAAAGAAAAACTAAATATCGTGGTTCAAAAATCATGGAGTTCTAAATATATAACTTCCTATAAAGGATTAACGCTTAGGGTTTTTTATTTTACCCAGAAAGTTGATGAACTATGGCCATGAAGCTATTTTATATTGCCAATATATGGTCATTACCAAATGGTGAAGGATTCAAATGAACTTGCAACGAAAATTTAACTATTAACCAATCATATTATTTCATGTAGACCAAAATGATATAATAATTAGATACAACGTCATATAATGAAATACACTGTAAAAGACAAATACAAATGAATATTAAAGTATAGTTTCTAGCATATAAACCTGTGTAAATCAGGAGAACTTACACTGAAAGTAAAAACTCTAAATTATTATAGAGTACATTTTGGGTGTGTAACTAAGGAACTAGAAACTCTTGAAGGCAGGAAGATTTGAAAACAAAATTTTTTACTAAGTAACATAAAATCATTGGTTAACCCTTGGATCAAAGTCGAGCTATAGAACTTGCAAATATTTATCCGTAAAAAGTCGAAATGAGAGAATGACTCAGTGAAAATGACCGCTGAAGGTGGTCATCATGATTTCTTAATAACCCTAATTGTTGTGAACTGTTGATCAAGCCAGGATAGATCACCATCATAGATTCTAGGGTTTGAATCCATAATCGTGGGATAACAATCAATCAACATGTGGAAAAGAATGAAATATGTTGAAAGTTTGTGAAGATTCTAGTTAAGGTTTAGATAAATATACCATATACCTCCAAAAAATAAGATTTAATACACAATACAACTTGACTTAATGCAGTGGTGTAACATGGTTCGGTAGGGTTTATATATTGGTAGATGTTATCATGTGCAATATATGATGTCATTGATTAATGTATGTGACAAAGTCGTGAAAATATTTGTAAACCAAGGTAGTACATAGAAAGGACAAACAAACCTTGTTATATACATATATGAACATGAAATATGTCAAATAAGATTTGGAATAACATAAGTTTAAGTCTCACCCCTGGTTCATAGAAGAACTAGATTCATATACAAACTTTTATAGCTTTATCATTTGGATAATAGACAATATCAAATAAAATTTACAATTAGTACTTTTGAGATAGGGGAAGAAGCATACAGCATACAATGTGCAAATATTAATTAAGAACAAGATTCTATCACTTTTACATAAGAAAGTAAATTACTTAGGAAATTAATTTAGATATATATGGTGATTGTTCCTTGAGAGTATAAAATAAAATAATAGTTACTAATGCTATTGGAATAAGTTAAGCAAGGAATTAAAAGGAAGGCTTTTAAGAATAGAATTACTAAATAATGATAATGTCTTTCTTAAAAAAAATTAAAAAATAAATTAGTGTGTGTAATGAGCTACATTACAAGCGACATCAAAGCTGTAGGTTACAACATTGGACCTTTTATGGGTCCTAAACTAAAATAGTTATTTTTATTTATGCTATGATCAAATAATCAAAGATTTTTTAGGAAAAATTGAATAGTGGCTGAAGAAAACAATGGATAGACTTCTATAGAGTCACCTAAAGTTGGTGAGGAACTTGATACTTAAATTGGAATGATAGTAGGAGGAATTGGTAATATAGAAAACCAAGAATCTGAAATCCTACAAGTAATATGTAGCTTGAAGGAATATCTAGATAATATAATGGCCAATCAAGAAATATGGTCTAAAGCTAAGGATGAGCAAGAGGAGATTAATGACTATTTGTTGAGGAAGCTGGAAGAAAATAGAGTTAATAGGAAAACATGAGAAACAAAAGAAGAGATATAGGAGTGAATCCATTGATAAAATTGATTCCATAACTTCTAGTGAAAGTAAGACCTGTGAGTTTGATGAAGGAAAATAACATAAATTTGAAAGTAGTACTTATGTGTCCAAAAAGGAAAGAACTACATCTCAGTTGCAAGAAGAATTCAAAAATATTAGGCCTCCAAATTTTGATGGAGAATCCGAAGAAGGAGAAGAAGCATGGCTTTTAAATATTTCAAAGTATTTCAAGGTATACAAATATCTAAGTAATTTGAAACCCTTATTGGTTACATACAAGTTAACTAGTAAATCAGCCTTATGGTGGGAGGAAAATAAAACCATTAGGAGGATCATGAGTAAAAATATAACATGGAACTCTTTAACAAATTATTAAAAAATATATTTTGATGAGAAAGCTAGAGAGTTTCATGAGTTAATGTTGGGACGACCCACCATGGATGAATTTGTAAATAGGTTCATGAGTTTTATGAGATACATACCATATTTGAGAGAAGAAAAAGCCAAAATATAGAGGTTCATTAGTTGTTTGTTTTTTTCATATAGAGAAAGAATTGAATATGACAATCCAGAAACCATGGATGAGACTGTAAAGAAGGCAAAATTGTGTTTTAAGCAAAACCAAAAGAAAGGCAACAATTCCAAGGGTTAGATGGCCAAGAAACCTGCTTTTTCTAACACTTTTAAAAGTAATCAAGGAGGAAATTACAATAGAAATGTAAATCAACAAAAAAAATTAGGACAAAAAGGTGGACAAGGGGGAAGAGCAAGAAATAGGAATTTTAGAGAATCATCAAGACTGCCAATTAAATGTTGGAGTTGCAATGAGAACCATTTATGGGGAGATTGTCCACAAAACCTAGTAAATAAAAGAGTAACAATAAAGAACCCGCAAGAGGCCTCTACGGTCAATGATATTGACTGCAATATTCCAAGGATTAGTGTGACATTGGATGGAAGACAAGCAGACCACCATTCCATTATGGTGGAAATCCAAGATAAAAAAATTTTGAGAAAAATATTTTAGTATGAATAGATATTGGATATACTTTAAGTTATATTTCCCCTATTGGAATTAAAAAATATGGATTGAGACAGGAAAAATAGAGTAATACCTAGTTAGTATAATTAGCCACATAAGAAAAAATGAAAGTTACATAAATAAGAAAAGGTTGTTTATTAAATTTGAATTGGATGAACACTCTTCTAAATCTAAACATTTTACCTTTGGGATCATATGATATTCTTGTTGGGATGGATTGGCTGGAACCTCACAAAGTCATTTTAAACTGCCTAGAAAAGTCTTTCAGTTGTATTAATTGATAAAGGAGAGGACTATATAGTCAAAGAAGTGCTAAGAACTATTTATGTGAGGCACATTGTTGTCTTACAATTAAATAAACGTGCTTGTAAAGGATGCCAAATGTTTGCAGTCTAGATTGAAGACTTATTTAGTAGCAAACAAAAAACCATCTCTAGAAGACTACTGTATTTAGGATCAATATAAAGATGTCTTTCCTGAGGAGATAATAAGACTTCCTCCATGGAGAGATATTAACTTCACTATTGATCTCATTCCTGGAGCAGTTCTAGTATCGAAAGCCACATATCGAATGAGTATTCCTGAGCTAATGGAGTATCTCCTTGGGGTGGACTAGTTTTATTTGTTAAGAAGAAATATGAGGCTCTTAGGCTTTGTATAGACTACAAACAACTCAATAAAATGACTATAAAAAATAAATATCCTTTTCCCCATATTGATGGCTTATTTGATCAAGTCTGTGGAGCTTCAATCTTTTCAAATATTGATCTAAGATCTAGATACCATCAAATTAGGATCTAGGAAGAAGATATTCACAAAACAACATTCAAGACAAGATATGAACACTATGAGTTTGTAGTGCTTCCATTTGAACTCACTAATGCATCAACGAATTTCATGTGCCTAATGAATAGTGTGCTGAGTCATTTTATTGACAAAATTTTTATTGTATTTATAGATGATATTTTGGTTTACTCAAAAAGTAAAGAAGAACATGATCAACACTTGTAGATTTTTCTTCAAGTACTTAGAGAGAAAGAGTTGTATGTTAAATTTAGCAAATGCTCGTTTTACCATAAACAAATTCAATATATGGGACATGTAGTATATGAGGAAGGGATTGTTGTAAATTCAGAAAATATTAGAGCTATTATTAGATGATCATACCTAAAGACGTAGTTGATGTAAGGTCATTTATGGGAATTACGGGTTATTACAAAAGATTCATATATGGTTTCTCTAAATTGTCATATCTAATTACTTCCTTGCAAAAGAAGGGGACAAAATTTGAATGGAGTCAAAAGTGTTAGGATAGTCATAAGAAACTAAAGTGACTATAAACCACTGCTCTAATCTTGAAATTAGATGGCTCCAATTGAGATTTTGTTGTATGTACATATGCTTGTAAAGAAGGATAGGGAGTTTTTTTAATGTAAGAAGGCCATGTAATCAACTATGAATCTTGGAAGCTAAAGGATCATGAAAATAACTATGCCACACATGACTTAGAACTAATAGTTATCATTCATGCTTTAAAAATGTGGATACACTATCTCATAGGAAGAAAATTCCAGATAAAGACAAACATTGTTAACCTCAAATACATTTTTGACTATCCAAATCGGAGTGCTAGATAAGCTAGATGGTTGGCATTACTTAGTGAATATGATTTTGAAATCATACACTTTAAAGAAAAATGAAACAAAATTGTTGATACCTTGAGCAAAAAATGAAATCATATTTGTATCATTTCAACAACCAATTGGTAGACATATTTGATAGAAAAGATTAAAACAACAATAGATTTTGATGAATAATACATGCAAATTAAAAGAAAACTTCAGACATATGAACTATTATGTGAAGAGGACACTGATTTTTTAGTAAAGAATCAAGATTTGCTAATGTACAAAGACAAAGTTTACTTTCCTAGTGATCCAAAAAACAAAAATTGCTCTAGATGAATTACGTAAGAAACCAACAATTGGCGATATAAAAAGTCAATAATTGTATGGAGGGAGGATTTTTATTGGCCCAAAATGAAAATAGAGACAACAGATTATGTGGCTAAGCGCTTAGAGTATCAACAGGTGAAATATTCCCATCAACACCCAACAGAGCTATTACAGCCTTTGGCTATTCCATAATGGAAATGGGATAAAATATCCATGGATTTCATTACTAGATTACCAAGGACTAGGAGGCAACATGACTCTATAATGATGGTGGTAGATAACTTAGCAAAGTTGCGCATTTTATTCCTGTTAAATCTACCTTTAAGGCTATTAATATAGCAGAACTCTTCATGAAAGAGATATTTAGAATCCATGGTATGCCCAAAACTATGATTTTAGACCGTGATGCAAAGTTTACTTCTAAATTTTGGAAGGGATTATTTTGACGTATGGGGACAAAGTTAAACTTTAGCACAACCTATCATCCTCAAACTAATGGCCAAAAAAAAAAACCAATTAAATCTTAGAAGATATGTTAAGAATGTATGTTATGGGTAGGGTAACTAAGTGGGAATATTATATCCACTTAGTTAGATTTTCCTATAACAAAGGATATCAAACTTATTTGAAGATGAGCCCCTTTGAGCTATTGTATGGCAGAATATGCAAAGTGCCTCTAAGCTGGGGCCATATTGAGGATTAGTTTCTATTGAGACCAGATATGTTAAAGGAGATGGAAGAAGTGGTTAAACAAGTCAAGAAAAAATAAAAAACAACCCAATATCGACATAAGAGTTATGCATATATGAAAAGAGTTCAGAAAGAGTTCAATGTGGGAGATCATGTATATTTAAAAGTGAAACCAAAGAAAAACACACTTAGACTTGGAAATTGTGTCAAGTTATCACCATCATTAGCAACATGAAACACATGCATATCATCATCAATGTAGCATCTCTATGAGGTAGACATGGTAGCAACAATTTCATGATGACAGTTCACAACAATGTGACCAACCATACTCCACTGAAGCATCTCCATGGCTGAATGTAAACTGATACACAAGGCTGACAATGCCTCCTTTATATATGCAAGAGGCTACTCCATATAGACAAAAAATCATGACCAAATGATATGCAACAAAGTACATGGCATCATAGGCTTCTAACATGGCTACAAATGATAATACATGATTGTATAGAGACAACATAATCCCATACATATGATTGAACCTTGACTCTCATGACTCTCTCTCAATCTATGCATGACTCTATATAACCTCTCCATGATAAGTATGAGAGTGTGCAAGCTAATACATGAAATAAATGGTTGTATCGACACTACAAACAACCAATACATAATTGAACCAACTCTCATACCACTTTGTACAACAAATGCCAACCATGGCTCATGACTCTATGACCAATATAAATGATTTTACAATCAGAATATATGATCTCATGAGCATAATACATGGCTCCTCAATGAGGTATACAACTAAATAAAATGATACTAAAAGATAAAGTGTTTGAATGCATAGCTAATCAAATACATAGATCATAATACATGGCTCCTCAATCCTCTCATAAATGAAAATACATATATTATATGATCAACCACATGTCCTCTCTGTGGCAGCAAGATAATGTCAATAAAATCACATAAGAGACATGTATTACCCTCCCTAAATCATCATCCATAAATGAATATATTAGCAATAGTAACCGACAGAAGGTAACAATATATAGTGGCCCAACCATAGTATGCATCAGCAACATCACAAACAAAAAACATATACCAACATCATGAATTGGAAATATAGCATCTAAATATCCCAATATATCAACTCTCTACAACTATACATGGCAACAACGTATCACATCAATCAACCCAACATATCATCTCTCCATAATTTTACATAGCATCAACAATAATCATTAAATGGAGCATGAATCACTATAAGATACTCAATAACTTCTCACAACAAAATAAGCATATAATGATGTAATATCAGCAACAACATCACATTAGAAATAAACATCATCTACCATCACGGAAATCATAAACATCACCATTGTAGCAACAATAAAAATATGAAAAAAATCCAACATAAATATGAGCATCATGCACCATCATCATACTAATCTTCATGGCACCACCACATGCGTAAAATCATCAAACCAAGTTGCATAATACATGTCAACTGCATGTCAAACCATATATGCATCATATAATACATGCATCATCTAAAAATAAAAATTTGTAATGGATGACCACATAGCATGAGATGCATAGACAAGTCCTCCAAGGAGTCATAATTTCATCGAAATATTGGAAGCATAGAACTACTCCTCATGAACTTGTACCATCTCTTCTCCTGATCACACCTTACCAAAGGCAACATCAATAGAAAAAATAAAATCCATCATCATGAAAACATGAGCAACATCAAAAACAACTTCTCAACAATTAGATATGTTCACATATACTTCACTAGCTATGGAAACACCTACAATAATTCTACATGAAAAACAAGATGCACTATAGCTCCCCTTAGGCATGCAAGCCTCATCTTCTTCTTGTCGGTCCTTGTTGCTGTTTCTTCCTCCAAACTTTGACAGGTTTCTCTTTTGCATGCAAATTTCCAATTCTCCTCTTGTTTTGCCTACTCTGCATAATCTTCGTTCTTTGATTTGGTGGCCTCAAGTGTCTTGGAGTCTTGCAATTCTTAGCCATGTGACCAATATCATCACATATGTAGCATTTGATATAACAAAGAAATGGAGGAACAGGTTCGAATCTTTTGATCCTCCTTTTACTCCTCATTGTTTGCAACTTTCATTGCAACTTGCATCCAAAACCATTGCATGAGTAGTAATAACCATATAAATGGAAATTATACCTGATTTTGGTTGAAATTCTTTGCATGCATGCTTGAGATTGCTTCTCCTTTGGCTGGTTCTTTTGATGATAAGGCATAATCTCATCACTTTTTCAATTTGTTTCCATATGTCCACGTTTTTTACAATTGTAGCATTTTCTCATTTTTAATCTTCTTTCAGCTTCTCTTATAAGGTGAGAAGATTTTATCTCTTTGTCACAATTTGCTGCTTGGTGTCCACTTACTCCACAATTGTAGCATCCATCGATTTTATTCTCCTTCTTTTTCCTTTTCTGCTTATTATTCTTCTTGTTTCTTTTATTATTGTTGTCATTGGTTATACTTGTGGCTGCAACAAAAGTGGTTTCTTCCTTGTGCATGCTAAAATCTGATTTGATAGATGAGGAAGTGGTTTTCTCCTCTAAATCATTCCTTAGTAAAACCACTTATGCTCCAATATCTCACACTCATCCTCCTTATCTCTATATTGCTTTCTCATTTCTTCCTTAATCTTATTTGCCTCCTCAAGATGAATTTTCAATCCATTGATCTCTTCTCTTAAACCATTCTCCTTCTTATTTGAAATCTGCAAAAGTCTTTTATGATTTTTACATGCAGAGGTTAGCTTTCTTACTTCAACAGTTAATTCCTTAATAACAATCATTGCAAATTTATATCCAGCCTTAATGTGAGCAACATCCTTCTCAACATCACTATCAAAATCAAAGGAATCATCAGAATTATAATTCAAAAATGCTTTCAACATATTACCTCGTGACATAATTTCTTTGGTTGAAATTTCTGAATTTGTTGCTTCATTCTCAATGGATTGAATCTTTTTCTTCTTCAAACCCCTGGCCTTTTGAGACATCCTCTTCTTGCTTCTGGCCATGGTCTAGAATCTACTCTCCAAGCGATCAAGCTTTACTGAAGAGAACTTGGCTCTGATACCAATTGTTGGAAATATATTCACTACTGAGGGGGGGGGATGAATCAGTAGTGGTGGCCTTTATTTATTTTCACCAATTTAATTTATTTTCCTTAATGTCTATTGTCCATGCACATTCAAAATATTAGCACATAAAATCATATAAGTAGCAATAAACTAAAATAATAATCACCACGAGAAATAATCATGAGAAACATAAGCATACACACAAGAACACAAGTATTTCTGGTAGAAACCTTTTCGTGAGAAAACCGCTCTGTTGTTGTTGCGTTGCTCAATTCTTTTTATTATCTACTAAGCAAATTGTTACATGGATTAGCTACATCGATAGCCATAAGACCTGGCTTTCTCTACAGTATGATGGCACTATCAATTTCAGAAATGTGTTTCTCTCGCAGATCTACTGACTACCATCCGCTGGAATCTCCCACGACCAACGATCCTAGCCCTACCACCATTGGACTATCCAACTCCTATTTGATGGAGAAAACTCTTCCTACTATTGAATTCACCAAGTCTTTGTCTCTACTAAAGCCTCCATGCCTTCAGTTCCTCCATGTGAACCTTGTTTCACAATATTTCATACTAGGTTCTCAATTCGCTCAACATGAGCAACCCAATAGCTCTAGAATCCAACTCATCAATTCTGAATCAAATATGATTTGATGAAGAGAATCCTTCAATATTTCACACACCACAACACCTCTCTCAATCACACTTCAAACTCCCAAAATTCTGCCACAACCAACACACAAATTTTGCATCTTCTTCTTAACTCTAACTCTTAATTTCACTCACAAAACTCTAATATATCTATGCACAAAATATTTAAGTAGTTGTTTCATACTCTACTCACTCACAATGCTCTCACAATAAAATCCTCACTCTCTCTCTCCAAGAAACCAACCAAGTAGACTCACACTCTTCTTCTATTTATCAAATTCACGAGATGATTAACTCAGTAAATGCTACAGGTTATGGAAGACTCAACAACTCCTTTCACATTCTTCATATTTGGTTTAGGAAGGAATATTGAAAAAATCAATCACTCACTCCACTAGCCCTTTGATATCTTCAACCTTAATCAGCTTCTAGAGGGCCCACAAACTTTTTTCCGACCATATGTCGAAAAGTCCTGATAAAAAATATTGCCATAAGCCAAAAATAAGCTCAACAGTGCAAGAAATCCATAGTAAAATTCTATAAATCCATAGATGCTCCCATGACACAACTTTGCATATGACTGGGGCCTTAGACGCTCCCTTGATCTTACCCTACATGCAACTGGGCTTCCAGTCACTCCCATAAGCCTTTGTGCATGCGTCTGGGGCCTAGGAGACTCAAAAATTGGCTTTCTTTGCTCAGAACTTGCCTCAACCTCTTCCATATCTTATCCAACCTCTGTAGGTCCCCTGGAAGTCACTGGAACCTCTTCAACACTCCTACAAGTCACTGGAACATCACCAACACCATCACTAGTCAAACTAGGTCTATTAGAATTCCAACGAACAACCAAACAAACCATCTGATCCATCGAGTTTCACTACAACATCCCTGCCATTAGTATGTAGCACCAACACCTATCAGACATCCTCCAACACCTACAAAATCATCTAAAGCATCTACTACCACATGTAGACCCTCTCTAATCCAAAAGTATAACATGTCATCATAGGATACCTAATCTGAAAACATGGAGACCATGGACACCTAATCAACAAGGCTCCTCAACTCTAAACTCTGTAGCAGCACTCACGATCTGTATGCAGAAACATGATCATAAAGACCATCATCATGGGAAGGCCTCCAAGTTAGTGCAATACATGATCATCCAACCTCAACATGATCATGAAGACCATCATCATGGGAAAGCCTCCAAGCTAGTGCAAAACATGATCATCCAATCTCGAAGGACCATCTACACCTCAACCATCATCTCCAAGCTAGTAGACAAGCCATAGACCATCTCCAAGCTAGTCCAAGCAAGTAGACATGGTAAGTACCATCTACAACTCATCCATACACAAGCCACCAACAGCCACACATACACATGCATAACCAACTCACCTACAGCCCAAGCAACCAAGTTGACATCAATGACAATCAACCACACATTTGCAACATTGCAACACACATCAATGCCAACATAAATAAGAAATAAGGGAATTTAAATATAGGCTAAGTTCTTTCTTTTTATAATGAAAGAATCTTAAAGTAATGAGAGAGAATATATATATATATATATATATATATATAATATATATATATATATATATATATATATATGTATATATATGTATATATGTATATATATATATATATATATATATATATATATATATATATATATATGTATATATATATATGTATATATATATATATATGTATATATATATATGTATATATATATATATATATATGAGGTTCTAGGCGTGTACAAGGTTATTATCCATAAAGGAAGTGTGACAATCGAGTATTGTCAAGTTTATATTCATGTTAAGAGGATTAACTAAAATGGTGTGTGTGTGTATATATATATATATAATATATAAGAGTACACAACAAATTATTAAAAACATACATGAATATTTTTTATAAACAATATCATAATTGAAAGAAAAACATTACTTAATAGAGATTACTGTATGTAGGACAAGGTATTTCAAACTTTGAAGGAATGAATACAACTAGGAATCCAAAACAATGATAGTGAAATTTTGAGTGTGTAGATAGAACAACTTGTCACATAACAGGAATCAAAAGTATCATAACCAAGTAACAACTGAAAAAATTATATAAGTACATAAAGAGATATGTTTTTCAAATGAAAATGTATACATAACTCAAATATAATTTTATTAAAGTGGAAAATTGTTATGTAGCAGTTTGGGCCAATATAATTGGCCTTATTACATTCAAGGAGTCTCAGGAGGGGGGGCAGCATAATTTTTTATTGAAGTAATGTGAAATATATGAAAATTGAGAGATTTAATGTTCAAATCCCCCTATTTGTGACTCGGTTTATGAAGAAGAGGACAGATTGTAGACCCTAGATGTTTACTAGTAGTTACGTGTCAGGCGGGCTGCTAGGTTCCTCTGAATATCTATATATATATATATATATATTATATATATATATATATATATATATGACAAATAAGAGTACATATACCAGCATAGAGGTCTGAAGTTGATATTCCTCCAAGATGGAAGTGTAAACCAATAAATAGAATTAAGATTTATATTAAAAAAATAGAAGTCTGGTAGTTGAGACACAAACATAAGAACCACATACAAGTAGATAAGAACCCAAGGGTACGGGAGCCTCTGACCGAGTAAAGGTATTATAATGTCTTACAAGCCATCGAAGCAATCCAAAGCTGCCAACATTGATGGAAAAGGAAGTCCAACAGGTTTACTGTTGAATTGCATGTAGATATACAAGAAAACATGATAAATGTGTTAACATTTAATTATGTCAAAGGAAAAAGGAAATAAAACTAACGTACATAAAGAGAAATATAATGGGTTGATTCATAACTACCTTGAGAAGGATTCAAACTCTATATTATTTAAAAAGGACTTCATAAGGGAACTAAATATGTCAGTATAGGCACAAAACTCTTTTTAATTTCAAAAGAAAAAGGAAAATCAATTAGTAATTGAGAATATTTATATATAGACTCTTGTGGAAAGAACATATTCAATGAGGCTACAAAGATGTTACATAAATGAAAATAATTACAAATAAAGAAGAAATTTTAATCACTATCCACGAAAAAAGCCAAAAAGTTTTAATAATCCTATAGTGTAGTAAAACAAGAATTACACATTCCATTAGAGAATTGGGTATGAAAGTAAAGTAGTTGTAAAAGTAAATACTTGTGAGAGTTATTCAAAGTAGGGTTTTCATTGATTAAACCCCTTTCATATCTTGTTGGCAACCCATATAGGGTTAGGGTTTCTACTAACTAAACCCAGTCGCGATGAGATTTAAACTCATAATCGCACGGAAAGACTCATAAATTATTAACATTGAAATAAAAATAAATTCCTTTAGAACATTGAATGGAACTATAACCATACAAATCATGAAAGGAAAAATAAATGCCATGGTTCAAAAATCGTGAAGTTCTAAATATATAACTTCCCATAGAGGATTAAAGTTTAAGGTTTTATATGTTACCTCGAAAGCCAATGAACTATGGCTACTCAGCTATAATGTATGGTCAATACCAAATGGTGAAGGATTCAAATGAACCCACAACCAAAATCTAACTATTAATCGGTCAAATTATTTCCTATAGACCCAAATGATACAAAAATTATTTACAAGGTCGTATAATGAAATACATTATAAAAGACAACTACAAATGAATATTAAAATATAGTTTCTTGCATATAAACCTATGTAAATAAGGAGAGCTTACCATGAAAGGAAAAAATCTGAATTATTATAGAGTACATTCTTACTGCGTAAGTTAGGAGGTAGAAACTCTTGAACGTGGGAAGATTTGAAAACAGAATCATGCATCAAGTAACATATAATCATGGTTAACCCTTGGAGCAAAGTCAATCTATAGAACTTGTAGAGCTCTATTTGTAAAAATTCGAAATGAGAGAATGACTCTGCGAAAATGACGACTGAAGGTGGTCATTGTGATTTCATAAAACCCTAATTATTGTAATCGTTGATCAACCCAAGATAGATCACCATTGTAGATTCTAGGGTTTGAATCCATCACTCTAGGATAACAACCAATCAACATGTGGAAAAGAATGAAATATGTTGAAGTTTTGTGAAGATTCTAGTTAAGGTTTAAATAAATATACCATATGCCTCCGAAGAATAAGATTTAAGACATATAGTAAAATAACTTGAATTAATGCAGTGGTGTAACATGGTTAGGTAGTGTTTATATATTGGTAGATGTTTTCATGCACTATATGCAATGTTGTTTATTAATGTATGTGATAGAGTCATGAAAATGTTTGTAAACCACGGTATAGTACATAGAAATGATAAATAAGGCTTTGGAATAACACAAGTTTAAGCCCCACCTTTAGTTCATAAGAGAACTAAATTCATATATGAATTTTTAGAGCTTTATCATTAGGGTAATAAACAATATCAAAATAACATTTATAATTAGTACTTCCGAGATAAGGGAAGAAGCATAAAGTAAATTCCTTAGGAAATTAAATTAGACGTGCATGGTGGTTGTTCCTTGAGAGTGTAAAAGATAAGATTAGTTATTAATGCTATTGGAATATGTTAAACAAGGAATTAAGAGGAAGGGTTCTAAGAATAGAATTACTAAATAATGATAATGTTTTCCTTAAAAAAAAAAACAAAAGATTAGTGTGTATAATTATGTACATTACAACAACAGACTCCAACTTGTTTTCAAATATCAAATTAGATGATGACATCTCACGAGATCGATTTCAACCATAAAACCATTGTTGCAAAATATAAAATTTGCTGGTAAAATAATTTTGTTGTTGTAAAATCCTTATGTTGTAATCTCCCCCACAAATTTTCTATTGTTTTGATACATGTTAGATATCTAATACCATATCCGAATTATTTATACATCAACAATTATTTTATACCTAGAAATTATTTACTCAATGAAATCTAAAAATTGTTGGAAAATAAAATCACTAGTATTTTAACTTTTAGAAATTAAATTTGCAATGGAAAAAAAATAGGGTAAAATCAATCACAATACAATAGAAAAAAAAATTCCCAAAACAATCTTCCTTCGATTTACATTACTTAGGAGAATTAGGACATAGAGCCACAAAGAATACATGGAAAAATTACAGTTGTTGGAATGTATAAATCAACCCCTTCGGCCCTCCTAGAACTTGAACCTCAATATTTTGGCTTAGGAAAAATCAACTCCTCTACCAAGTAACTCACTCTCTCTTTCTCCCTCTATATAGCTCTTTTACACTAGAGAAAAATTAGCCCCTGGATATCTCGGCCCTCCTCTTTAGCTAACTTAGGCTCTCTCTCCCTCTCTCCTAGAATTTGCCTCCCATAAATTTCTTCGGAAATTCCCTTACTACAATCCTTTTCCCTTCTCTTTAGTTCAAGATTCTCTCATTCCCTTGAGAAAATAGATCTCTCAATAATAGCATTGTAGTGTGTCTTCATTCTCTCCCATAGTTTCTCTTTATAATTTCTCCATGGGTTAAATCCCTAATTTCCAAAGCGATATAAGAATAAGATTAAATCCTAGCCTTCTTAGATAAATATTGGAGATTTGATCTAAGCCACTTAAACAAGTAATTATTTATCCTTAAAAAACATTAACCCAGAGTCAACATTAAATAAATAATTAATCAATGTAATTTTTAATGTTAAAAATTAGGAAGAAGATCATATTAGTTGCTCCTCTTGAACAACAACCTAAAGAGGACTTTTGCATGCAAAGCACCAACCTATGTAAAGGACCTTCTGAAACTACAAAATCAACACTCTTGCCTAGCAAGGAAAAGATTCTCCACCACCCCCATCTTGTCCATGTAGAACACAAACTTCCCTTTCACCAAAGGCTTGGTGAGAATATCTCCTACCTGCTCTTCTATAAAAATGCACTAAAATCTCACAACACCTCTCTGAACTCTATCTTTGACGAGGTTCTATATGATCTCTATGTGCTTGGAACTGTCATGAAACATTAGGTTCTCTAAAATATTGATGCAACTCTATTGGTGTAGTGAATCTCGTAGGCCCCATCTCAAGACCAAACAACCTTGAGAGCATTTTGTGAATCCATATGGCCTCAAAAATTACTAGATTCGCTGCCACATACTCGACCTCTATTGAATTAAGTGCAACTTCTTACAAAACCTTGAGACCATTGTTGACCTCAAGATAAAACAGCATCAAGATGTAATCTTCCTGCCACTACACTCCTAACCTAATTTGAATATGTGTATCCATACAACTACACTACACCAACTCTGACATGTCTCAGTCCATTGTTCAACACATGCTTCACTCCTGATGGACCATCCTTGGATCCAACATAAACTGACTAAGTGTATTTTTGGGAATCAGGAATTATTGAGAGAGGGGGTGAATCAATAATTATACATCGTTGCTTCTTTAAAAAAATATCACACAAAAAAAGGCATTCACAATTGTACATAGTGTTTTTAGTGTGGAAACCCTTCCAAGAGAAAAACCACCAAAGCTTGTTTTTATTATGTTGTAAATTCAAAGCACCCACTCATAGGAGGCCCCAACCCCCTATATTAATAATAACCAACTTTCTTAAAGGAACCAACATGCTATTGCTAGTTAGATATACTTTTTCATAGGATTTTCAAACTAAGATCTCCAATAACATTCTTTAATCTAACTTCAATTTGTTAACACTGCTCATACACATCCACTTCACCTTTTGCAACTCATATATGCCTTAACAGGCTCTTCATCCTTTTGTAGGCACACGCACAAATACTATCTAGAACATTGTTCTTCTACAACAAACTTGCTAGCAGGTTTAGTTGCTTTCAATTCACATGCTCTTCACTCTATGCACTCACCCTGATTGTCTCACACACTCATTCACATATTTGTTTCTCTTCCTTTTCATTATAATTACACATTGCTAATAAATAGGTACATCAATTAATTATTCTCTGACTGAAGAGTTTCTTCAATTCATTCTGGTCACAGTTTGTTGTAAATATCCTCTGACACTCAGTTCCTTCACCCTGGAATGTCAAGTAGCTTTATATTTAATTTTTCCAACCACAGTTTTCATTTAAAGCTTCTCTATCTTTAGTTGTGATTGCGCCAACTAGGAAACTCAATCTTACATTGCATTCTCTATTGGTGGTTATCGATCAATTATCATTAGTAAATCATATCCCATCCTCTGTTTTCCACAGTTCTCCGTTGTTTAGAAACGCAATGAAATCATTTAATTTCATAATTAATCTCAATGCCAAATTCTTAACTACCAAGCTCTTCATGACTTGAAATCCTTTTTCATATGACTGCAACTGTGACCAAGGCCTTACCACATGATGTGCTTATGCTCCTATTCGATTCTGAGCCTTCTTTATTGTTGCACTCAAGAAAACCATCCTAACAACCAAACTACTGAACAACTCAAGCTTCAGGTTCACTACTCAACTCCAATAGAATTCTGAAAATTCTATAGCACATAAAATATTCCACAAATGTCACTTGATGGCACAATTCCTTATGCTATGGCACATCATTAGAAAATGACGCTTCTTTTGTCATGATGACATCACCCTACCACATGGAATCTTCTTAATGGTGCCACTTGTCACATGGATTTGGCCCACTTGGTCGTCTAAAAACTCCAAAACTGCTTACCACATGTCACTTGCATAAGGTGCCACATCATCATCCATGCCTAGTAAGTGCCACCTTACTAGCCACGTCCTTCTACTGTGTCATCAACCTATACAAAAGGGAAATTCAGGTTCAGGAATTATTCTTGTGTTTCCTTTGAAACAAACCTTTAGGGATGAATGCTTGATTGACACTAGAACTTGCCATCATACGAAACTTTCTTCATGAGTTTGTGTTTAGGACCCTTATGCACTTGCACCATCGTACAAATCGATCTCAAGATTCCTGCACTTACAGCCCTGAACAACTCTACTTTAAGACTCCTTCTACACCTACACCCCCATAAATTTTGACTGGCCTAAACAACCGGATGACCCTGAACTAGTGTGAAGTTTGACTCTTTCTGTTGTGCACTCCTTATTTTCTTCTCAAGTAGCCCAAACCTCCAAACTTCTCCAACCAAGGCTGATTGCTTGGCTTCAACCTACAATATCTCTTCTACCTTCGAATATTTTATAACTGTGATATATAGTTATAAAGTCTTCCTGCAAACATATAGACAAGATAGCAAGTTGAACATGTCGTCATTCTTCTCCTACATGGCACTCATCGAATTGTTCGGGGAACAAAAGAACTACCAATTCTTAAATAATTTAAGTCATTTTGATGAGGGAGAGACCACTCCCAGTTTGTGTTTGAGGTACTCAACGGGTTCTCTAGGTAAAAACTTTGTAAAAATATCTTCAAAATGTTCATTAGTAGCCACATACTTCAATCTCACAACATGGTCAACAACTTGATCTCTCAATCAATGATATTGAATGGGGATATGTTTTGTCTTTGAATGCATAAAAGGGTTCTTGGAAATATTAATGAAACTTGTATTGTCACATAGAATTGGGAATGGATCATCAATTTCAACTTTAGTATCCTTTAATGTCTACTTCATCCATAGAATTTGAGTACAACAAGTAGTTGTGAATCTGTACTTAGTTTCAGTTAGTTAAGGAAATGGAATTCTGTTACTTGCTCACCCATGACACTAGACAATTCCCAAAAAATAAGGATGCTCTACTAGTAATTTTCATGTCATCAATACTTCCATCCCAATCAACATCAATATAAGCCTTTAAAGTAAAATATGTACCTTGTTCATACCATAGGCCGTAGTCTATCATGCCTTGAAGATACTTGAATATCCTCTTCACTGCATTAACACAACTTTCCTTTGGATTTGCTTAAAATATGGCCACTCGTCTTACCACTTACATGATATATGACATAGAGGAAGTTAGGTACAACAAACTTCCAATCATGGATTTGTATGTCGTTTGATTTATGGTGGGGGTTCATTTTCTTTGCTAGTTTATAGCTAGTCACCATAGGTGTACACACAGGTTGATAATAATCAATTTGAAACTTTTTCAAAGTTTCTTTTAGATGCTTAGATTGGGAGATGAAAACATCTTAGGTTCATTGTGTCATTTGCAACCCAAGAAAGAATTACAACTCTCCTAGCATGGACATCTCAAACTCCTTTCACATTGCTTCAGCAAAGTGATGTCCTATTTGCTCTAGATCGCTTCCAAAGATGATGTCATCTGCATACACAACAATAATCAACAAACTATAATTTTCAAATTTACTATATAAATTGTTGTATGGTGTTTCTCTTTTGAACCCTTCTTGTTGTAGATACTTATCAAACCTAGCGTACCATGCTCTTGAAGCCTGCTTTAGCCCATACAAAGTTGTTCTTAGTATGCACACATGGTCGTCATTGCCTGAGAGAATAAAACATTATGTTTGCTCAATGTACACTTCCTCTTCCAACTCACCGTTAAGAAAGGTTGACTTGACATACATCTGAAAAACTTTAATGTTCTTGTAACTAGAAAATGCCAAAATCATTCTAATTGTTGAGAAACCAAGAGTATTGAAGATGATGCTTGATTTTTCTTAACGTGGTAATTGATTATGAATGTTAGTTGGATTATTATTACTTATATTACCTTCTTCATCAAGAAATTATACAAATGAGAAAAACAAAAAGACCAAAAGATAAAGCTTGCTTCTTTATAACTCAAATTCAGGACTCCTTTTGCACCTACACCCCCAAATAAATTGACTTTGGGACTCCTTCTGCACCTACACCCTCGAACAGGTCGACTGGCCCAAACAACCGAATGACCCTAAACTATTGTGAAGTTTGGCCCTTTATGTCACGAACTCCTTATTTTCTTCTCAGGTGGCTCGGACCTTCAAACTTTTTCAACCAAGTTCAGCTACCTGACTTCAACCTGCAATCTCTCTTAAACCCTTAGGATATTTTATAAGTGTTATATATTGTTGGAAAGGTATTCTAGTGGGATATCTATTTAGGCATTCTGTGGGGGAATTTGGATTAATCTTCAGCCCATAAACTATGTGCAATAAATAGATCTCTAAAATATGTAACCATCAATCATAGTCCTGTTGTTTTTAAGGATTCTTCAATAATTATACTACTATGATGGTTCTTTACAAATGACCTAAACAACTAGCTTGATACTGCACTTGACATTAATGATTGCACAACAATCTCTAACATCGATCACAGGTGACACTCAATGACAACACTATATCCAACAATCTCCATCGTTGTGTCCAATATATATTCATTGCAAAGCATATACCTAGCCTAGTATAGCCAGACACATTAATTACTCGATTAACTGCCTATAAAATGTGGGATCCACAATTCACTCTTAGAATCATAAAGGTTCCTCAAGTTGGTAATCATGGGTGTAGACATCATCTTGTAATTATCCATCCTAAATCTCTTCAAGATCTCAACTACATACTTTCTCTACCTTAGGAAAATCTTTCTTGGATACTTCCACACCTCCAGTCGCAAAAAGTAGTGCATAAACCCAATATCATTCATCTCAAACTCTAAAGGAAGGTCCTCCTTATACATCCCTATGAGCTTCTATAATCTTGTTAGAAATATATATTCAACATATAGTACCAAGATAAGTTACTCACCAACAACAAGTACATAGTACAAGTTGAAGTCTACCTCGGTCTCAGTGAAGCCCAATCTAAGAAGGTACCCATTAATCCTAGAGTATCATGTGTGAGGTGCATGTTTAAGTCTATATAAGGCCTTCTTCAAGCTACACACATGGGCCTCCCTCCCATGCACCTCAAATCCCTGAGGTTGCTCAATATACACCTCTTCCTCAATTACCCCATTGAGGAAGGTAGTCTTCATATCCATATGATGAATCCTCCACCCCATCTCTAATTCAATAGATATAAATACCCTAACAGGTTCACATCTAGAAATGTGTGCAAATGTCTCCTCATAATCCATTCCCTTCTTCTGGGAGAAACCTCTCACCATGACCTCGCTTTGTACTTCTTAATATTATTGTCTATTGCATGCTTGATCTCGTAGATCCATCAAGAAGTGACCACTAATTTCCCCTCAAGCCTTAGTATTATCTCTCCCACACATCATTCCTCATTATGGAACTATACTCTTCCACCATGGATTTCCTTCAAACCTGCTAATATGCTACCTTCTCGAAAATAGAGGGCTCAGAATCATTGATGTTTTTCATCAAGACCATATAACTAGAAAATATGGTCGGTGTTTTACTCTCCTTGAAGTTCCTGCTAGGGTCCTCCACATGCTTCTTCGCATCCCTTAAGATCTTCTCAACCCATTTCAACCTCCTCCTGGTAGACCTTAAAGAAGCATCTCCCTCCTCCTCCTGATTAGAAGGTTGTGAACCTATTTTTGTTGTCTTTGGCCCTTGCTCAACCTTTAGAGCCTCTTGTTCCCAATCATCTTCCACTACTAGACTTGTCTCATGTGAGCTCAGAAAGATCCAAACCTCCTCAAATCTGACATCCTAGTTAACTACTATCCTCCTTTTCCCTGAAACATAGACCCTATAGACCTTTGATATCTCACTGTATCCAACAAAAATACCTCTTTCAGATGAGGGCTCTAGCTTAGTCCTCTTCTTTAATGTAGTATGGGCATACACTAGGCTACCGAAGATACAAAGGTTCTCACCTTTGGTCTCACTCCGGTAAATGCCTCCTCAAGATTATTTTCCTTCGTCGCCCTATGAGGACTCCTATTTTGTAGGCACAATGTTGTGTTAAAACCTCCACCCACAAGAACATAGGCAATTGGACCATGTTAAATATATAATACTAGATTTGATTAATACCTAGAAATTATTTACTCAAAAAAAAATGAAAACTGCAGGAAAATACAATCATTGGTATTTTAACTTTCGAAATTCAAATTTGTAGGAGAAATATAATAAGGAAACTTAGTCACACTACAATAGAAAAATTGTGCCCAAAACAATCTTCCTTCAATTTATATTGTGTAGGAAAATCGGGACTAGACCCATAGTTAATAAACAGAAAACTTATAGTTTTTTGAACATGGAAATCAACCTCTCTGGAAAATTGGCCTTAAGGAATTTTTCCATCCTAGAACTCGGCCTCCTCAATATTTTAGCCAAGGAAAATCAACATCCTCCCGCAGCAGACTTGGCCCCTCTCTCTCCCTTCATACAAATCTTATGCAATTGATTTAGATTGGATCATTATATTATTTGGAATCCATCTTGAAGCTTTTAGAGTGGAAAAAATGGAGGAATGAGCTCACAGGACAATTTTTATAAATGAGATTTAGTTTGGTGAATTTGGATTTGAAACCTTTGTGAAGAAATTTGATGCGCCACATGGTGTTTTTTTGGGGTTAAAAATCAAATTTTAAGCATCACATTGCTTGCACTATTCCACACACAAAAAACCTTTCCAACAACATAAGAATCACCTCAATTAGAGTTTGTATGCAAAAGTTATGCCACTCTAAAGTTGACCTTCATGTTTTTTACCACCACAATTCGAGATGATGCCACATCAAACCCCATTCCTCATGGAAAGGGGCTAGCCATGTGACCATAATGAATAAAAATATAGAAGATTCCATAATGTGACTCTATTTAAGAGTTGGAGTGAAAATAAACCACCAGTAGGCTATTGGGTTGTGTTATAACTGGGCCACTAGAAGGAAAAGGGGTTACATTCTATTTGAGTGCATTTTGTTCCATAAATGAGGAGAGTAATTGAGAGTGGATAGGAAGAGAGAAAATAGAGAGGATTTGTGTACTATAGCAACCCATGATCCACATGCCTCACTTCTTTATACTTGCATCCATTTTCCATTCAAACAAAGAAAGTAGAGCAACCTCACCTTCTAACTGGGTATTCTCTTGAAAGGCTTTCCCAAGTTATATGTTGTGTTAATTTATGAATTAAGAGTTTTATTTTGTTGTTCTCTATTTTTTGCATAAATTATAATTTACATGCATACACAATAAATAGTAATCTAGAAATCTAAAAATATAATGAGAAATAAACCCTCATAGTGTAGATTTTCGATTTTGTAATATATTTTAGTAGATATGTTGTGATGAATTGCACAGTGGAATGTCCATAGAAGTTTCCATATCAGCACTAGAGAAAAATTGGCCTTATGATGAATTGTCCAATGAAATATCCATGGAAGTTTATAGATCAACACTAGAAAAAAATTGGCGTCTCGATATCTCAGCCCTCCTCTAAAAATTAGACCTCTTCTTCAACTTACTTGGCCTCTCTCTTCTAAACTTGGCCTCCCTAAAATTTCTCTTGAAATTCCCTTGCTAAAGGGTCAAGGATGTCATGTTCGTTGTGGGTGTAAAGAAAAATCTTGTCTTTGTTGCAGTTTTGGAAGACCGTGGTGGTGGGCTCCAGTATTGTAGCAATAATGTTGCAACTCCTGGGACTCTCGTCTTTACTTTTATCAACCTGGTAGTTCGTAACAAACTTGGAAGCGATGGTACTGTATGCACAAGTACTAGCTCTTGTCGTAGCTGTCACTTGGTCAGCTGGCACAAGTCCGCTAGGAGCTTAAGCCAACTTCTATGAGCTCTTAGAAGAAGCTTTTTAATTGATGGATGAAAGCTAACTCAAAGGAAGCTAATCTATTTGCGAAAAGAGATTGAAAACTGAAGGAAAGCGCAAACCCTAATTCTACCAGCTAGTCCTACTGATGCAAAGAAGAGAATGCAAACTACTGAAGAGATGCCATTACTTATATGAAGGTAAAATACATGTGTCTAGACTACCTCTATCTGAAGAAAACATCTTTTTGTATTTTTGATAAAGTCGTCAGTTTCATCATGCATATGCTTTCACTGTTCTTTGACTGTGCAGGGGTGGATCAAGGAGGAGAAATGCTTGGAAGAGGTCGGGAAGGTCCAGAGAGGGTCTAAGGAGTCCCTAACACCCTTCCAGAGAGTTTCACAAAGTTTGACTATCAAGAAACCTCATTTGTGAGCTTCTACAGAAAGTCTGCAGGGGTTCTACAGGATGTTTAGGAATTTCTACAGGATGTTCAGAAATTTCTACAGGATGTTTAAAAATTGGATTTTGGAGGAGGGGTGAGTGAGGGAAGATGCATGAATGGATATGGAGGTAGGATAGGGGTCTGAAGTGGCCCAAGGGCTGGTGGATGGAGTGGTGAGAAGGTGTAGAAGGCTGAATTGGCTCAAAGAAGGCTGAAACAATGATTGCACAAAAAGGTAGGGTTACGTGGGCAAAAGGACAGATGTGAAACGAGGAACCTAGCTAGGAGATGGAACAGATGGCTCTGATAAATCTTAGGTGGATGAAAGAGTGGTAGAGATGCCCTGCACTGTGTACATTCAACTGAATCAACAAAGTCTTGCAAGTAATCCAAGTCCTAGCTAATCTAATCTAACTAGCAATAAAGTGAATGATCAGCAGCTTTATTTGAAAGAGAACCATATATATCAACTATGCAACGAAACATTTCAGAGATCTGAACACATAACCAACTTCTGCAAATGGAAACAGTACACTAAGGATTGCATGGTAAAGCAA